>JAWWLZ010000001.1:82764247-82819335 GCA_035041345.1 Poliocrania exsul | reverse complement strand
AAGAAAAGAAAAGAAAAGAAAAGAAAAGAAAAGAAAAGAAAAGAAAAGAAAAGAAAAGAAAAGAAGAAAAGAAAAGAGAAAAGAAAAGAGAAAAGAAAAGAGAAAAGAAAAGAAAGAAAAGAAAATGCTGGTCAGAGGCCTCAAACTTTATACCTAACTTTCTGTTCAGTGAGAAAATTTATTCATAGACATTAATCAAATGGCTAACAGATTACATTTTTTTTTAAAGAGAGAAAAGAAAATCCTATATTGTTAGATCAATGACGGAAGAGTAATTTATTCTTAAAGTATTAGAGTACAAATTTATGATCTCAGAAGGGAAATTCTTAGGCAAAGTGCTTTACACTTTGGTACGGCACAGGGTCTCTCTTCTGCATTAACTCTCAATGAGAGGTTCCCCTGAGTAGTGTAAACCAGTTTAAGTTGATCTGATCCACTGATGTACCATTTTCCAACAGCAAACTCTGCTAACAGTCACATGTTTCTACTCTGAGTAGCACCTACAGGGAAAGAACCTTTTCTAATACCCAGGCTAAACCTCCTTTGACACAACTTCCGGCCATTCCCTTGGGTTCTGTCAGTGGTCACCACAGAAAAGAGATCAGTGCCTGCTCCTCCTCTTCCCCTCACAAGGAAGCTATAGACTGCAGTGAGGTCTCTCCTCAGTCTCCTCTTCTCCGGACTGAACACACCAAGTGACCTCAGCTGCTTCTCATACAGCATCTCCTCAAGGCCCTTCACCATTTTTGTTGCTCTCGTTTGGATACTCTCTAATAGTTTAATATCTTTCTTATATTGTGGTGACCAAAACTGCACACAATATTCAATGTGAGGGCCTTATTTGTTATATCCTGGTCATAGTATTTAACAGGAGTACAAAGTTGTCCACTTTCCATTTAGAATGTGGTAGGATTCACATCAAAAGTCAAACAAATCTAGTCATATCTGGATATGGCTTTAAGTCTACTTTTTTGACCACAGGGAACTCTGGCTTTACAATCAGTAATGACTTAGGGTTGGATTCTGTGTCTTACCATAAAGTGATATGGTATGTCTCCTGAAGCCAAAGAACAATTCATATTCCTTAATATTTCTCAGTAGGCTTTCAATCTTAACACATTCTTGTGTGTCTTTGCAAGTTGTCATTTCCAGAGAACTATAGCTAAAAGATCAAAGCAATCATACTTTAGCAGTGAGCTAAAAAACTTTGTACTCACTCATTAAACAGTGTTGAAAAATAGATATTTTCTTTTATAACTATAATGAAGTCTCAAAGCCTGAAGAATCAATTCTACATCAAAGAATTGATGTAAAGATAAATACATAATTCTTTTTCTCCTTGCTAAAAAAACTTTGTTTTGATTTATGACATATTAAAACATTCATTTCTAACAAAAAATTTATTCTGAACTCTTAAATAATTAGATTCACATCACAGAAAATAAATTTTTATATTTGATATTCATAAAGTGATGAAACATGTCAAAACAACATGATGGCCATCAGTTTACAGCACTTTAACAACAGGGAAAGACACTGCTGAGCTTTACCATACATAGTCTACAATAATGGAGATTCATCCTAATTCTAACTATTTTTACATGGGTGTCAAAGGAATCAGCCCTATATAGAAACACATGGCTCAGGTACATAAACGGATCACCTTGGTTGGACAAATTAATATATTTCACCAGTGTCATGACATACTTTGTGTACACAGGCAAAGCAGTTTAACACAGAAAATGTTTTTTTGCAATCTCCCACTTAAATTCTAATCTATAGTTTAGGTCCTCCAGGTAAATTAGGTAAATTTATGCTCCTGAAGATAAATTTTCACTGAAGGTATTTTCAGCACTATATTATGAATAAAAACAAACACTCATGTTTTCTGGTGAACCAGCTATATATTTATAGCATATGTTATATGAATAAAAGCAGCAGGATTTGTTCCATTGGCAATGCCTTTTGTTATTAGAACCACATATATCATCTACTTGAGGAAAAATGTCAAATCAACAAGAATATTTCTTGATTCATGGTGATACATTTTAAAATTTGCCTATCCAGACGGACAAAGAAAATCCTTGTCACTGACTATGAAGATCATTGATTATGAAAGAATATGGTTATTTTTTTCCAGCTCATGTGTGGTTTATGCCCTGTATAATTAGACACTAGACCTGAAGTACTGTGGAAAATAAAACATAGCATAGATTGTTTCAGACAATACACATTTTGGAAAACAGAAACTATTAATGGTGATTTCAAAGGTGATCTTTAAAGCCTTACTACTAGAAAATAACTTCTTAAAAGAAGGTTGTATTTTTCCTCCCCACTCCCTATGGAAATAAACAGAGTTTTCAAAGAAAAATATCTGCTGTCTATTCTCTTCTAAACTGATTCAGTTTATCTCCTACATCTGCTCCTGCACTGTTGTAAAATGTTTCTGTTCTATTAATGACTGATGCTGATTCCAAAATTTTATATGTTCAGTAAAATACTGTAAGATTTCTTTAATGAGGAAAACTTAAACAGATTTTTGCAATCCTTATCCAGCTTCAGTAGATGAAGGTTATTAACTGGTGAGAGAGCCCACAATCAACTCAACAGTTGCTCTTATTACTTTTGCCAAAAATACTACAGTGAAAATACTGTGATGTATCTGATGAGTGAGAGTGTATGGGAGGATACCCTAAACACAGATAACATGACTTAAATACATAATTAGGTGGCATTGTTCCCATTTAACTCTATTCATAAATGGTAGTTGAGGGTACATGAAAGAGTGTAAGTAGAATAGTAACTTTCAGGCAATTTACTGCCATCCTCAACCACCCAAAATGAAGAAATGGCACTCCCTATTTCCTTACCATGCTGAGATCAGAAAATAATTGCTGTTATGACTATGAATCACAACCAAGTTACTGTCATAGAAATGTAGTTTATTTAAGCCCCTTTTTAATATCCTTTCCTCCAGCTGCATGGATATATTAGTAAGCACTTACATCATGGGTACTGAAAATAACTCTTTCCTGTTATGATTTAGATCACAATCTACAATTTGCTGTTTCTCTTTTTTTTTTTATTCTGAGAAAATGAGTTAAAATTTTAAAAGTCTTGAAAATTTTAATTCAGAGCTTTGATTTAAAAGGCCACTGATTGAGGCATTTGATTTTTTCATAAGACATGAAAAATTATCATAAAAATATTTACGATAAAATTATTAATTTTCTGTAGACTTACTATACAAATGCACATATAAACATACATGTTGGCATACATGCATATAACTGTTACTTATATGCACTATAAAGCATTTACTAAATATGTGTATAAAATTTTGTTTATTTTAACATTATAAAATCAAAATCCATATTCAACTCCATAGATTGTTCCTAGATGCTGACATGCTTTTATATCTTCAGGAATAAATCTCCTTAGCTTCAGAAAATGCTACTATTGTTTATTAAAAGTAGCCTAAATTAGTAGGGGCACAGAACTACCATTGAAATGTTCTTTGTATCACCTATATTTCATGTACTCCAGAATTAGGATCTTTATTGGTGAAGTTTTGCATAGGCAAAGTCTTGTGTCTTTGCTTATCCCCACTGGCTTCATCGTGGCTTCCCTACAAACACAGATACATCTACTAGTTTAAATAAAGGATTGAGTATTATATTTTTAGTGGTGAAGTTACAACAAATGTTTACTGGACATAGTGACATCTAGATGGTGTGTAGAATAAAGTACCTGCAACTGCATGTTATCTCTGGATAACATAACCTGGCTGTATATGTAGCAGTCAGTACAGAAAGTACCTGGTGCAGTGGAAAGCTGTAAAAATGAGCCCTCCTCCAGAACATAGAAAAACAGAGTAAACAAATATATACACCAAATGCACCTATCATACTTTTACATAAAAAACTTACTTATATCTAAGCACAGATTTAATAACATTTTCTTCAATAGTATTTTGTACTTTTGAATGAAAAAGAGAAAAGAGTCTGATGACTCTGGAGCACCTTCTTTTTACATTTGATCCTGTACTGCTGACTGATAGATTAATACATTGAAACAGTTTGAATTATTGATCTCAATATTGTATTAACCACTTAAAGAGCTTTCTGGTATTTTTAGCTGTACATACTCTGTTAAATGCTAAGGTTTTTCAGGTTTAGATGTAAATAACATTAACAATACATATACTAATGTGAAATGTTACTTTTTTATTTCCTCCATAAAATAGCTGAATTGAATTTCTCAAGCATTATCATAATTCGGTATTTTCTTAGCATCCTGAGAAATAGATATATAGCTCAGTTAAAGCTTTATCTGACAACAATGCTGACACCTTACAAATGCATCTCTCACAGGACTGGTTTGTTTAGAGACTTTTATGCTCTTAGAAACCTTATCATATATGAACAGATAGCCTTTTAGAGGATGGAACTCCTGTTAGCAAGGATTTATCAAGTCTGTGGAATACAGACTCTATTTTGTAACAAAAACACTTGGTTAATCTGCTTTAGCCACTAGTGAGCACTCCATCACCTCAAAAAACTGCTGTTTTGATGGTTGCATGTTAAGGTTAAATAGTGATAGAAGGCTTATCACGTTACCATGCATCAGCAGTGTGATAAAACCTCCTCAGGATAGTATCAAATAGAACAAGATTCTATTAAGAAACATTTGATAGAAGAAGCACCATACAGTGGGACCTGTCTAATTGACAGCATGGCTTAAGTGTGGAATTTCTGATACATAGTCACTGCCCTGACTCCTGCAGTCTGTACTGTGTTCAGGCTATTTCAAGGTCAGTTTTGTGAGTTAACCAAAACTAGGGATCTCTACAAACAGGCAGGAAGTCTTGCAACAACAAGCTTCGGGGATTTTTGTTTGGTTGGTTTTTTTGGGTTTTTTTTTGGCTATCCATCTCCATCAGAAAAATATGTAAGGTTCATAAATGATGAAGTGTAATGAATCTCAGAACCTCAGTAATGTTTTTCTTTCAAAGTTATTTACACTGGAGTGATTTCCCATCCCTCTTCCTACTTCTGAGGCAGGCCCTAAGCTTTCTCACAGGTTCTCAGGATCACTTCATCTTCAAAGTGAGTCATGGAAGGAGAAGGCCAAAACAGTTGGACAAAGGCAGAAGCAATCTATTTAAATGAGCTTTTTGGTGCTTTCTGTTTGGACATTCCACTTCTGATTCTATATGCCCTTACAAAACTCTGTTGCTAATAACTGAAATTTTGGTTTATCAGAGGTTGACAATGCTGTAACTGAAGAAAAATTTAAAAGTTACTTTATTCATTCTTGTTGCCATTTCATGAACATGGGGACTGTTTCATTTACAGAGAGGATGTACTCCCATAAGCCCTGCCATAACAATCTTTTTATAAGAAAACATTTACTTGAGAATTGCACAGAAAAGGAAAAGATGACTGGAAAATAAATAAGTGCAGGAATGAAAAACTAAGAGTTTAAGGGGTTTAGAAACAAAAAAACGCTGGACCACTATTTAGTTCTCTGACTTGGTTGTGGATATCCTGACTTACAATAACATTTTATGACCTTACTTGAAAGATAAATATCAAATGTTTTAGGCATCTAAACATGCAAAGGGTTGGAATGGAATCAGAAGAGAATGCTTTTCCTTCCAGACATATTTTTACTATTCACAATATATATATTAAAAAACCCAAACAACAAAAAAACAAAACAAACACCCCCTCCAAAACCAAAAAACCCCACCCCCCACAATCTATAAAGTGTTCAGTAGAGCCTATAACCTCCTAGTGACCCTCTTGAAAACATTTATGACTAGCAAAACGTGTTCCATTTAATCAGGTAGTAAACATTAAATCAAGACACTTTTTGTGTCAGAGAGTGTAAATTTGCAGTTGAAGATTAACTGAAAGAAAGAACAAGTCATAAAAACCAGTAGGACTTTTCACATGACAGGAAAACTGGAGACTGGCAAAAGAGCTCCACATAAGCAATGATGTTAGCTCAAAAAACAAGCAAGACTTAATAAGAGGAATATAATTCTTTCTTTAAAAATATATATCTTTGGTACAGGAGTAAGTGAAGAGAGTAGTTGAAAGGGAATAATGGATATAATAACAGATAACAGGAATGGTGTCCTTCTGTACATATCCACTAAATCACAAATTGCCAAAGAGCTACAAGAGAAAAACTGAGCTGAGGATTTCTGGACTGAGTTAGAAAAAGACTGGAAAGATGAGAAGTACACATGTGCTATTGCATAAGTATGGCTGTATAAATAATTTGGCCCAGTATTTGTGCTTAGAATCTTCTTTCCATTGCATCATCTGAGATATGATAAAAAACATACAGCTAAGAAATTAATCTAGATGGGAAAATTTTTACCACAGAATGGAAAAAAAGCTTTCAAACACCAACAGTTTTCTGGGTTTTGTTGATTGATTTCTGTGTTGCAAATTTCTTAAAGTCATGCTACTTTTAACAGATTACTACTTTTTGCTTTACACATATCCTCTTATGCATCATAAGAATTCAATAAATGTATTTTGACTTAGAATATCAGAAATATTTTCTGGTATGTATAACATGTTTTATATTGGTTCAAATAGGCTTGAATATTGCTATTACTACTTTAATTGCATAAAGAAATATGCAGTTCATTACTTACTATAGTCAACTCCATTAATTTTATATAGTTTGATAAAACAGGAAAAAATAAAATGGAACAGTGTTTCATTTTTCATTGAAAAAGTTTTTTCAGTGTGAGAAGTGGAGTAAATACTTTGCACCTATTCTTTGGTGTTTGGAATTGTTTAGCTTCACTCAAAATTCTGAGTGAGTTTGAGTTTTCAAATTGAGTAAGGTTTCATTTTTTATTTTCACCATAAGAAATGAAATATATGCATGCTAAAAAAGCATAGCAACCTAAACAAAAGCTCAAAAATCATGTTCGTGTTTTGCTTCAGACAGTCTTGTAAGTCTCTTACTTCTGTAGTCAATCAAAATGAAACAGACTGAAAAGGTCAAGTTCTAAATTGTTGCACAAAGTTTTAAGTGTGTTAATGTGTAAATGTTTTGCTTATTTGATGCTTAGTTTCTTTCTTATTGATCATCATCTTCAATGGGCTCAACAGATATCCATAACTGCATGTACAAAGAAAGAATAGCAGAAAGAAAATCTATGATTCCTCTGCTAAATTTTCACTCTGGATTTGAGCACTGAAAAGATTTTCGGTAAGATATACAACTGTGTATATTAATGATTTAGAATATCCACATATTAAAAACAAATACATATTCTCTGCTTTGCAGTGTATTAGACATCCGTGTCATTAAAGCAGTAATGTCTCCATCATCAGAGTCTTAGCAGTAAAAAATGAAGAGAAATGAAATAGCTAATAACAGCAAAGCTTTGCTAATTTTTTGTCATACTGCCCAAAAAATCTGTGTAACTTCAAGAGAGTTAAAAAAATTGCTTGACTCATTCTGCCTTCAGAAGATTATCTGTTCCCTACTGATGTGAACTTTTGACATGTGTATGTTCTGTATCCAGAATTTGGTACATATTAGTTTAATATATCAACAACAATGGGAGTGATGGATATTTGGGGATCATTTCACTGACTGCCAATGACCACCCACCTTTTGGGGAAAAGTTATTCCAACATAACAGTTTTGATATTGCCAACTAGAACAATATTTGATAATTTCTCAGTGACCCAGCTGTTCTCTAAGCTTCACATATGCAGATACAGTATTTATTTGGAGAATAAAAAATTTTTACTGTGTGGTGGAAGGGGTTGGAAGAGTGTATAAGAAGCTTGAAGCATTAAAGGCACAGCTACTTAGTATAAAATACACATCCCTTAATTTGTTTATTATTAGCTATGATATGGAAGGGAGGAAAAACTTGTGCAGGAAGGCTAGGAGAGCTGTACTATGTATTTTAAGTCCTCAGTATTTTGAATACTATTTTTAATTAAGAATAAGAAAACATGGATGCATTCAAACTCTAGAGAAGCCTTTGCAGAAAGACATTCAGATTCATTTTTCTACTAACTTCCAGACAGCAAGGCCACCTTTCTGTCCTAAGTAAGCAGGGGGAATTTCTGTTCTACAGAAATAATTCCATGTTAAATATTTCCTATACTTTAATGAACTTTACTTAATAATTAGCATATAAAATAGCAATCCTGAAAGATTTATCATGCTGGAACTCTTAACAAATAAGATGTCAGCCTCAGAATAACATTACAAAATTTATATAAATCATGTATCTTTTTTGCCTCACATTTATATATTACATATAAAAAGTTACTTTTGAAAAATCAGCATATTTCCTTCGGTGGATCTTCACAGCTAAATTTCCTTGCTAATAAATTGAGACAGCATGGGTTCAAACTGAGTTATGACAATATAAATGGTTTAATGAAAGTTTCCAATGGTCACCTCTGAATTGAACTTGGATTTAGCTGAGAAGGTTTTCTCACCACTCTGTGTGCTTCCAAAGAGAGAGGTTAATCCTTAGGAATGCTAGAGAATCACTGGGTAAACTGATAATAGTACATTTTTATGATTCTGTCAAGTATAGCCACAATTAAAAACTCCCTTTGTGAACTCAGTACAAAGGCTTTGCAAGCCGCAAGTGGTCTATGGGCTGTGATACAGAGAATCTTAAGCTGGTGGATATTGACGTAGCCCTATTAAAGTCAATGGCATTAACACCTCTTTTATACAAGCTAACAATCTGGCCTGTGATCTGCCCCCTACCCTCTCCATTATACACTGTGGTAACAGATTGTAAGACATCCCTGGAGAGAAAATGTATATCATGCTAAACAAACCAGCTATACATCTACATTTACACATGATTTCCAAACCAAATATCTGATCTGAAGTCCAATAAAATTAAAAAAAAAAAAACCCTCCTGGAAAAAGTACTTACTTTTTTTTTTTCCCTTTTTTAAAAGGAATAATCTAAGAATAGTCCAATAAGGAAGCTGAAGGCAAATGTAGCCTCAATAGAGCCATTATTTCCTCTCCTGCACAGGTGGTAGGCTCAGCTTTTCCCCTCCCAGTGTTGGGGCCAGTGCAGCTGTATCAGAGCATGTATAATTAATTAATTATACATGCCTTAGTATATAATTAAGTATAAGAGTAGTGTAGGGGGATACATCAATGACTTTATAGAAGGAGAGAAAGAGGAGGCATATTGTAATCCTGATTCACAGTTCGTAGGTTTCTGCACCCCCTGGGGCAATGCAACTGCCTCTGTAATTGAACCCTCAGCTTGTATTTTTTTTTTTTTTAACAACAGAACAACAATGTCAATGAATAAAGTGACTGTTATCTCGAGTTCAACTTCAGCCAAGTTGCAAGGACAAGAGACTAAGATCTTAGAGGTAACAAAACTTCAGTCACTGATAGCTGAATCTGGGGTGCAGAGCAAGACAGTGCCAGGGCAAGTAGAAGTGCAGCAGCATAGCTCAGCAAGGATACAGAGATCTAGTTGCAGCACTGGATTTTACATAGATGGTATTTTTTTTACCATGCGAGTGATAACTGAATTTACCCTTACTGAAATTTTAAAGTCCATAAAAAAATAAACAACCACGCTGGAAGAGACACTCATGTACTTTTTGTGTGTGGTTATGTTGAAGTCTGATATGATTGCAAATATCCATTTAGATGATAAACTTTAATTCACATTATTTAGTTTTTATAGCATTTGTTTAAGCATATAGATTTAACATTGGTCTGTACCTTCTTTTCCATGTGTACATCTTGGAGATCTCCCTGCTGTCACTATCCCGAAAGAGTAACAGAATGGGATAATTTTAGTTCTGTCCGTTGATAGAAAGTTAATGAATGTCTTTAGGTTTTTATATTTTTATTTCCATTGTGTTGGGGAAAAAAAATGTCAGTAGATATTCAGTTACAGTTTTCCTTTACCATGTAAAAAGTCCCCCAAAAAACCAAAAATACTGGAAGCCCAATCTTCTTAGAAACACATGTGAATATTAGAAAGTAAGAACTAAGAGGCATCAGAAGTAAGCTAAGAGTTGAAGCTGAATAACTGCTGGTTTTGCTGGATGGCATTTGGCCTTGGTTTTAATATCAGCTCTCAGACATCCAGTTTAATATTTATTTTTGTCTTTCCATTACTGAAAGTGTAAAGACACCTTTTGGTTATTGCTCAGATGAGAAAATGTGTGTATAAGGTTAGTTGTAATTCATGTGTGGCAGTCTTCTCTGTATCAGCAAGACTGTTCTAAAAAATCTTGTATACTATAGTTTTTGCAATAAATTTTTTAAGGTTTCAGAGGGAGATGGGGTGGCTGGGAGTTGTTTTGTATTGGAAATGATGTGAATGTGGATGAGTCCATCCTCTGAAGTCACATCTGATCTGAACAAGGTTATTCATTGCTTATGCAGTTTCCTAAATGAATGTATTTCAGAAAGATATGAAATACGAACATTCCAAATACTACTTCCTACATTATTCAGTTATGGTGTGATTTAAAGCTACCTACACACATACACACACACACCACTGTACCTCTAAATTCATTAAAATATGATATGATTTCTGATATTTTTGCAGGAAAAACACACTGCTAACCAGGGTCAGCTGACTTATTTCCATCCAAAACTGTTACAAAGTAAATTGCCAATAACGAGGTGTTCTGTTGGGTTTGTTTTCCCTTCTCAAAAAAACCCCTCTTTCTAGCAGAACTTGCTTTAATATTTTCTAGTGGTTTTATTTTCCTTTCAGATTATTTTTAATAGTAATAGAAAAAATTATCAGTTTAAACTATCTGAACATCAAGGTAAAACCTTGCTGGCTATAAAAAGCCTGTTTGCTTTCTGTGTATTAGCAGTACAGATGCCTCTTCTGCTCCTGCTGTTTGAACAGCAGCTGAGCAGGATAGAAGTGTTGCTGCCTAGGAGCCCCAAGTAGAGCTTGCACCAACACAGTTCTTGGACATACAATGATGTTAACCTTGGCATTGCTCAAACAATAATGAAACCAGTCTCTGGTGTATCTTTCCCTACTGTATGTTATCATCCATAGTAAATAATGTGAACCCATTATGATAGCTTTATGTTGAGGTGTCCTTTAATACTCTTGGTTTGTTGGCTTACTGGTTTTAATTGTTCTGCATGAGGAAAACAGGAGAACTGCTTTTAACTGCACAGCTGTCATGGCTTAACCCCAGCTAGTAACTAAGTACAGCTGCTCACTCTCTCATTCTCAGATGGGATGAGGAGGAGAATTGTAAAAAGGTAAAACCTGCGGGTTGAGATAAGAACAGTTTAATAATTAAAACAAAATTAAATATAATAATAATAATAAATTCTAATGAAAAGGAGAGAGAGGAATAAATTCCAAGAAAAAAACAGTGATTCACAACACTGTTACTCAATAGCCACTGGCTGATGCCCAGTCCATCCCTGAGCAGGGATTGGCAGATCCCAGCCAACTCCGCTCAGTTTATACACTGAGTATGGCATTCTATTTTATGGAATATCTTCTTGGCCAGTTTGAGTCAGCTGTTCCAGCTGTGCTCTTTTCTGACTTCTTCTGTACCTGCTTACTGTTAAAGCATAGGAGTCTGAATAGTCCATGATTTAGAATAAGCACCACTGAGCAAAACACGAAACTTCAGTGTTATCAACATTCTCACACTAAATCTAAAACACAGCCCTGTACCAGCTACTAGGAAAAAAATGAACTCTATCCTAGGCAAAACTAGGACAAGTTGACTTAAAATTGCAGAACCTTATCACTATTCTTGATTTTAAAATGTTTGTTTATCAGAATTTATTTTTTTTTTACCAAAACAGATAGAAATTGAAAACAGTTTTATCACTTCCCTTTCGATGTGGAAAACTGCTAGATACACTCTTTTTTTTATCTCCATCAACACCTGTTATGTGTTTTTTTCACAGCGAAGGCACTATTCACATCAGTAATTAGATTTCTTGAGAGCCTGTGAATCTACCTTTGAACAGAGGACTGAGAATTTATCATAAAAAGATAATTATGACAAAAAGTGGATCCTTTTTCTTAGGATGGTCTTCAGCTTATATGATGTTTCATACTTCAGAACAAAACTCATAATCCAAAACCTGTGACTCAGAGCATTATGGAGTTTGAAATACTCCTCTCAGTTTCAATTTCCTTTTATGTACCTGTTGGTCTGCAAAAGATTTTCTGAAATACTGAACACTCCTGTCTTTTGTTATTGTACATTGCAGCATTTATTCATCCACTTAGTATGAGCAGTTCAGAAATTCCAGAAAAGATTACTGTTATGGTAGGGACTTCTAAGAAGTTTTGAAGTTTACCAGATAATTTGAATTACCGCAATTCTGTTAAAGTACTTTGGTTAGGACAATTCATGTTAGAAAATGATTGTGTTTCCATTTTATGTGTTTAAGAGATGAATATGTGTTTGATAGTATTCCCCTATAGTCTTGTATTCAGTTTTATTGCATTTGTCAAGAGGCAATGTCAATTTTTTCTTCACCCATACAACTAGTAATAGCAGTAGTCCATGTCTTCTCCATTTTCTGCTTGTTCAGCAGCAACTCTTTTATTTCATAGCTTGATCTTAGCATTTGGTGCTGCTCATCCATTAATTCATTCATTAAAAACCTCAGAAGATAGCAACCAGTAGTAATAAAAATATTTCTACTCCCTATCATAGATCTTGAAGTTTGTTTTCTGAAAGACATTCTCAGCTTACAGCAGCAATGAGAAATATCAGTAAAGACAGGTACCCTAAGAGTTATGGAACAGGTATGGATTCTTTCCTGAGTTTGTGCAAAAAAATTTGCAAAAGAAAAAGGGAAAAAATAAAAAAAAAAGAATCCACCCCAAATCAACAAACCAACCCTACCCAATAACCCCAATGAGAAGACTGCAGGGAAACCTAAGAGCTAGGCCCAAGGGAAAAATTCAAGACTGATACTGTGATTACAAAACATAAATTTCATAACGTTATATCTTAAATTTTAATTTCTGCAGGCATGATCTAAGAGACAGAACAAATAATTCCCCTTTTCTAAACTGCATATGCAATCCAGGCTTGTTTAAACAATATAAATGTCTTTCTTTTATTTCTTACATGTAATATATTTAGTAAGACCATGTCACAGTCAAAGAAAAAGATGAAAAAATTAAAGGACTTTTTTTTCTTTTCTTAAATCTCGTGTACTTACCAAGTCTTTGTGCTGTTTAGTCAGAGAGGAAGAATGGACAAGAGCAAAAAAGTTGTGTGAGAATATGACAGAGTCTTAGAAAGAGCATGCCTAGTGTAGAAAGGTGGATAATTAAACATAAAATACTATTTAGGATATGCAGATTGCTGTTTTATATGTTCCTTTAAAAATCTGTCATCTTTAAAAATTCATCTTTTTTTGCTATCAATCCAAGTATTCTATAACTATATGTGATGCTGGGAGGGAAAAGGCTACATGATTCCTAAAATTGAAAGGTGTTACGTATTCAGTGTCAGCAAACAAAACAAATTTGTTTTTGTTTTGGGGTTTTTTTTCCTTTTTTTTCTTTGTTTTTTTTTTTTTTTCCAGTGGAGAGTTTCTATTTCTTCGGCTTCCTCCATCCTTTTGGCTCTCCAAGGGTGCATGTGGACTCATTATGGTTTAAAAATTTTGGTTTAGAATTGCAAGTCTGCTTGTAGAGGGAAACATGTACTATACTATTCCCTCTTAATTCTGAAAACAAAGTTAAGATACTCTATGTCTCTAGGGTTTCTACTTTACTTTTTTTAAAAAAATTATTAGAATAAAGATTGAAAAGTATATCATGCATGATAAGACAGAGTTCATTCATGTATGTCAAACTACAGCAACTCTGGCTATTCAAAGCCCAAGTCTTCTTTCTGATATGCCTATGGAAGTCATTAACGTCGCTAAGGTTGCAGGGACCACAGTTTGACCTGCTGTGTATAGAGGTTCCAACAGAAGGCAATTAACAACAATCCATACTGGTACACATTGTCCCACAATGTGTTTCTCAATGGTATTTTAATCAATGGAAGGGTTCATGACAGATTTCTCTATAGCATTTTTCACCAATCCTTGGGAGTACGTTATTGGTAATTGCCATTGATTATTCTTATTTACAGCAGCTTCACTCAGAGATTCAGGGGAAGAGGATAATTTAGTTTTTTGGATGTTGATTAACTCAATTCCTGGGGTTTTTTTTCAAAAAAAATAGGGAAAACTTCTTAGCAGAACCATGACAAAAATAATCTCTGTAATCTTTTGCCCCAATGATGTCCTGACATAGTCATCTAAACTTTTTTATTACGGTTGAATGCATAATTCCAATGCAGATAACCACTTGAGGTGCCAAGGACGTTTCATGGTCCACACCAGAGTTACTTCAAAATTGTCTTTCTACATCTTTATCTCTATCATATAATTCTCTGCTGTTTAGGAAACACCTAATTTCATTGCAATGAGTTATGGCTTGATGTTATTAAATATTCTGGTTTAATTCTTGATTGTACTAGAAGTGATGTTCCTATATGAATCACTAGATTCAAAAGATGATTTGATAAGGGGATTGATATTTTCTATTGGGTTTAGACAGTTCTTATTGTTTACTTGATCACCATATGCTTCATGGATTTTGAGTTTTGAGGTTTTTTTCTATAGAATTGCCAAAAGAATTCAGGTTTTCTGAGAATATGGTATGTGCAAGTGAAACTAATATAACTGTTGAATTACAAAAAAATTCATTTCTAATTTTCTCTTTATTCATCAAGAAACTCAATAAAATATGTAAGTTCTGTTTCTCTGTAGTTTAAAGTACACTTTTGGCAGATTCGTGCATAATATTTTAACCAGAAATGTGGTGACAACTTCGTTGTATTTGTGGAATTTTGGTTCCTTTGCTGGCTTCTTCTCAAGGATTGAAATACAAAAGGACTACTGAATTAGTGGCAAATTAATACTGTACCACAAATTCTTTGTATCAGAAATAATCTCTCCCTTTCAGCTGTAGTTGAGGACATAAAATTTCTGATTTTAAAACAATATTTCAACTGAAACTGAGTATTGTTTCAGAATCTAAATAAAGATCTCAAGGAGTCTGAAAAAAACCTTGTTTGGTTTTGGTGGAGTTTTTTGTGAAGGGAATGTATGTTTTGGGTTTGGATTTTTTGTTGGTTTAGTCTGGGTTGGATTTTTTTGTTACACTACCTCAGTATAACCAAGTAAACCTCTGGTACTTTTTTAAAAAAATTGCTTAGTTGTATTCATATTCTGGAATGTGTACTTGTTAGGGCACAGCCTATGTCTCCTTGGAAGACAAACATTCACTAACTTGGGGACTGTTGCAATTTAAACAGTTAAATAGTTGCTTGGACCCTTCTTAGTAAAGATCATTTAGTTACGGAAGGATCACTGTGTCGTATGTGTCAACTCTCAGATGGAATATATTAAAATGGGATAAAGCAGAGCTCTTCAGGTTTAAGGATGTGATTTCTTCTTTGAGCTGTGTAAGGAAACCCTCTCAAAAACAAATGCTGTGTACTTGTGAACTCTGTTTTGTTGAGTGCATTTGTTTGTGTCAATTTTTGGTAATTTTAGCGTTGAATTATGTAAGTCTCCATCTGTGTGTAAATTACTTGATATTTGTGATTTTGAAAATTCTGTCTCTGGCACTTAGGCCTTACTTTGATTCTTCATTGGTGCTGCTTTATGAATTACAGTGGGCCAAAAAATGAATAAACAGAATTTTAACGTATCTATTTATACTCATTGTGGTATATAGTAAGTTTGACTAATCGTGTTTAAAGTATGAATAAGTAGTAAGTTCAATATGTGTACCAGCTAGAAGTCCATATGACAGCTACATTCTAGCTAGATATAGCTCTAAAAATCATGATTTCGTGCAATACTTGCTGTGCCATATGTTTGCTATTTAGTCCAAACTACCCAAGGAAAGTGAGCTGGGATAAAAGTGGGTAAAACCCTATTGTTTTGCGGTATATTAGCATACAAATGCCACAACACCTGAAATAAACCAACACTCCAGTGGGTGAAAATGTTCAGGCCTTCCTTTACTGAGCATTTGTGTTTTGCACTATATTGAAAACTACTGATTACTTTCAGTTTTCCTCATGGAATGAACTAGTGAAATTAAGCATGATTATAGCTAAAAAGATTATAGGACAAAGCATCCACTGTGCTTATTGCTCAGTGACTGTTTTTTAACACTTGACCTAAGAACAGTTTGTAAAATACTTTTAGTTAAAGAGTTAACATCATCAGTGAAACAGAAGACAAAAGAATCATTTGTATCTCACAGTAAAGGAAGTTACTCATTTCATCGCAGTTATACCTTCAATATCTTTCCCTGGGGAGAATGGAAATAAAGTACTGAAAACTGTTTTCATTTTCAAAAGAAAACTTGTTATAAATTGTTTTGTATATTGATAACTACATATGGAAACAGGTACCAAAGAATACAGAAGATACAGTAGCACCACTTATAGTTCTGCCTGTGGTGCATGCAAATTTCATTTTGTTAGACACATTTTTTTTTCTATTTAGGATGAAGCTTTTATACTAGTTGTCTATGTCCTTATGCTAACAAATTTTCAACTCATTTTATTTCCAGAATAGGGGGAGCATACTCTCAGTGCATTTGCAGATGATGACAAGTTGCAGAAGAGCATCTCATATTTTGGAGAGAAGGTCTGTGATGCAGCAGAACCTCCACATGTTGGAGAAATGGACTTAAAGGAGCAGCTGGAAGTGCAACCAAGGAAAGAAAAAAAGTCTGAACTTGAGGTAAAATAATTGCATGCATAACATGAGAGAGAGAATGTGTTGACTGCCTGGAAAGCAGCTTTGGGGAAAAAACACAGGGAAAGGGAGCATGAGCATGGGGAGAACTGTAATGACGAAAAAAACCAGAATTCTTGAAGAACAAGTCAAAAGTGTGTCCCTGAAGTAACAACAAGAGTAATAACAAGAGTAATAGTCTGTGAGTCCAGTGGAGAGCCACCAAGGTGATAAATGGGTGCTGGAGCATATGTACAAGGAGAGGCTGGTTAATTTTTTTGGGCCTTAAACAAGGAAGTATATGAGGACACCAGACTCCTGTCTTCAACTACATTATAGGCGAGTATGGAGAAAATGGAACCAGGATCCCTTTATTGGTTTTAAGTGATAGAAAATAAGGCAATGGTCACAAGTAGTAATATGTTTTCACAACATTCTGTGTATTATATCTAAGCAGAAAAGTTTGAGGACATGCAAAGAGAATGCCCCCAAAAAGCTCAGAAATACCTCTACAATGAATATTGATGACCATATATCCTCTTCCCAGCCTTCCAAATCAAACAAGAGACTTGATCTTACAAACAAATCAGTGTTTAGTATGCTAAGAACAAAATAAAAAAAAATTAGTCTTGATATTAAAAAAAAATAGTCTCCATATTAAAAAAAAGTCTCCAATTGTATATCATGTGTATGCAATTTATTGCTAAATGGTGCTCAGAATGTAGACTATGTCTACTGGAAATAACAGAAATATTTCTGTCAGAGCATTTAGGAATGTAGGGCAACTTGGAAATAACCGAATTAGCAAATTCTGAACAAGCTGACTTCAATATTGGAGTCAATTTAACTGGAGCCAGTCTCTTAACTTACTCTAGGAGGAGCACTGCAGCTGCATAGCTTGAGGTATAAAATATATATGTTCATGAGCACCAGTTTGAGTATCATTACAAAATGAAGGCTGTGGAGATATAATTTTAAGCTCTGTGAAAGAATAATGTGTCAGTACAAATTATTTAGACTAGTAGAAATCTGGTTAGTTTCAGCAAATACATGAACGTAGCGTTAAGGCAGGAAACTGCTCTGCCCACACACCACAATCAAAGCATATTTATTTTGATAATGTTATGTTACCATAAAATAATAAAGGAAATTAAATCAGAATTTAATTGTTCATCATGTTGCAGAACACATTGTATCTCAAGCTGTCATGGAAGCTTGTTATCATTTCTTTGATCTTTCAATCATACACACAAAAATTTTTGAGGAAATATAGAGAGATCACAATATTTGTATGAGAAATATTAATGAGCTGTCTAAGTGGATTGCTTTTGCAATAACTCATATTTGATGATATTGTCTGAATGCATAAATTAATATTTTTTAATGTTTAAATGGAAAAAACTTTTCTGTATATCAATAAAAATATAATATTATGCATACCAAGTAGAGAGTTTTACTTTCTAATTATAGCAATTTTGCTAGTGGTAAAATATGAAATGCATCCTACCTATTTCAAAAGTCTATCTGTTGATGATTTGGTTTCACAGCACTTTTTCCTAGACACTTGTCATATGATTACATTTTACAGCATAATATGAATGTATTCATGGAGAATTCATTTAGTTCTATTCATAGAGCACCCTACAGAACACATTCTCTCTCTCTCCCCCCCTAGTTACTGTGGAAAGTATTTATCACTTATACAATATTTCAGTATCTCTACTGATCATTCAGGTCAACTATTGGAGGTCTATCAAAGTTCATGTAATAATATCAGTGTGTTATTCAGCCACACAAAAATAATCCCAGATACATATATATATCTACATCTGAAATTTAAATATATATATATATTTCCTGTTCTTTTTTCAGTGGTAAAGTAGAAAGAAAAAATATAATTTAAAAGCACATGTTTTATTTTGGTTTATATTTTTCCTACTACAATATAAACGAAGAAAACCAATAATAAAATACATTCTGTTAATGTGATAATTTCTATTATTATAAAGAGGTGGGGTTTTTTAAATTCCTTATTCATATATGGAGAAATAAAAAACGTAATTGTAAAAAATCACTTATTCAAATGTGAAACCCTCACTTTTCATAGAATCATAGAGTGGTTTGGCTTGGAAGGTAGTTGAAGATGATCTGGTTCCAACACCCCTGTCATGTGCAGAAACACTTTCCACTAGGTCAGGTTCCTCAAGCCCCATTCAGCCTGGCCTTGAACACCTCCAGAAGTGGAGCGTCTACAATCTCTCTGGACAACTTGTTTCAGTAACTCATCACCCTCATACGAAGAAGTTCTTCCTAATGTCTAATCTAAATCTATCTTCTTTTAGCTTCAAGCCATTCCTCCCTGTTTTATCATTACAGTCCCTTATGAAAAGTACCCCTCCAGCTTTCTTTTTGGGCCAGCTTTCGGTGCTGGAAGAATGTTGTAAGGTCTCTGCAGAGCCATCTCCATGCTGAATTGCCCCAACTCCCTCAGCTTGTGCTCACAGAAGAGGTGCTTCAGTTTTGTGATGAACATACTAGCTCTACTCTGGACTTGTTCCAATAGGTCCATGTTTTATTTCTATTGAGGGCCCCAGAGATGGATGCAGTACTCCCAGTGGCTTCTCACAAGAGCAGACTGAGAGAGAGAATCACGTACCTCAGCCTTCTGGTCTCACCTCTTTTGATACAGCCCAGGATGTTGTTGATCTTCTGGGCTGCAAGTATACATTGCAAGTCCTAATGAGATTTTTTGTTCACAAAATGCCCCAAGTCTTTCCCCCCAGGGCTTCTCCCATTCTCTACTGGTGCTTGGGATTGCCCTGATCCAGGTGTAGGACCTTGCACTTGTCCTTTTTGAACTTCATGAGGTTTGCACCACCTCTCAAGCCTACCAAGGTCCCTCGTGATGGCATCCCTTCCCTCCAGTGTGTCAACTGCACCACATGGCTTAGTGTCATCAGGAAACTTGTTGAGAGTGCCCTCAATCCCACTGTCTGTGTTACCAACAAAAACATTTAATAAAAGCTGGTCTCAATACCAATCCCTGAGAGATGCCACTTGTCACTGGTCTCCACTTGGACATAAAGCTGTTGACCTCAACTCTCTGAGTGTGACCATCCAGCCAATTTCTTATCCACTGAGTGGTCTTTTCATCAAATCAAATGGCTACTGACTTAGCCACTTCCTCTGCCAGATCCCTCAGAACTCATGGATGTATCCCGTCAGGTCCCATGGACTTGTGCACTTTCAGGTTACTTAGATGTGCTCAAATTTGATCTTCACCTGCAGCTGGCAGTTCTTCATTCTCCCACTCCCTGCCTTTGCTTTCTGCAGCTCAGGTGGTTTGGCTGGAGCACTTGCCAGTGAGGACTGAGGGAAAAAAAATCATTGAATACCTCAGACTTCTCAATGTCCTGAGTAACCAAGTCTCTTGTTTTTTTCCAGGGAGGGCCCACATTTTCCCTAGTCTTCCATTTATTACCCCCACATATCTATAAAAGATTTTCTTGTTACCCTTGTTGTCTCTGTCCAGGTTTAATTCTCTCAGGACTTTAGGTTTCCTAGCCTGATCACTGGCTTGAATAGTCTCTTGGTTTTCCTCACAGACTGCCTTTCCCTGCTTCCATTCTCTGTAGGTTTCCTTTTAGTTTTTGAATTTTTTCAGGAGTTCCTTGTTCAGACGTACAGGCTTCCTGGCATTTTTTGCCTAGGTTTTTTGTTGGCATGCATCACTTCTGGGCTTGGAGGAGGTTATCCCTGAATATTAAGCTTTCTTGCCTCCAGGGATTTATCCTATGGTACTCAAAAGGTCCTTGCAGAGGCCAAAGTCTGCTGTCCTGAAGTCCAGGGCAGTGAGCTTGCTGTGTGCCCTCCTTGTTGGCCTAAGGAGATATCCATTTTTCTTTATGTAAACAGACAGATGGAATACTTAAATTATTTATCAGATTCATAAGCAATCCTAGTAAAAATTACAGCTCTTATTGCTAGTTATGAATAGGACTCACAAATTCATCAAAAAGACAAAGTAAAACATATTTTGGAATACATAAGTATAGTCATATAAACACTATATTCTTTATTTAATATCATCACTCTTTATTTTTGAATCTGAGATGGCTTAAAGAAAATGATTACACTTTGCAGTCATTTATGCTTTTACCACCTACATTTTAAAGATGTTAACTAGTGCATGTTAAGACTAAAAGAGACATGATATTGATTGGGATGTTAGACTAGTTGATTAAACTAAGCACTTTGTCAAAGCCTAGGCAACTTTTGTTTCATTAGACATGGTAAAAAGAGACTGCTTAAATATATATTTTTTTCCTACAACTTACAATTAAGTTTAGTCTCTTTTGCCTAGGGTGTTAAGATAGCGAGGAAAACATAAGTCCTTGCACAGACACTGTACAGGAACAGGAATCTCTATCCAGTTTTACGATTTTCCTTATACTGTCCCATATTCTCAGCCCAGCACACTGTGTGTCTAATCTATATGTATTCTCTCTCACTGCAAATGTAGACACACATGCAGTTGCTCATGACAGCTAGTTTTTTATAGTTTTCAGATTTCTGAATACCTTCTATTTGTATGTGGATACAACTGAATAGGAACTTAAATATATCTTTTGCAATAAATTTTGTCTTTTTTCTGTGGAGATAAAAGACTGTGTTGGCAGGAAGGGGTATGCTGACAGTATGAAACTTTAATTGAAGAGTCAAAGAATCATAGAATTACCCCTAGTTGGGGTAGGAAGGGACCTTCAAATGCCATCTATTCCAACTTCCAAGCAATGTGCAGGAACACCTTCAATTAGATCAGGTTGCACAGAGCCCAGTTCAAACTGACTTTGAATGTTTCTAGGGATGGGGCATCTGCCACCTCTCATGATATTGCTGTTTATACTGAGATTGTATACAGCTTTAGTTTAAGAGATGTTCCGTCCATCATATTCATGTCTAGATTGAGGTTAAGAAATAAATAAGTTGTAAATGAAATCTGCTTCTTTAGTAGTTCAGTTTAAGAAAGTCTGTAGTGTTCAGAAGCTGGAAGTGTTTATTCTGTCCCATCCCTGTCTTCTAGGGAAACTTGGTCAACAGTTTTTACATTAAATCTGAAGAATAAGAAGTAAATTATTGCCACTTTCTTCAACTAGATAATGCGATTGCTCTTCAAAATGAAGGTAGGCATTCAAATGTTAAACTGATAAAGGAATACTTCAATAATCTTACGCAATGACTTCATGTATTCCTATCACATACTGGTAATATCTTTGATGTGTAAACAAATGAAATTGAATTCCTGGTTTAACTATAAATTAAGAAAGTAAGTGTGCTGATATTTAAATAATAGCATTTCAGTGCCTATTAATCTAATTTGCTATTGTGGAAGGGTAATTAATAGCAGGGGAAATAAAAATAAGTTTTCACACAGAAATATGTAATGATATCCACTTTTCTTGGAATGTAACTGACAATATTTTTGCTACTCTTTCTGAAGCAACTTCTGTAGTTTCTCCTCCTTTACCTTTATACATAATTATTGCTGCTATATTCTTGAGATATTTGAGAAATGTTAGATCAGCTTCTAACTATATAGCTTCTGCCTATTCTCTTCTTTCTCCCCAACCTCTTTAAACAAAGTTTGCCCTGTTTCCCGAAGTCAGAAGAGGGACAGTGTCTTCTGTTTCTTTATTGGCTCATTTCACATGTTGGTGAAATTATCTTTACTTGCATTAAGTGAATTCATAGCCATTTTATAGGCATACAGAGCTTTCAGAAGACTCCATAAAAGAGTCTGATGCAATAAACACCTGAAGAAAAGTACAAAGATTAGTGTCTACAGAGCCATTGTAGTGTCTACTTTTTTATATGGGTCTGAATCGTGGGTCATCTACCGCCACCACCTGGGACTCCTCAAATGCTTCCCTCAGCGTTGCCTCCATTCAATCCTAAACATCCACTGGTCTGATTACATGACCAGTGTGTCTGTTCTTGAACAGGCAGGGGTCACCAGTATCAAGGCCATGCTGCTGAGTATACAGCTGCACTGGGCAGGGCATGTCTCCAGGATGGAGGATCACTGCCTTCCGAAGATTGTGCTCTATGGCAAACTTGCCACCAGCTGCCGCAAGAAAGGAGCCCCGAAGAGGAGATACAAGGACTTCCTGAAACAATGCCTCAGCCCTGGCCATATTGACTACTATCAGTGCTTCACTCTGGCATCCTATCGGGATTGATGGAGACACACCATTCACGACACTGCTGCTTCCTTTGAGAACGCACACAGAGTCAAGTCTCGAGGAGAAAAGACAATGCAGAAAGAACCGTTCCTCACCAATAATGCCTAAGGAGACATTCCACTGTGCCTTTTGTGACTGGACTTACCTATCCTGCATCAGCCTTTTTAGTCACTAGCACGCTTGCAGCAAGCGTGGGTAGAGCCCTTCCCAAATCTTTGTTCGCGAAGCCTAGCCATGTTGATGAATTACACTCTGCTTTCTAAAGCATTGTGCTGATAAACCCCCCCAAACTTTTGGAATTTAAAAGACAATTAATGACCTAAGTAAAAACAGCTTCATTTTTCTGTGGGTAATTCCACCTGTTCAAGTCAGTCCGTCTCTCTTGTACTCTACTTTAATGAGGCAGCAGGTCTTTAGATGTTCTTTAGATGTTCTACTGCCTGATTTTGTGGAAGGTGTAAGGCTCAGAAGCCTCACTTCTGAGAGGTTGAAGTGATTTTGTATCAGTGTTTTCTTGAATCCTGATGCGTTGAAGCATAGGTCGCTTGAGTCAGCCTCTGCACTAATGTAAAACTGTGTTCTACAAAACTTTAAGCCATGCTTTCTATTCTGTAAAGTACAATGGTACTTTTTATCATTTTAAGGTAAAAACTTTGTCTTCACTACAGAAAATGTAAAAAAGTGAAGGGCAAGGTAGAACCTTTCACTCAGGTGACAAACCAAAAAGAAATAAACAACTGGAAATTATGTGAAAAAATAGTTTCCTACTTTGAAAAAAAAAACCCAGTAGTTAGAGTAATTTTGCCAGTCATATTGTAGATGAACATTAATGTACTATCATTTACTGACTGATAAATGCAGTATTCAGATAATGATTACAAATGTCAACTCTCCTAATAAACTTCAGTGCTTTTTCTGTCTATACTATGCCCTTGTTATCCATTGTTTACACATCAGATCCTACTTTGGAAAGTGATGTTCCAACCACAACCCCATTGGGAGGTCTTGGAGGAAACTATCCTTGAATGAAAAATGAAATAAAGTACGTACTATAGAAAAAGTTATTTAAGAAATTAGACACCCAAATCATAGTACAAACCTCTAGACTACCAAATGGACATCCATGCTTTCCTAATTGGCCCTTCAAATATCACATGCATCCCTAGTTAGCATAGAAACCCATGCATGTCTTTGTATTAACCAGTAGTTCAAACCCCCAAAACAGCAGCATTATATAACTGGGCCCTCATGTCGTCTGATGCTTTGTTGTTGCTAATATTTCTTTTCAAGGCTAATTCCTGTGTCTTGAACCATTTCATCTGCTCTTGTGGTTAAAATAAAATCAAATAACTAGAATTGCTCTTACTTATGCATTTATTGTTTTATTTATTAACAGGGTTGTTCTGGTGTGGTTTTGGCTTTGGTTTTTTTGTTGGTGTTTGGTTGGGGTTTTTTTTTTTATTTTTTTGGGGTGGGGAGAGGAGTTTCTTCATAGTGCCAGCAATAGGGATCCTTTGGGTCCCTGCAAAGATTATGCTACTCTGCTCCTCACAGTTATATCTGAAGACCTTTAGGTGAATCAGTGCCATTCATGAATTACAATGCATTAGCTGAATGTCATTAATAAATGGCAACCATTTAGAACAGTTCTCAGAGAAAACAAAGACATAAGCAACCCGTGTGTCATACTTCATTTCTCCCCTAGACCTTCGTCTTAATAGGTGGACTCTGGCTGATTTCAATGATTTCAATTTCAATGAGGTCTTGCCCTTGCTTCTGGTTATAGAAAGAGATTTAACACATGTAGCATGGTCAGAATTATGTTTGACTTATTTTCCTGCTTCAGCTACAATAATCAAGCTCAGGGCTGTGAAGCAGGTTTCTGCAGACAGACCTAATGATGTTATCTCCATACTTTATTCCTGTCCAGTTTCATCATGCTTCATTTCATTGCCCGCATACCTCCCTTTCTTTGTCCAAATTATCTCCTATATAAACAACCTGTCCCTCATTACATTTTCTCAGATTCATTACATCCATACCATGTCTTTATTTTCTATTTACTTTGAGGAATATAGCTGCAAAATTAACAAGAAAAAGTACATCAAAATATTACCTTTTGGTGTCCTTCACAATTATGTAAGTTTTAATCAGAAATCAAAACAATTTGCTCTAAATATGGAATCTTGAATATGAATCTGTAACACAATAACATTAACTGTAATTGAAATTTGGACAGAAATCCTGGATCTTTATTCTCACTTTTGACTTACTTCGAAATTTTTATGCTGTCACACACATAGACACAATGGAATCAATGCCAATATGAATTTTTTCTACATGCTTGTAGATGCCGTGTGTATGTTTCTGTGGTATGTGCATACAAAGCAGTTTGTAACATTCTAAATTTGTATGTGTATTTTTGCTGTAGCAACTTTGTGCCCCTAAACCTGAAACACATGTAGCACCAAAATGCTGCTATCGCTGGAGTAATTTTTAGAACATGAGGGCTAAACCAAAGCAGAAATACCACATATCATATAAATTATATCTTTCTTGTCATAAAATCTTCTGAAATACTAAATATATACAACTGAAATCTGTTATTGTTGTCCTAAATATATTCCTTTTTAAAAATTATTCTCCTAACCCTTTTGGCTATTGACAGCCTATTATTTTTCATATGTACCATCTTTATCCAAGAAAGTGAAAGAACAACTAATTATATCCTTTGCAAATGAGTGTAGCAGAATAGCTTTTGTTCACTAAAATTCTTAAGTCTACTCATCATGAATGCACAATTCACTGTGATTTTTTTGTTGTTGTTTTTAATACACAGCCACTTTAATGGCATGTGAAGTTTGGCATTTGAAGCTAATTGTATACTTTGCTTTGGAGTCTATAAATTAAGTCAGTCTGCCTAGCTACATTGCATTTATAATTAGGCTTTAATTGATCATTTTGCAGAAGATTTTTGTGTTGTTTTTGTGTGATTGACATTATTTTAAAGGTTGCCTGCACAATTTTAGTTTAGGCTATGATGGTAAGCAATCAAAATGAAGGTCAGAAAAAACCCCAAAAGTGTAATGTTTGGGGGGAATATGCTATACCTAAAAGTTTAAAATGATTTAACAAAATTAGCTGCATACAAAAGCTTCTCTAACTCATTTGTTTGTGTTATTGAGAAATCAAAACTAAATTACTTAAGCAGAAAAGGAGATGAAGTTGAATATAGGCATGAGTGGTAATAAAAAAATTAGTAAGAATTTCAGATATTGAACTGCTCAGTTTGTCAGTGTCTGTATTTTAAGGTGGCAAGTGTCCGTAAACTTCTTTTGAAAAATTTAAGTTTCAGCATCTTTGTTAATGATGGAACATAGTATACTCTCAGGAATTTTGTTGATGTTACAAAAATGGGAGGAATGGCAGGTACAGTAGAGGGTTGTGCTCCTGTGCAGAGGGACCTCAACAGTCTGGAGAAAAGGGATGACAATAACCTCGTGGAGCTCAACAAGAGGAAGTATAAAGTCCTACACATGTATCTGTGTATTCCATGATGCATGAATAACTCCATGTACAAGTACAGACAGGGAGATACTGACTGGTCCCTGATTGACAGCAAGTCGTGAAGTGTGCATCCTTGGAAATATTTTAAAAAATAATCTAGATATGTCCCTGATCAATAGTCTCTAGGAGGACAAGAGCAGGACGAGGTGGTCCCTTCTAGTCTTAACCAGTCTGTGACTCCCTAAATCTCAGACAGTGATATTATGTAGTATATCTACTGCTCATTGTACATCCTCCTAAGAGCTTCTGATTTCTGCATTCTCCCTAAAGCATTCAGAATAAATGCATATAGTATTCTGGTCACCTCTACATAATCAATGTGAGTCTAAAATAAGTTTTGACTTAAATGAGAGACTTCTGGTGGCTTTTCTCTTTTCATCATCAAGAAATTGCCAACTTTGGAAGTATATCTGTGTAGTTAGCTGGAACACTGCCAAAAAGATGGCTTCATGGAGCATGATTTTTGAACAAATAAACAGATTTTCCACCTTATTTTAGCCAGAAAAATAAGCATCTTACAATTTGTATTGCTATTCTACCACTCTAAAATTTAATGTATAATTAATGTCTCTTTTGTCATTTAGAAAGTGACTTTTGTTGGCTTTCATATTATTAATCTGCACTAAGGTTTGCATTGAGAAAATTGCAAATCTATGGCTTTATTATAGGTCTTGGAAGATACCATATGCTGACATTATGAATGGCTGCCTGCATACAAATGGCTGAAATATTGCTGGCATTCTTCATGGTTTATGTGATCCTCAGTTTATTTATTTTCTTCCAGTAGTACTGGTGTTCAATATGTACTAAACTGCTTGATTTGAAAACCTGTGAAACCAGGATACATGAAGGCATTTGTCCTGTGCTGTTATTTCAAGCTCTGTAAATCAAGGTTTATCATCCCTAAAGGCATCAGGTAAAAACATCAAAATCTGTGCTGAAACTGAGGTGAATAGTGTGCTGAAATTGAGTTTTTAAGAAAAAGATAGAGAAAAATCACTTTTCTGGAAAAAAACAAAAAACAAAAAACACACCACAAAACAAAACAAAACAAAACAAAACAAAAACCAACCCAAAAGTTAAATATTGCCAATGAATAAGTAAAACTACCTTATAATATGTATTCTCATGGTAAATCTACTGCAGAGATTTGTATATACCTCTCTGAAAAGTCTGAAATACTAACCTTAATCCTCACAGCTAAGATACTAGAATAGACTAATAGTAGATCTCAGCCTGTTGGCAAAATCCAATGTTTTTAAGATGCGTTAGAGCCATACCGTGCGACTCCAGTTGATGAGAAAGAGAATCCATGGTGTCACATTTATCAAGTGGAAGATCTGTTTATCTGCTCAGATCACTGATGTCATGAAAGAAAATAAACTTATAGGTAAAACAAAAACAACTTCCAAGACAGTCCTTTAAAGTTATCTTTATCATATACATATTTTAGAAAATGTATAACCTTTTTTACATGTCTTTTAGGTCTCAATTAATCTGACATATTTTAAATGAATCATGTCCAAATATGCTTTGCCTTTTCACAGAGTAAGAAAAATAGAATAACCCACTCACATACAGAGATTTAGACTTGTGACTTTACTGCTTCGTTAGGTGTATTTCACACTCTTCTCCCAATAGCTATACTGGCTCAAGTTCTAATTCATGAGTCAGTCTAGCAAGTAAATAAATTGTCAAGGTTCAGTTATCATAACTAATAGAGAATATATATGGAGGGTGCACAGAAGTACTGTAATTTTTTTTAAGGATTACAGGATGTAGCCTTTTAATAGAAGTGTTTTAAAATTTTAAAGACCATACAGAATATGTGTTTAAAAAAAAAAGAACAAAAAATCCCCATAACAATATCTATAAAGAAAAAGAATAGAGCATCCAATGTAATTCACATTATTGCTTCAAAAATAGTCAGATAGTGGGTTTGTTGCTACACTTTTGAATGAAAGTACATTTAAAAATTTAACCCCTTGCATCTTTGGCAGTAAGTATCATTATTGATAATACACACTAAAGAGCTTTGAAAGACATAGTGTTAATTAAAACAGATATTTTTATCTGCTGGAGATATGGTAAATTTTTAGAAAGAAACTGAAAGAGACAAGAAGATAGTGCTGACTGGTGTACTAAGAAAAATTGTATTAAAACATTTGCAATTGTAGGCAACTAAAGTCTAATTTATTCTAATCACATTTACCAGAGTAGCTTAGCTGAGGTTTGCATATAACAAAATTCCATGAGTTGGTTCAAAAATAGGTGGTGTGAAATTCATCACATTGTGATATTGGAAGCAACTCAGCTTACAGGGTTGTGCACAAGAAGAAAATAAAATTTAGAGATACAGAGAAGTTATGCTAAGTTTAAACATTTATTATGTCCTGCCATGCCATGATATTTTCACTCAAGTGAGATACGGAAAATATCTCTGACATGCTATGTGTGTAAAAGAGGAGGGAATTTATTAAACAAAAAGGGCAGAATATAAGGAAGACAGATACTCTTAAGGAAGCAAAAACAGACTTGCCAAATCTCTTTCAGATGTATGTTGTGACATATGAGTTTCTGGTAAGACTTTTATGATCATATGACTAATCTGGAAGGCATTAACAACTTGACACTAGCCTTCTGCCAAATGTTCCACTTAGCATTTGCTCTTCTCTGACCTCTTTTCCCTAACTTGAATATGACATAAAATCTAAATGATATTGAAGAATTTGAACAAAATTGCTGACAGACACAGAAGTAAAACTGAAGATTAGGGAATAGGTAAAATTATTTCTTAATTCTTCATACATTAACACTCATGGATGATAAAAAGCCAAACAGAATATTTAAATAATTTCATTTGACATTAAACAAACATTTTAATTTGGTGTCTCTATTTTTTATTTCCTATGAAAGAAGATGTGTTTTGCAACATATGTGTTCAGATTGCTAATAAATTTTGAAAGAAAAGTAATTTGAAGAATAAAATATCAGTTTCAGTTTCCATATCGTAGTTACAGTAATAGCAATAATATATTTTATCTCAAATGGCTGATTTATATTCCACAATTTTAACAGTCTCTGTGTCAAGTGGTCTTTAATGGATAGATGATTTCTCTTTTTAAAGAGCAGAAACTCTTCAAAGGGAATTGAGATTGTTAAATATGGGAGGATCATGACTACACTTTTTACCTCCAATTTTATGCAGGATGTAGATCTGCATTCTGTAGATCCTCTAAATAACAAAGGAAACATATCACAGAAGGTAGAGGCAGACTTCAATAAACCTGAAAGTTATCACAATACAGGAGTATCATTCCTCTCTGTTACTCCAAATCTGGACACAAACATAGGACGAAAATTCCCAGAACAACCAATATTATGAATTGTTAACACAAGTGTGGCATTAAATTAGAGTTACAAATATTTTAAAAAAATCACAGTAAAGGGAGAAAATTAGAAGGTAAATCTTATCAGAATCATTAACACAATCAGTCTTCCTTTATCTTAATTTTTTTTTTCTCTTCCATATAGAGTGGAGCTACATTTCATTACAAATAAGCACAATTCACCACTACTAAGCATCCAGGGCTATGTCTGCCTTCAGATTGAAGGATCACTGTAGATTAGCTGCAATAAATGTCTATACAGTGAATATGGAAACATAAAAAATGTTTAATTTCATGTTAGCACATCCTTGGAAAACAGAATGGACTGTTTGGACTCCACATGACCAACTGAGAAATAGTAGCAAACTCCTGTTAAACCTGCTATCAAAATAGACATGGCTGGAAACATGTTTTGCTACTGGACACTCTTAAGGTTCTTCTGTAAGATATAAGCATGTATGACCTGTTCTAGCCAAAACACGTTTCAATTTGACATTTTCTTGTATTGTTACATTTGCTTCCACAAAGAAAAATAGCAAAAGAACCAAAAGTATCAATATTTAAAAGGTTATCTTCAAGCAGAAGCATATATATACACACAGGTAGTTTGAATCAAATGAATTCCACTATTAAATGAGCAAATCGATTAACCGGTTTTGAGGGGATTTTTTTATGTGTCTGAATGAAAAAAAAATCCCAAACAACAAAACAACAAAACACCTAAACCTATTTTCCCCCAAAATATTATTTACTATGTGCATATATTATGCAAGATGATGAGTGCATGATTGTTCTCTCCCTCTCCTTTCCCATTTCCTTCCCCCCCGCCCCCAATTTTACTTCATATATATTCCTGCTTGTAAGAAAAAGAAATAATAACCCAGAAACAAACAGTACTCATGGCTCTTTTAAGACTCTACTGATTCTCATCTAAGAAATATACAATTCTATTTAAGCTAAAAAATCCAGCTTTAAAGTATATATATATATATATTTAAGTGGCTTTCAAACCCAGGAAAAGTAGTCATTTGTATATGTCCCTCAATAATTATTATGAAAAAAATCATCTCAGAGATTGACTTTACTTATTAATGATTTAAAGAAAAAAATAGAAAATTTTTCGGGTTTTTTCACAATTTTTTCCTTTTGAAACACATGTTGAATGAATTCCAGTTGACTGAAGGATTTTTTTTATTTTTTTCTTATAATTCTTATCATGTAGTTATTATGACAAAATGTAAAAGGTAACGAACAGTGCCTTGGAGAGTACAAGGGCAGTATTGGTATGTGCAGCAATAGGCATTATCTGTAAAGAAAGGACAAGACTATGAATAAAGCATAAGAAATAGAATAGGTTCTTGATTCCTTTCCTCAAGAGAAAGATAATTTATATTCTCTTTAAGAGGAGATTAGATCTCCTCTATACTTTTCCCTTTTGCTACTCCTTACAGTGTCAACTTTTTTAGTGCTTCAAGGACCTGCAGTGTTTTCAACATTGGAGGACTGCTGTCAATACAGGACTTCATCGATACTTTTTTAGCATTGTTCTATCTCATGACTAACAAGAGGAGAAACTTTATTTTACTCAGAAGTTGAAGAAATTAGGATTTGAATTTTCTTATTCTCCATACTCTTTTTTTTTTTTCAGCTGAGTCTTTTTACCTTCACATTGATGTTGACGAAATGCTGAATAGGAGGTGCTTCACACAGCTGTTCACATCCAGATGGTATTGTATTTTTTCATGGAAACATTTTGAAATAGGTGTCTTTAAAAGTGTGTCTTGAGGTTATACACTTCCACATGAACCCCACAAAAGTGAACTTTGTGCCAGCTATTGATCACCTTTGATTTCCTCAGCCCCTTTTGAGCAAGGCCAAAGGATGACAGTGATTCTACCTCAGAGTGGGCCCTCTGCCCATGCAGAGACTACAGTTGGATTTTGCCTCAAGTGCACATAATATTCTTGAACTTGATTCTGAGTTTTCTGAATAGCAGATCAATTCCTGCAAAAAGCATGTTCATATATGTTAGAGTTTCCTATGGGACCTTATTCATTTTGTCACTATTAATCTGAGACAGCTGTTTTATATAGGTGAGATAAAATGATACTTTTATTTCTAAAACCACTTTTGAGCAAATAAATGTAAGAATATATAAAAAATCAAGAGAAGTTCTGGAACAATATTTAAGAATCAGTCAGTTAGCATGTTCCAACATTTCAGTTGAAACTGAACGTAATGTTCTACAGAAATAGGGTATTGATTTTCAAAAGTAAGTTTCTGTAATGAAAGTATATTATTGTACTGTAATGAATTCATCAGAAATATGATATCCTCTAGAAGATTGTCTACATATGTACAAACTTAAATACTTAGATGGAATTATTCTTTCTCACCTCTTTTCATGATGCTTTTAACTTGTACATGTAGTAATGTTTTAATTATCCCCATTCCTAAATATTTCACAGATCTTGACAATTTTCCACTTGAAAAAATAGAGAACTTTACCTTTGTGGGAGTCCTACTATTTAAAATTTTAATCAAATTGAGTTTTAAACTTTGCCGTATATCACAATCAGAAAAGGCTTACTTTTTTTGTGGAAGAATGTAAGAAATGGAAGACATTTTTCAAACAATTCTACTTGATGACAAAATAATAGATATAATGAACAGCGGGGAATGAAAGAGAAGCTTGAGATTTAAAGCAATGCAATTATGTAAATTATCAACTGGGATATACATGCATGCTGCTCTTTCATTTGAGGCTGTTTCATTTTTTATGTGCATAAAGAATACCAAATTATTTTAAAATATTAATTACAAGAAATCAGTTTGGAGAAATCTTTGTATAAATTTAATGACATATGGATCTGTCTTTTCTCACAGATATTCAAGAAGAAGTTAGGTTGTACTGCAACCTGAAGAATTTAAACAAGAAGTACCTATTAGCCTTCTAACAAGAGTTTAGAGGGTATAATGAAGAAAAAGGAAGAAAGTAGGACTGGAAGACACCACTGAGATAAAAGGCAATTAAAGGCTGCCATGACTGGCAAAAAAGAAGAAACAGGGAACAAGATAGTGTAATTTAAGAAACATACCTAGAATGGCTGTACTTTATTTTCCACTGCCTTTTCTGTTTCTTCCATTCTGTCAGAATTTTCCTACTCAGCAGTGTGAATTACAGCAGCTCTAGAGTGAGAGGTATGCTGGCAAGAGTCAAAACAGTATGCAAAAACACAAGGGAGTAGAAGAGCACTCTGTAGAGAGTACCATATGAAATGATTGCCACCTGAGATCTGACAGGAAAGAGAAGGAAATGTAGCCAATGTGAAGGAAAAGGCCAAATGTTGAACAGAATTGCTGCAGTTCTGACCAAGTTGAGCAGACACTTTTTCTTTCCTAGGTTATATTCAGGATTCCATAATATAATATTTACACAAAAGCTCTGCTTATGAACTTCAGCAAATTTCCCAAGCATCTCAGCCAGTTTAGTTTCAGTCCTTGGTGTGAGGTCAGTTTGACATTTGAGACATGAAAAAAACAAGTTTTCAAATAATGGAATTGCAACATGCATAGTTGGGCTACTTTCTGTGGTGCTTTAATGGATTTAATCTTCTCTAGCTTTAGTTTTCTAAAAGTTTGTAATCTTACTTTCCCCTTATGATATTTCATATATTTTCTAGGGAAAAAAACCCAAATTGTGTGTGTGTATATATATATATATATATATATATATATATATATATATATATATAGAGAGAGAGAGAGAGAGAGAGAGAGAGAGAGACACACATACATATATATATATAATTATGTTTCGGTCAGTCACCATATAATGCCATTTATAGGCAATCATATTTACTTAATTTAAATCATAACAACCACAGTTATCTAGATTTAAGTAGTAGAATGTGTTTCCAGAGGACAATTCAAGCAATGTTAGAATAACTGGTGTAATTTACTTTCAGACAGGGAAGGTACTTAGAAAAATGTATATAATTAGATGTAATGAATCTTAAAAGTTGGGTGACATCTCAGAAACACTCAAGACTCATAATATATGTATGAAAATGTGACGTGACATAACTAATGTTGGTATGTGTACTGTTCTTTAGCTGTGAAGTAAGGATGTAAAAGCTTGGACTTTTAGACAAGAGGTCATGATGTCTGCTTCTCTTACTGTCTCTTTACCCTACAAAACTAATCTATTTTGCCTAATCTTAATTCAAGCAGGAATTCAGAATAAAATGTACTGTAGAAATAAACAATGCTTTTGTTATGATGTTAATGTGCAGCTAGGAACAGATATATTTCATAATTTGGAAGTTGCATTGACTTTTCTGTCTAAAGCTTTGAACTCTGCAGTTTTCATGATTCTTGCTAAGAAACTGTTTTGCAATTGCAGAAGAACATAAAACAAGAAAGGAAGAAAGGCAAAATAATATTTTATACTAAAACTCTCAAGGTTAAGATTCAGAAAACATTCCAGTCTTGTAAACAGTTTTCAATAAAAACCTAAACCATTTTGAGGGTTGCAGATGAAACCCACAGAAAGTATAAATCTTGACAATCCTTTGGAAAAAAATAAGAAAATACATTTGAATTTATTATTTGTTTCAAATATTGGATTTATATAAAGAGGACATTGAAGTGAAAACTAAAAATCTTCCAGTAAAAGTTGAAGAAAATAAATTCAGAGATTGTTTAGAAATATCATTTAGAGTCTCAAAGTCCAACACTCTAATTTGCTCATTTTACAATGTTTCTATCATGTAGAATTCTGAAGTATTAATGATTGACCTCGGTTCAAGAGGATTTTGATGCCCATAGGATTTGCTTTCCATTTAGATAATGCTTTGCCATTGCCTTCATGGAACAAGAATTTTGGCTATCCTAAGCAAAGATACAGTAAGATATGACCAAGCCAGGCCATACAGCATCAGCTGTCTCTATGGGGATTGCCAGTAGTCTGCTGAGCAAAGTTTGGAATCCTCTGCCTGAGTATCTATAGCATGTACTCATTGAAAAATTAAAAAAAAAAAAAAAGTCTGGTATGCAACTAAAAAGAATTTCTAGCACAGATTTACTGGAAGACAGAAATGGTATGTCTTAGCAGGACCTGCTGTGGTACTGTATGTCATGTGATGAATTAAAAAGTTGTACTATAACACAGATTCTTTTTCTCTATCAACACTATGGTTTCTCTATCAATATTGTGGATGGATCTCTCCTACCTTCCTGGATTACTTCAATAAAATTAAACACAGCTTGGTAAACTCTTTGTTTGTACTACAGGAAGTAAAAAGCAGACAAGCCAATGTCTCTTGTCCTTTCCAGCAGCTCTATCAGAGAGTCTGAACTTATCAAATGTTAACTGTATTTCATTAAAAACATCCAGCCTTATGGTAAAGTTTAGATGCTGTAGACTTTTCCATATGGCATAGTGACTGTGTAGATATTTAATGTATTTGCACACCCACACATGAATTAAAAATGTAAATAAATATAAAACTGCTCTTAGTAGAGAAAACAGTAACATTGTCATTGAGAATATTCTTTTTTCTTTTTCAAATTATACTAGAATACATACTGTCCACTCCCTTGAAACAGATAGATAACAAAATATGTCTAATATCTTTTGCTCTCAAATTCCAAGCAAATTTCTGTAGAATATTTGATGCTAAGCATCCCATAATTGATACATCCTTTATAAAACAGTAACTTGAAGAAGAGATTTGTAAATTTTGAGAGATAAAATATCCCACTATTTTATTCAATGCAAGTACCGCATTTATGTTCAGCATTATTAGTGTACTGGGAAAGAGACAGGTGAGAAACACCAATGTAGTTAATGCTAATAGAAGTGTGTGAGGCACCCAATGCCATTTGTTCTCTTCTGGTATCTGTACCTCACTGCAGATGTTACTGTCAAGCTCAGTGAAATTATTGCAGAATTTCTCCAACAGCAGACAGACGCAGAGATAGTAGAAAGATGTTTTAAATGCAGAATATTGTTTTACTCTCACAATGATTTCAGTACTAGCAATACCTCAGAAGCTAGAAGTGATAAATATTCATGTGCATTAAATATATTCATTTAGTAGAATTATTCATAGTGAGGGAAATTATGTAGTCAGTTTCTTTTGGAATTAGTGTAGTTTTAAGTGAACAAAGACTGTATGACTTGGCCTGTGTATTTAGCAAGATAAATAGCCTGTGTTCAGCACCATGTTACTTTTTGGTGCTTCAGTGATTTCACTTTCCTATATGCACATATAAAGAATTTGTTTCTTCCACTGAGGTCAGCTTACTTCTATGCTTTTCTTACCTAGAAAGAAACACATTTTTAAGGATCTACACCTGTCTCACAACTGCTCCAGCAGGAGTAAGTTTGGGCCAAAAATCACTAACTTCTTCTAAGAGCTTATTTGAGTTGTGAAGGAGATACAATCTGCGTATTGCTTGTAATGGTCTTGACTGGAATTGACAGAACACCAAGGATCAGTTTCAGGAACAGTTGACTAGGGCAGCTGCATGTAACTAGGTGTACACGAAGAAAATGTATGGAAGTATCAAATAGGAAAAATATAGGTGCATGCAGTCTCTGAAACCATATTCACAGAGACAGGCTGCAGGCTACCAGGTACTAAACAACAAAGAATAACAAACAGGTTAACTCTTGGCTTTTTTTTTTTTTTGTGACCCAAAATTGCTTTTATGTTGAAAAAAATCAAATGTAAAATCCTTTCTGTGTGTAATAAGCATGTTGCAAGTATTGCAGAGTCATCAAATACAGCCTTTGTCAGGCATTTAACATTAGATTGAAAGAACTGTAGCACCTATTGAGTTCTGAGCCAAGAAAATTAGTTTGCAAATTCCCAATCATATACCATTGTGAGAGACAGGTAACAGAATTACACTCCACATGGTCTATATATTTGTTCACTGTTGTATATTAGGGCTGTGGAACATACATTACTTTGGAGGTACAGCTATCTAAATTCTGTAGGAAATTTAAATCATCTGATATGTATTCATGGGAAACTTGGCAGATCATGACTATAAAAAACATAATTAATGTTCCCCAGAGAGTTTTAAATTAGGTACTTTCTACTCTTTAGTAATCTGGGCAGACCATCGAAAATAATATGTTATGAATTTAATGTTGCCTGCTTCCACAATCAAAAGTTTATGATTCTATTTTTTAAGACTGTTGGAACACTTAATGTTTGATATTTATTTTCATATTTGCAATTATGAAAGTTTCATTTAAAAAAAAAAGCAGCTTGGTATTAGGGATTATATATTTGTGTAGCTTTCCTGTTATCTGTTTAATATATCTTCTAAAGAACAATAATATGACATTCCTTAAAAACACACACTGAGATTTTATTTTTTTTTAATGACCCTTGACATTTTTCCTTTGAATGCTTGTGAGATTTCCTAGTGTTAACAGCAAGGAACAAGCCAGGGAGAGCTCCACAATGGCATGCATCAGCAGCAGAATGAGAGAGTGCCAGAGGGCCTGTCTTGGGGTCCAATCTGTTCAGAGAAGAGGCAGCAAACTGCGGTTGCCAATTTACATACCTTTGCTTTGCTGTGAGGCACAGGGCACAGAACTGTGTCTGATGAGAGCTGCATCATATGCATATTTATCTCAATGTAGTAAGTATAGGGACTTAAAAAGAACAAAACACACACACACACAAATATATCCTAGCAACAACATCAAGATCAGAAATACAAAGGACCTTACTACAGAACAATTGTTGAAAGACTTGTAGTGTAACCTGACCTTCTGATGGAGAAGCCAAGGTTAAAGTCAGTATAGATTCCAAGGCACAGACAGAAAGCTCACATGCTTTGTACATGCTTTTGTTATTGTTGTTGTTTTGCTAAAGCAGTTGTAGAAGTGCCTTGTAGAAATGATGAAAGTATAAAGACCGGAAACTATATGCCTATCTTATCAAAGGGAAAATGACCCCATGTACATTTTAAAAAGAGAAAGTAATAGAACAATGTTTTAAAGGGCCCTGAGTCTCAAACTTGCTCCCTGTAAAAAAGGGAGGAGACTTTCCCCATCTTACAATTCTGGTTTTGGCATTTTAAGTCAGAAAAATGGAGGAACCAAGAAAACCTTACTCAGAATATGTTTTTACCTCTGTCTGCTGATGACGGATAACATTACTACACCCAAAAGAAATTATGGATGATTTTGATGATGTTGTCAAATGAAAGATGAGAATTCAGAAAATTTAACTCATAGAAACGTGTCATTTCTAAAAGTGTCTGTTGCGTGAACACCAATGTAGGCTTTCATTGGCTAAATAAAGAAGGCAAAATATTCAATCAAGTTATACTTTTTGCATTTTGGCTTCTAATTTCCCATTGGGTTCATATGATTGATCTTAATGCGACTTTCAGACTTAAATGACTGGTTGACTATCAGTTTTAGGCTGCTGTATTTTAAGTATTCAGTTTTGGTTTTGTTTTTGTTTTTTTCCTTAAAGAAAGCAGGGGGCATGTAATAGTATCTGGCATACAGAATATTTTAAGAAAACAGAACACTTGGCAAGATTTTGTCTTATAATGAAGCATCAAATTGAAAAGCACGATCTAACCCACTATGATGTGTTTGGCACCTGGATCCAGTACACTTCTGGAGAACTTGTGTGAGTACACAGGAGGGATTTTTTATGTATTGAAGAATTTGCTAATGCTTACAACATGTCACCTTTGTTATAGTTTGCTAATTCTTTTTCTTGGAATGAAATGCTTATTAATATTTTTTCCCTTGAAATATGTGTTGAAAAGAGCAGAAAACATAATTCAAACAGTATTCTCATGCTTGATTGGCCTTTGGAGAAATCATAGGAACACAGGATTTTTTGTTATTTCCTTTGTAAGATGACAAGTCCACTGTGGCCACTTGATGGTATAGTTATTTAACAGGTTTCACAGTGTTACTGTAGTTCAAAACTCTTGAGTTTAACACATTTATTTGCTTGTTCATAAGCAATCCATTCAATCTATTGTAATTTTGAAGTATATTTTAAAAGCTTTTGAGAAATGGCATTAATGTGCCCATGGAAATAATAACAACAAAATAGGATATATTTCTATTTTATGCCTCTTAATTCTGTTCTATCAAACATAGGTGAGACTATGCAGAGAGTAAATTGTATCATATTGTTAGAATGCCAAGCGTTGAGTAACCATGTAAAGAACTCTCAGTATACACCCACAAAGTGCAGTTGATACCTATATAACCTTTTAAGAGTGATGTCCGCAGTAGACCCAAGCTGAGGAATTAAGAACAATGGAAGCACACTATAACCTTTAAATAAACAAATGCTTTGAGTATTCTGTGTGTCATCTTTCCTCCTCACAGGAATGGGTGAACTTCTCAGGGCAACTGAGGCACTGAAGCTTGTGTTCAGCTAACAGAACATAGGGACAACAGTCAGGTTTAAGTCTTTGTGTATGAGGTTGCTAAGTGTACTTAAGCTTATCAAACTAGCTTAACAATAAAAAAAATTAATTTTTATGAATTTGTTCCTTTACCCTGTGTATCCTAATAGATACCTACAGCACTCAGGACAAAGATTTCATATAAAAAAAGCTCAATTTTAAGTGGAAATAACACCAAGTCTTAGAACACAGTATTTAGGTCCTACTTCAAAGTTCGTATTCAGTGCTTCTTTGCCTCTTGCATTTGTCTTGTTTTTCTTTATTGATTTTGATCTTCAGCACTTGCTTAGGTTGTTTTGCTATCTTTAGATGTTTGTATTCTTTTCTTAGAGAAAAAAATGTGCAGATTCTGTCATATTCTAGAGAATCTGTGTTAACTCTAGGCAAGATAAATGGGGAAAAAAGAAGTATGTCATATAACATGAAAAATTGTCTTTCCATGTAGGAAAAATAGCACTAGATAAATAAATGGTACCATATTCATTACATACATAAAAAAATAATGGACAAATGTAAATTAAATGTGTAAATATTTTTCCCCTTGGGATTTTGGTTTTTATTTGTAATAAATAAACAAACACATTTTTCCTGTTATAAAAATCACATGGCTAGACAATATTAAGAGTTTTTGCAGTAATGTTAGTTGGTGAAATGCTTACTACGTTAAATTACAAACATAAACAAAAACTCAATAGAAATTTTTATAGATAACAGAGATTCACTCTCCACCCCCCCACCCCCCCCTCGCCCTCCCCCTCTCCAACTTAACCGAAGCGTCTTTTCAAAAGTTCAACCAGTTAGGAGCAACTCAATGTGGTGTTAATTTTTCATGAAATGGAGCATGTCAGATATCCCACAATCAAATTCAATTCTGTGTACTTATTGTATAAATTACTCAATAAGTGTGGAAAGAAGAGTTGCTCTCTATCGTTTTTAGAACCCATTCCAACAGCTTGTCTCTGGAGTTAAATAGAGCTGTCTTGATCATTTTTACATATAGACTTCCATGAACACTAAGAAGAATTATAATCACCTGATTATAAATTCACTGTTAATATAGCCTTAGAGCTGAGAACATTTCACTCCAGTAGTTAATTTAGTCTGTGGTAAATTCTCACTGTTATTTAATGTCATTTGTCACCTGCTGTTTTGTCTTACTGTGAACATCCTGCCTGCCCTGTACAGTCTACAGTACATGGACCTTCTGTGACTTTAATGTACTCAGAACAAAGGCTCCAAAGTGCTTCTATCAGGAGGATTTGGCAACTTGCCTTAGATATATTCAAGCCATTTTGCTGCCTGTCACTCAGTGCTTTACAAATTGAACTCTGAGGAGAGGTAAAAAGGGTCTATGAGGCATTTTTTTTCTGGGAAGAATATGCTAATAAAGCGCCATCAGCAGGAAGCAGGTTGTGTCTGAAAGAGTTTTGTCAACTCTGAATTAATTGTGTGTGTTAAGAAACACGGGGGTGCTTCTAGAGCCAGCCTGTGGTAATTAATCCTTCCTGTTTCTGGAAGAGCAGAACTGTAATAAATGCAGCCCAGATTTAACAGATGTGTGCACACAATATCTGCTTTATGAGGAGTAAAACAAAATTATGTGTATAGAACAAAAAATGTTGATTTTAAAAAATTAAAACAGTATGGAAAGTACTAAGATTGGAATTCCCAGTGTTTATGCAAATACTGTATTCCTTTAAATGTTAGCAGACAGTATGGTTTTGGAAACATCTGCCAGAGTGGTTGGATGCTGTGAAGAGAATGAAAAGGACAGATGTTACTTGCGCTTGTAAAAACACCCTATAAAAAACACATAGATGCATGAGATCTGAGCCACAATCTGCTTAATAGAAGTAGTTATGGAAGCTAGACAAACAAGATGAAGAGTGGTAGCAAATTCTTCTAAGACTCTTTGTAATCACTTCATAATATACTTTTAAAAATGTTTAAGATTGTTGTTGTTATATATATTATATATATTGCATATAAAGTGTAATAATAATATAATAATAATAGATATATAATAGATATATAATAGATAGTATAATTTCAGTACCTATACCCTGTGTGAGATCAAGACTGGGGGAAAACATGTTTAATGCTGTGTGAAGAGATATGGAATACACCTTACTAAAATATCTTAGTCATACTTGCCTATAAAATATAAATTTAATGAAGTGTATGATCATTCATAACAAGTTTCAGATTTCACTGAAGCTCATGACAAGCCTCTCATTTATTCCAGTGCTCATTAGATCCTGTGGACAATATCACCTCTGCAGAACATTACAATCACACACCTAAGTCCTGAATTTCATGTCCAAAACATAGGCAAGAAATATTTCTTCAGGCCTAATCCAGATTTGATTTTGTGTGAGGGACTCTTTTGTTAGTGGTTTTAAGAAAACAAAACCCCCATAAAACAACCAAAGCCACCAAACAAATAAACAAACAAAAACTTTTCTCTGTGATCCTTTGATGATATTTTGTCATATTCACAGTGTGTGCTCCTCATTTAGATGTTTCTCAACACCAAATAGATATTTTAATTAAATAATTTTAGCAGAAGATATAACTTTGAGGGGTTAATAATGATTTCAGTCCTCACACAAGAAACAGAAGACTTATTAAGCACACTTCATTTAAACTTTGACACAAGTGCCACTTAGTAGAGAGCTTGAAGGTTGTTTTAATTTTCTACCTCAGCTTTTACTATAACTCATAGGCAAATATACTTCTATGACACTCTTCAATGCTATGTCTTTAAACATCAAAACGACTGCATTTGAGTAAGTACAACAGTAACAGCATACTATTAGGACTTTACAATTAGCTATTTCCATTAAAATATCTATGAAGACAAGTGAATCTAAGGAGACTGAATTACATTTCAATGTGTAATTTAAAATACTATAATCTACAACCTGGGATTCATGTGAATTCAAACTTTTTGGGCTATTACTTTTATCTAATAAACCTCTAGTCATACACCTATTTCAATTACAGTTTAGTTTGAAATATGACACTTAAAAGATTTTTCCATAGTTTAGAAGGGTTAACGAAATGTGTTAAGAAACTAAACCTCACAAAAATGTATGATTGTCAGATTCAGAGTGAAACTTCAGTGCTATCTAATAAAAAATCCAGATTTCTGGATTAAAATTGAATGATTTTTAGCTTGGGTTAAAATGGTCTACCTGTTTCTCTTTTCACAACAATTCATGTCATTAGTAGCTTTATGGAATTTTGTTTGTCAATGAAATCATTCCAGTTGAATTGTTACCCATGGCAAGTGTTGGTAACATGTAAACTTTTAAATACAGACTGAACACAGGGCATATTTTTATTTAAAACTTTCAGCAGTTTTTATACTCCCAAGTATAGTTTTGGGTAGATATATTATGTGTTTTATACATTTTTGTCTTTAAAATGCAATTTTTTTGGATAGTAATAATAGAATTTCAGTAATGTGAATTTGAATATTAAAATTATGTATTAGGAAAAATGGACAAATTTATATGTTTGGAAAAATGGCAAAAGGGAAATAATTCACAGTGCCAAGTTTTGGGCTTCTTGACTTCAATATTCTTGATAATTCTTTAAAGAATTTTTTTTCAATCTATTGCCTATCAGGTCCTAACTAGAGATCCTCTAGCTTGAGTCAATGCTAGATGCCTAAAATAACCCCAAACAGTAAGTGTGAAATCCCATTCAGTAGCCAAATTCACACACAGTGTATATCCATTAAATCCAGAAAGCCACCATAGATTTACTCTATCTAAAACAGTCTTGGATTATTCTCACATTTCAGAAAATTTATAGCACGTCTTTCACAGTTTAAGAGGAGAGATGTGAAGAGTTGTTGTTATTATTATTCTTAAATGCTCGGGGAAGAGGTTAAGTCACAGGCTTCTTCAATGTCATTCTTGTAAATTACTTGCCCAACTACCTTACTTGATCTACTGGGACTTTCTGTAGCCTAGAGCTCTAAGCAATTGTCATGCTGGCATCCCCTAGATTTCCCATCTGTTCCTGTGTCATTGAATATTTAGGGAAGTTGTTCAAGTAGTTGTGGTATGGGTTGGGGTTTTTTTTCCCCTTTACAAATTTAGATATAAAAATGTCTGTTCTCAATTCAGGAGGAGAAATATTTGCATATTTTGCAATTAGCTGAAAACCTTTGAGAAAATTCTGTTCCATATTTTGAGGTTTTACTCCTTATTCTTCCTGCTTTTGTGGAACAGCCTAGAAAACACTGACTCCTTCCTTGATAAAAGCTTTCATTTTTAATTTAGAAATTAATTAGTTGCTTCAAAGAAAAATATTTATTTTCTGCTTGGAAAGTTATCTCTTAACATGGTAGAGTGGCTCATACGTAGTCACCTATTTCTGGTTAAGATTGTACATGAAGCTGTAATACAACAATCTGACTTTCATTCACAACTGGTGCTTTTTCCTGCTTTGGCACATCACTTGTCTACACTTGGTGGAACATCTTTTCTTTGAAATAAATTATGTTGAGTTTTTTGGTCATTATTCCTGTAATTGTTCTAAATAATTAAAAAATGAGAATAAGAATGTTTTTATTCACCCAGAATTACTTCTCACATTGACCTCAGCAAACAGACTTTCACATAAAATCCAACCATTGCTATTGGTACCTGAGCTTTTTCTATAGGAGATTACATAGTGCATTATATTTCCAATGGCTAGTCTTTTACATGTCTGAATACAATGCTGAAAAATTGAAAAATGTTCTTGATGAAGAAAAGGCAGTCTCATCATTAAGACAGAATACATTCATGTTGGGTCAATGAGGCTACACCTGCTGGCAGCCAGTCACCAGGGGTGTTCCTCAGGACTCAATTGTAGGACCAGTTCTGTTCAATGTGTTATCAATGATCTGGATGCAGGAGTTGAATGCACCATTAGAACTTTGTTGAGGATACAAAATTGGGAAGTGATGTTGACTCTCTTGAGGCACACAAGGCCTTCCAGGGGGATCTTGATAGACTGAAGATGCCTTCACAGAAGCACTGGGCTATAACTACTGGGGTGAAATTTAACAATCAAATGGCAGATTCTGCATCTGGAATGGAGGAGTAATGCCGAGTATAAACAGAGACAGTGGCTAGAGAGCAGCCCTCCAGAAAGGGATCTGGACTTAGCAAGAAGGTGGTTAAACACTGGAACAGGTTTCCTAGAGGAGTGGTTGATATCCCAAACCTATTGTGTTTAGGAGGCATTTGGACAGTGCCCTTAAACCCAAGTTTTAACTTGCGGTCGCCTCTGAACTGGTCAGGCAGTTGGACTAGATCTTTGTCAGTTCCTTCAAACAGAAAAGGATTTTAATTCTATTCTATTCTATTCTATTCTATTCTATTCTATTCTATTCTATTCTATTCTATTCTATTCCAATAGTTGCTTATTTTTTGTTGGATGTTTGCTGGCATGGAATAATTTTGTTTGAAATATTTCTTGGGGTTCTGCACCACAGATAGACTTTTTGGAGGTGGTTGAATTTCCCTGGGTTTCAAGGCGATTTAATCATGAACATGGTATTAGATGCTGCTGTTTCAAAGCTGTTCTAAAATATTTGAGAATAACAAAAATTGCTGGTGATAGAGGATACAACATATTTTGGGTTTAGGTGAAATGGAAATGCATTGATTTTATTTGGATAGTGTTTTTCTTACTTGAGTATGAGTACCTGAAGCAAGTATGCTGCTTTTTGAATTAATGTCGATTTTTGCATTGCAGTTACATTGACAAACATATCTGAAATAAAAAAATAGGAATTCCTATACTTGTACTTGTGTGTCTTTAAATCTAAGTAAATAAATATGCCAATCAAATTGAGTTTGCACACTGGATATACTAAAAGTTGGCATTCCCTTTGAAAAAAAGCTTGCACTAAGCAATTTCTGAAACATTGCAAACTTTCTCCATCTAGAAGCAATTCTAATAAGTAATACCATATGAGCTACCACTCAATGTCTAAAGGAGGAGATAAGGTGATCACTTCAAATTATTGACAAAAGCAATAACAATATTGCTATTAAAAGCACACAATGCATCAGATAGTAAATCTCAAGTGTTTAGTAGAACTGTCAAACATATATTGTTCTGAATGTTTACTTAGAAATGTTTTTAGATCCTAACTTGACACCTAACTGTAACATTCCTGGGGCTATTTCATAGACTAACATGGGTAATGAAGTATGTAGAACTGTGCTTTTCTCTTTTCACTAATCACACTGTAGCTGAGATGAAATTTAACAAAAGAAGAGAGATTCTTCAGGGGAAAAGATAAAACAATAGTTTTATACCATACTTGTTTAAGAAAAAAAAAAACACAAAACAAAAAAATAAAAACCTAAACCCCCCAAACCCAACTAAACTAACCAAAATGCTAATATCACTCAATTGGGAAAGGCATTCACTTTGTTTCCCTTTTCATGACTCAAGTTCAATATGAAGCAATTTGTCTGAGCAATTGAGCACCTATGAAGTGTTACATTAGCGATAATGAAGGATTATAACTGCAGCTGGTTGGTGGGTGTGTGGGTGTAATATGTTTTTATTTGGTTTGGTTTCTTTTTAGTCTTGGCTTTTAACCTTATGTGAGTTGTGAAGTCTACCCTTAAAACATCTGGGCTTCTAACTGAAACAATGGCATAGTTTCTGCAGTAATCTTGTATAATTTCTGATGAATGGTAGGGTACATTTAAGCAGTTCTAATGGGGTGAGCAATATTATTTTAAGGGGCTTTGATCATTACTTATCTTCCTGCTGATTATAGGAATCTTGTTGGAAGCTTTCAAAGGATTTTTAATTTTGAATCTCTTTATGTCTTCAGCTTAGTGATGACATTAATTTCCCCTATTGCTTGTGAAAGGAAGCATAGTTTTGTTTCAGATGCGTTTTGTTCCATGTGTCATGTCTTTTGTGCATGCAGATGGGACTGATTAATTCTGTGGCCTTACTTTTACAAAATAAAATAATATAAAATAAAATATCACAGAATGGTAAGCATAACTACTTCTGTTAAAGTCTGTCAATGATGAAAGGAATGTGGTTTTTACCTTACCTTAGAAACAATACAGTTCACATAGCTCTGCATGTGAGCTCTGAGTGGGTTTTTTTCTCAGTTCATAAAGTATTCAAGATACTTTGCAACAGCTAATCTTTTCTATAGGAAAATCTTTTTCTGTGTGAAGTTATGGCACAGGCCATTTAATTTCTTGAATCCTAATTAAATCTTCAAAATAAGGTTTAAGTGGTGTATAAATACAGCATTCACCTCCAGCACAGGGTAAATTTTAACCTTTCTGAATTAACAGTTTTCTTTTCACAATAACTGAAGAACACCTAAGATTAAAAATTAAACGTAAGGGAAGGATGATGCATAAATGATGGCATTAAGAATTATTATTGACATTACTCTATATTTAAATAGAGAAAGGCTAATATCTAATTTACATTACTTTTGTTTATTTGGACTTCTGAATTAAGTGTGGTGCTGAATATATGTGTTGCAAACCTGGAGTAATTTCTTGCATGCAATAACATGAAGTTGATCTTATATATTTAGATCTAAATATTTTTTGTGTTTGTTTCTGGTTTTGTGTTGGTCTTTTTTAGTAATGTTAAGGCACGATTTACTGAAATCAACCAACAAATACAATTAAGACAGTCCCTTTTTTATTCTGTCCTTGCTGAGATAGACCCTGGATGTTAATTTTATTACCTATAAAGCACTGTCAACCATCCTAGTGCTGATAAAAAACAGTCTCCTTCTTCACAGAATAAGACTAAAGGGGAGATTTTAAAATTTTCTCAAAGTTATATTAAAGTTTGTTCTTAGTGAAAAAAAGTAATCAAACAAACAAACACCTCCTTCAATTCAGAATTTAAGTCATTTGGGCATATTATGCCTTCAGTTTTCTTGAATCTATTTGACTAGAAAGTGTTAATGTTAAAGTGACAACAAAAACAAAGAGAAAAATATCCAAAACAGAGCAAAAAATCCCACCCCAACCCAAAATATTTATTTTGGTGCATATGTAGGAATAGTAAGCTTATTTACCAGTAAAAAAATAAACTTAAAAAAAAAATAAACCTGCTGAGCTTGTAATTTGCAAAATAAGGAAAAAAAAGAATTCATTATGTGATATATTCACAAAAAACTAACCTACTCAATCTTTCTGTAGGCTTTTTACCCAAGAAGGTGAAGCATTTTAACTTATACTTTCTTTCATCCTTTATTTTGTTTTATTTTATTTATTGATTTGATTTGATTTGATTCTTATTATTTCTTTTCATTAAAAAAAAAAAGTTAAAAGCCTCCTCCTGGCCATAGGGTAAAAATACTAGAATAAATGCCTACTTTCAGATACAAGAAAAAGCTTCCTGTCTGTAACCAGGCAGTCAAATCTCCCAATATTTATTAACAATAAAGGTGGAGTGGGGAAGTTTCATGCCTTCAAATTAGTTTCCTGATTAATAATAAGTCAAAAGCTGCCCAGGTGAATTAGAAACAAGGAGTGGACTGAAAAACACAATACATAGCATTTTAACAGCTGAAAAGTAACTGTAGATGAAATTTCAAGAAAAATGTACTTTTTTGTCTTTCTTGTCTTTCTATGGCTTTGAATATTGAACTGAAAATAATGAAATCATCTTTTGTGTTCATTGGGAGGCTTTGAATTTATGCATGAAGTAAAATGGTAATTTCAAAATGGCATGCTTATAGAAGTAATGGGGAGGTTTTTTTGAATTAAGGAATGAATGGATATAGAATCTATCTTTGCATACAATTTTCAATAACAAATTTTCAGACTATGTAAATTGACTGCTTTAATAAATGAAGAACAAACTCCTTAAATAATTGTAAAGTGCCTCTAATTCATGGTATTACTTGTATGTTTCTGCTTCTGCCTGTTCTGCAAAGGAATATTTAGAATGAACTACAGCTTATCAGCTCTCACTATACATATTTTAAATAATCTGTTTCTAAAATTCAACCACATTTGAACTGGACAATAGATTAAGGCAGAAAATATATGCAAATTTTATGGTGTTTAAGGGGAAGAAGCCTGCTGTGGAAATATTTGGGCACAGCATTGAAGATTTACAAAGGTAATATAGGTGGAATTTCTGCAATTGTCTTCAGATCACCACTGTCAGTCACCACTTATTCACTAAGCTGTGTGCTATGACACTTGCTGTGTTTTTCCATGTTTGCTGTCCTCTGTAAGGAAAATCATGTTATGTATATCATATTCTGGTTTATAGGCTCCCATAGCTGCAGATTGGGGTATTTGTGGATCTTCCTGCAGTACAACCTACAGGACTTCATCTTTCTCCCAAACACATTTTATGTAACCCAGATTGTTTCTTCCACAGAACTAACACTTTTTCTCATTAGACCAGAGCATGAAGCCCTTTATGGTTGCAAACTGTTGATTTATAAATCTGACATGCGTTGGTTCTCTGCTTTTATCAGCTTTTAAATCACTTCTTTACTTCATCAATTCTGAGAGTTTTTCAGTGCCTTTGTGCTTCACAGCTCCTTTGACAATGACTATGAATAAAAATATGCCCTTGGACAGACTCCTAGCCTTTCTTAAAGCTAAGCAATAGTGAAAGAAGAAAGGAATATGATAGTATCAGCAAATATAACACCAAAATACTTTTTGCATAAGCTAAACTCAATTGAATGTCAACCTTGTAAAAATGTATGAGTTCACCCAAGTTGACCCACTGTCAATATCATTCAGAAAAGACAAATAGACTTCTGGACTACATATATACTTCCCTTGAAGGTCCTCAGAATTTTCATGTTACCTGTCTATTTTTGTTGTCCTCTTTGTGGTTTAGGTATGAAACCTTGAAAGTAATACTAGATCCTTCCTTTCACCTGCATTTCAAAATGTACCACATCATCAAATCTCTTAAGTTCTGATTTGAGAAGAAATCAGTATAAATACTTCATATTCCTGCATAAATTCAAAATCAAGTGTTATGAATACAGTAGGATAAATACTTTAGTCAGCATATCTCTCAGAGAAGACATATTCACCTATTTTATAACAGTAGTTATTGTAAGCCCCAGCAGGAGCTGGGAATACTAGATAGTATGTCTTTATGTGGTCCAAAGGGATCATAAGTAAAATAAGTAAGACAGAGAGAGCAGACTATTATTAAACTGTTAACACTCTTCTGGAACCCATAAATCAAAATATACAGCTCTTTTTTTCCTTAAGCCCTAACAGGGTTGAACAGTGCTTGTTTTATAAGATTTATATTAAAATTATGTAAGTATTAATTTGATAAAAGTGAAAGACATTAACATGAAGTAACTATGCGTGATATTGAAAGTCATAAAATTTAGTCAATATTTTTCACTGTCCCTAAGTCTCTTTAATAAATAAAAAAAAGAACCGTGACTATTCTGTGAGCCCAAAGGCCAATTGTGATGCTAGAAACTGACAGTAAGGAGTTGAATTCTCTTAACCCCAGACACAAGTATTAAAACTACTCATTTGGAATTATTCGATCTTGAACCAAGCCTGAATATGGCTTCTGAACATGCTGCTTGGCTAAGTCAGACTAGGTCAGGAACCATGCCAGCTGTTTAACAGTGTAGAGTATTGCATGCCAGTGCTTACAAAGGTAATCAATCTCTCTCTGCTGAACATGAAAGAAAATAATTGAACTTCAGCATTACAATTAAACCATATAAAATTAGGAAAGTTGAACTCTTAAGTAATTAGTTGTTCATAATGTATGCTGACATTAATCTTTTTCTTTTGTATTTCTGCATGTGCATGCAGATATGAGGCTGTGCCAAATATTGTATAATATAGTAACTTGATTCATATAGTGAAAAAATTGTTTTGAGTGTAGTCTTCAACTAATTGAACTACAGTGCATTCAAAATATAACACCATACAATATGAATAAATCCATGATCTTTATTCCTCATTAAATGTGAAAATGTGAGACTTTCTTTCTGCTCACCAACAGCTACTAGAAATTATTTAGCTACACATTTGTAAGAAGTTCTTACTCTGCACCTTCTTACGGTAAATATATCTTTATGAAACTATCCAAAGAAAAATGTCAAGGTCCTAAAAGCTTAAGTATTTGCTTGATTTATCATTATGTTCCTGATTATAATATATGTCATTCTTTTTATCTTATTGAGCTTTGTGATTGACTTTGTCTTCTTTTGTCTGTTTTCAATGCTGCTAGTCTTCTATTGTGTGAAGAAATGTTGATCTGCTATGCCTACTTGGAAAGCAGTACCAACTAAACCTTCCTCATATGTTTAGTAAAAATTTAGACATATTCTTACATGACATACTCTAATAGAATTATAAAGAATTATGTTTTATATCAAAGTCACTATCAATGTCCCCACAGGCTATGTAACTGCAGGATAACCTTAGATATTGAACTATTGGGGACCGGGGGGAGGGGGGGGGGTGGTGGAGCAGGGAGGCAGGGAGGGGAAGAACAATGCTTTCCAAGACTTTTGTCATGTTTTCTTTATACAGTCAATCAAAGCAACTTCTGTACCAGTTGCAATAACAAGTATCTATAAAGTTTGTATTACTGGCATTTTAATTTCATTATAATTAAGAATAATTATCCTAGTTTTACTCTGTTGTTGGAAGAAAGATTTTATTCTGCCAAGTTCTGGTTATTATTATTTTCTCTGAATGGACTAATAAATAAATTAGCTATGTACAATGCTATGCTCAGAGCACATATATGCATGGAAGAGGAAGAGCTTATTAACCATAGTACTTTAAGCAATTTTAACATAATTTTACTTTCTCTGCCAGGTCATCATGTGAACTGGGTATATGTTAAGAGCAAGTGGATTTAAATTAATAGTTATTAGTGTATCTGAAAGGATTTTATGACTGCATAACAGTCAATAACTCATTTTAATTCAGCAGTCATAGATATTTTTTTAAATATTTTTCCACTTTTTGAGTTTTAATTAACAACAACAATGAGGATTATTTTTACAGTTATTCCACCTCTGGCTTCAGAGCACTCATTTTGAACTATCTCAGAGCACTAAGATACAGTGTACAACCCATGTTAAAACTGCTAGCACAGAAAAATTAATGAGAAATTAATCCAGTGAAAAATTCTTATGAATTTACTTCTTATCTAGGGAGAAAAATACTCATTTATTTATTTATGTATATTTAAAACAACTGATGAAACTATATTAGCTCTCCATAAATTAGATCTAATTCTTTCTGAAGTATTCATCTCCAAGTCAGATTATGTTCTGCTATAGGTAAACTTGTGTTTTACTATGGAACTACTTTCCTGTTTGAATACTTGTAAGTTTTATTTGAATGATTTTTGACTGCCATGTGCTAAATTTTACCTCCCCTACTGACAATGACACATCAGTCAAAACTTTAACAGGAAAGAAAAAGATTAATTGTTATGATACTTTAAGTTTCTCATAAACTTGTGTGGTTATTTTTGTGTGTAGCTGTTGACTTGAAATTTATGGAAAGTACAGAAAATAAATATATTGAGTGAGAATATAAACCACAGCTAACAACTTGTAAAATGCTGCCTGGTGAATATCAAAAACACTTCAAGCATCTGCATGTATGCTATGAGACATTGAAAATAAAAGCTGCTATAGAGACCAAGAGAATGTCTGCAACTGTTCTGTGCCATTCAGAAATATTTTTTTTTTTTTGGTGGTTGAATACAAATTTAATCCTGTGAGTATGCTTCCTTAAGTAAAACACATGAAATGCACTTACTGATACTCTCAAACATAGTGCTAACAAATAGTTTTGGCAACACTTGTTGAATTTTGCTGTTTTCTAAAACAACAGTAATGGTATTCTTCTGAACAAATAAGATAAATTAGCAGAGTATGAAAGGATGGCAAAAAAAAGTTTTTATATTTGTTTAATATTGATGACTACTTTGTATGATAACATGACAATCTGTGGTGTGGACTAGTTCTGGATCAAATGAAGCAAAACGACACATAAAAGGGTTAGGAGCAAGGTTCCTCAGTGCTAGGGAGTACATCTATTCTTACAGCATAGGAATCAACAGCACTTTTCTAAAGGCATGTTTATGTTGCCAACATATACTTTCAGATCACTATATGAAACCCTGTAGGAGTAGGAGAGCATTAAATGGCATTCTGTCTTGTTCTTGCCATTTTTGCTAGAGGAAATACCAAAAAGGTAGTGTACACTGTAAAAGCTGGGGATTCATCTCACCTTTATTTTTCTGAAATTCAGATTAGTTATTTTATCTTTACTCAAAGAAGTGGAGGCCTAACTGGGATGTGCTGTGGCATGCCTCAAAGTTTCAGCATCTGTATTCCCTGCACTGGGACCCTGGTGGAGCACAGCATGGGTCTAAATTTACCCATGTACATGGTTTCTTTGTAATGAAAGCTGGCATATATTGGTTGAGAAGAAGCAGCAGAGAAGAACTCATATACCCTCAGGGGTCAGCCTAAGTGGGAGCACAACCAAGGACACACCCAGCCCTATGAATCTGGAAATGTTTAGAGGTGCAATATGACAGACATAGTTTCTCATACTTGCTTTACACTTATTCTAGGATCAGCACTGAGTAATCAAGTTGTCTGTGTAGCATAGGTTTCCACCTTCTCCAAAGCAGGGCAATGTAACCTTAAATTGAAGCCAGCTTTTTTTTTTTTTTTTTTCCTCCTACTAAGTTCAACATAACTTAGCAGCAGAACTTTTTGGATTTTAGTAAACAAAACTTTCTCACAAAATTCACTAAGTATCATGAAAGTCACATGTTTTAGGGTCTTTTCCATCTTGTGGTTCCTGTATTTTTACTAAGTGTGAACTTTGCACAGTCCCAAATTGCAATATGCATTTCAAAGAGACAAAACTTTTCAGCTCAGAATACTTTAGTAATGGGAAAAATAGAAAGGCTATCTTTGATTCCTTAAACTGTACTTAGCAATTACAAATTCACAAAAAGTTTTGGATCAGATAATCACAGGACTGGTTTCATTGATCTTTCTAATTAACTAGAAACTAAACTTCAATGATGCCTAAAAATGAAAATGTAGAACTCTCATTGTAAGAGTTAAAGGAAATGCAAGTTGGTTTTTATGTTGCTCGTTTTCTTTTTTTTTTTTATTTCTCCCCTCTAAGTTAATTTTATCAATTAAACTTGTTATCTTACTAACACTTAAGACAGCTTTTCCTGAAAGTATAATGAAAGTATTCTTGTTAAAGTTCACAGATGTTCTGCTAAAAGAAATACACTCTTCCTCACTCTTAATGAAATTCTATATAGTTACTACATTCGTGCCATTTTAATGAAATGCTGCAGTAACACCAATTTTATCTCGTTATTAAAGTTTACCTAGCTATTTTCAACACAATGAGAGAGTTACTTTGTTGACCAGGGAATGCATTTGGTTTCTTCAGTGGTAAAAATATTTTTTTCAACTTCTGTATTAACTCACTGTTATAAATCCTTGACACACTCCAGCTGGAATAATTTGTATAATTATGTTATTTCTTTGCTTTAATATATTTTTTCCTTCTTGTGAGCTTTCAATTACATCATTATTTAGTTACCAGACAGCTCATGGAGACAAACAGTTGTCTCATCATATGAGATAGAAAGGCAATATTTTGTAAAAAGCATTGAGTTCCTTTACTAGAAAAGAAGCTGTATTAATGTCCTTGATCAGTAATTAAATAATAATTAATTTTTAAGTCCATCATCTGATACTCAGCAAGTGTTGAAAAGCATATTTCTTATTCAAGTGGGAGTGTCAGTTTGCTCATAACTTGTGTTTCAGCCTCAGTCACTGATAAAACTATACAAGTTCAGTGATGTTTTCTTTCCATTACTTTGCATGTTGTAAAAGAAAAGCATGTCTGATGCAATTGAAGAAAACTGATAGTCTAGAACTTGAAGGAAATATGTGCCTACCCTCATCTTCTCACTCTGTACATGCACAGCCCAATCTCATAGACTGGCAGAACACACTATACAATATTCTAGGCTACTGGGGTGCCTTGAAAGCTAGGACCTTTAAGGAGCTAAGAGCTTATTATTTGCTAAACTAAAATTATACCCATCAGGCTGGTCAATACTCTGAAACATCAGAGATCATCAATATAGGCTGATATTCTTGCATAGGTGAGACAGGCAGTTTTGAAAACTTTACAAATGTGTGTGTCTATGTCTGTTAGCATTAGTTATATAGTAATATAGTACATGCTGCTGAGATGAAGGTATAGTGAGTTCTAGATCTGACTAAAGCTACTTGTATATTTTTGGCCAGCTAATAATAATAATCAAATTGTAAAAGACCATATTCTGCAATTTTATTGCATGTGTCTAGAAGGAAAATATCTTGACATTCAGATGGTTGCTCTTACACATTAAGCCTATGCCTGAAGAGCATGATGAAAATGACAAGTAGTGAATTGTACCCTGAACATGCAAGTCAAAAAAAAAAAAAAAAAAGAAAAAAAAAGAAAAAAGAAAAAGAAAAAGACGAAAAAAAGATAAAGAA
>JAWWLZ010000001.1:82748305-82764147 GCA_035041345.1 Poliocrania exsul | reverse complement strand
AAAAAAGAAAAAGAAAAAAGAAAAAGAAAAAAGAAAAAGAAAAAAGAAAAAGAAAAAAGAAAAAGAAAAAAGAAAAAAGAAAAAGAAAATAAAAAAGAGGAAGAAAAAAGAAAAAAGAAAAAGAAAATAAAAAAGAGGAAGAAAAAGAAAAAGAAAAAGAAAAAAGAAAAAAGAAAAAAGAAAAAAGAAAAAAGAAAAAAGAAAAAAGAAAAAGAAAAAAGAAAAAGAAAAAAGAAAAAGAAAAAAAAGAAAAATAAAAAGAAAAAGAAAAAGAAAAGAAAAAGGAAAAAGAAAAAAAAAGAAAAAACACAACTTTAAATTAATGTAATTAATTTCATATCTATACCTATATTCACATAATGCATAAACTACATATTTCTTATTAGGAAAAAACAATGCAGTCCTCAACCATCTAAGCCCACAAGAAAGAAACAATATTTTATTTTATGTTTTCAGAGAAGTGGATCCTCTGAAACAGTCCTGTAGATGCATTAACCTGATCAATTAACACTAGACAATATTTTCTGTGCAGAAGGTAACCAACAAACTTGAGGCTAACATCTTCACCTGCATACCTGAATCTTAGAACTGACAGAGAAAGATAGGACTGATGAGAAAAGAGTAGCAATCTACTCTGCTTTTGTTAAACTCACTGTGAAGATAAAACTATATTCTGTCCCAAATTCCTACCAGGAATCAAAACTGGAAAAGTACCCAGAATTTAGAGAAATCTACAGTCCTTCACTAAACCTAAGGCCTATTAATCTGAGCATGAGCACTGATCTGGAAGGGGGTTTTATTTGGCTTAGTTTCAGGGGGTGCTCTAAACAGTCCGTCATCAGAGGGCAATGGAGAGTAGCTAGAGCTGATTGGAGCATTTGAGCATACACCCACTCTAAACAGAAGGCTGACTCTGATCTAGTAGTCATTACGTTTTTGATCAATCCCAGAGGGCTAAAGTATGGATATTATGCTAGTCTAAGTTAAATGAAAAATTTGTGATGAAAATACAATAAGCATGTCTAAATTACTATGTCAAGATTTTTTGTTATGCAGTAATTGTAACTAAAATGCAAATGGAGTTCCTTTCCAGTTCTTTCATAGCTCACATGTTTATGAGAACTAATAGTAATTTCCTTGTGTGAAAAAATCTTGATAGGTGTGACACACCTCTTCCTGATTTGCTCCACACATTGACAATAAACTAGTTTGGACATCATGTCTTGACCCAATGTTTATGGAAACATGGATAGTACAACACACAATTTGCTCCAGTGATACCTTGTAAATTTTATCAAATTACTTTTTTCCAAAGCCTTCAGCAACATGAATAAGTATTTGAGCAACTGAATATATTAAGATATATCAGTTGAAGATCTTCCCTCTTTATTTCTTCTGACACAGATAATTGTGTTGCTCTTCATTTACCATGTCCTTCCTGCCCCTACGTCCTTTGAGTTGGACTGCAGCCATGCAGAGTGAATAATGACACATAAGAGTATTGTTTATTTAAATAGATTTGTGTAGTTAAGTGCATGACCTGTGATCTAGACCTGAGAAAAAAAGAATTAAGCACTGATTTCTAAGTGCTCTGTGAGATAAATCAGCCATCACTCCAAGACTCAGCCAACAGATACTTTTATTTGTACTTATCACTTCAGTTTGTTTGAGTCTTGTCTTAATAGTTTAGATTAGTTTTTGATGTCTGTGCACTGTTAGCATTTTCAAAAAATGAGAAATGGTGAAGTTATGCACTCTCTGTTATGTAGTTAAAGTTTTCACTTAATGCAATGAAGTGCTACTTACCATAACAGATACACTCTAAGGATTTGACTCTCCTGTCACTTACAACACATTTCACAGTAAGGTAAATTCCCTCTCTTCAGAAGGATTATTAATAGGTTATATTACTTCTACTATTCAGTCCTTCAGGTTCTTCTTAAAAAATATATTTACACAAAACACATTCTCACAGATCTCATCAGGGCTTCACATGTAAAGCTATTTGAAATCAAAAATCCTTTCCTGAATCAGTCTTTGAGAAGAAAATAATTTTTTTTCTTTTTCTTTTTCTTATTTTTTCTCATCTTAGATGTGTTTATGGCAGTGTGGTCAGAAGCTCGACATGTGCTATATACTTAATTGTAACACAAGTTTTGCTTTTTGTATAGACAGAAAATTCACAGCTGCTTAAAGTTCCTTCGATCTTTTATTGGTAACTTTAGAGTTATTTGACCAACTATTTGCCTTTTAGAGTATTTTCATATGTGAATGCATAAGTAAAAAGTAAGCTATGGTAAATTAAGAGGCTGTGTTTTATTATTTATATTCCATATAACACATATTGTCTTCCATCATTTCAAGAAGAGAAATGTAGTGATAAAAATTATCTAAGAAGATTTATGTCAGTATGCTGACATACTCTCTATAAATTTAATAAATCATAATAATTTAAAAATAAATTTAATTAGAAAAATATTTTAGAAATAACAGAGAAGGTTTGTTTTTGTTGGAAACATTGCAAGTTAAAACATTGAAGTGGACTCCACCTTTTAAAATAGAGTGGTTTGTAGCATTTTGCAAATATCTCAGTAATTCAAAAACATGCTTGTAATTTTATTTTTATTAATTTAAGAGTTTTGTTGTTTGGTTTGGTACAGTGTTTTTGGGGGTTTATGAGGGTTTTTTTGTTGGTTTATTTTTTTAACTGTTTCTTTTGCTATATGTAATTTTTTAAAAAAAATATTTTCACATTATATCAGTTTTGGGAAATTCCACTGTACGTACTGAAATGCCTCTTCATGATGATTTGTACAATGGTGAGCTACACCTCATTTTGAACAGCTTCCACCAGAAGGTAATGCATAACTAGTCATGTAATCTTGTTGATTTTACAAACTCTTGTTCTAATTTTAAAATCTATGTTTTTGCATTTAACTCAGTGGTACCTATTTGGTGGGATATGTTTAACAGTAGTGCTTATTTATTGATGACTAATAATTTGGCTGTTAGTGGTACCTATTTGGTGGGATATGTCTAACAGTAGTGCTTATTTATTGATGACTAATAATTTGGCTGTTAGTAAACACCTACTGAAGGCTTGGAATTGATAACCACCAATCCTTTTGTCCAAGCATTTTATCCTTTCCAACCTAAGTAACGCTGAATCTGCAATACGCTCTCCTAGTCCTCGACCCAACAGCTAGTTGAACAGTGCATATGGTTTTGCTTGCTCCTGTCTTCTTTAAAATATGTCTGATGCATACAGCCTAACAGACTTATACTATAGCCCATGCTGTGCTTGAGAATTCTGTGGAAGACAGTTGTTTTCCAGAAGCTAAACCATTGCCTAACCTTGTGCCAATGTGCAAGCATGTGAACAGTTGCATGCCCAAGCCACTGTTAAAGATTTGTCCCTGTTGAGTTTTGTTTCGGTACAGATGTAACCTCTGCTGCCAAGGCCATATGACCACAGAGAGAAGAATGGGGGCCAAGGCTGTGTGTACAGTAAAAATCTGAAATATATCAAATATATATGGGAAGAACAGGTAAATCCAGGAACACGGGAGAAACAATGGCACTGCAAAGCTGATGAAAAGATTAATGGACATAAAAGAACCTGAGCTGGTTTAAAGGTAAACTGGTAGGAGAAATTAACCCAACACAAAAGAGATTATAAATCAGAGTTACAATTCAATGAAAATATTACAATAAATGCAATGGCACAAACAAAATTGTATTTAACCCACAAAACCCAGAAGTATAACCCAGCACCCTGGGGCACAAACACAATGGGGTTTTTTAGCCTCTGTGCTGAGACCCATGTGGTTCCCCTGAGTCCAAAGCAAAAGGAAGTGAAAAACCTGTTGGTGCAGGTGACAGTCACAGTCTGGTCGAGAGAGGTGGTCGCAGTCCTGTCGAGGTTCTAGTCCTCCTCTGGATCTGATGAGTGGTACCAGAAGTCTCCAAACCCCGAGTTATATATGCTCAGGTTCAGATTGGAGCACCAAGTACTCCTCCCCAGAGAGGGGAGTTCCACAACAGGTGATCTAACTCTGTAAGTCATAGGGTATTTTTGGAATGACTGATGGCCCATTAGCTGACACATTCCCTCAGGCTGGGTGTGAAGGTGCTAACGACTTCCTGGAGGGGAGTTATCATAGCTTCTATCTCACAGGCTTCTTTAACACCCAGCTTACATCCTGAGGGATCAGGTGTGCTCTGGGCAGCTGCTGCAAATGGTCCATTGTTAACAGTTTGTGAGAAATTACTTGGAGGGTGGAGAATACACAGCTTTGGTCACACCCACAGGAAGCTTAGTGGGAGTGAGTGGATACATAGTGGACTGCAAGCTCTTGAGATCTTGGATAGGGGAAATGAGTGGCATAGTTACCTAGTCTGTCTTGACAGAGAGAAACAGAACAGCTATTCTCATTATATATAGAGATTCTCTGTGGTATTTGAGAGAAATTTCAAGTCTAGATTGCATGTATGGCTAGGCTTCGTGAATGAAGATTTGAGAGGGGCTCTACCCACATGGGTGTGTCCTTCGAGGCTGCGCAGTGGATTTTTTAGGTGAGGCACAGCGTGTGTGAAACTGGCCCCACCTCCTAAAGTTCATCTGCCATGGCTGAGTGAGCTTGGACGGTGACAGTAAGGTCCTCAGGACTAGCACCTACAGCACTCGGCATTCCCAGGAGGTCTCCCACCCAAGTACTAAGTGGACCTGACCCTGCTTAGCTTCCAAGATCTGATGGGATTGGATGTGGGGGAGGCACTAAATTGCCTAAGTCTAGATTAATGGCATTAAAAATTACTAACTAACTCTAAATAAGAACCAGTAACATTGAAAGAAAAAAGCAAGTATAGACTGCCATATTGAACTGCTTCCTTCAAAAAATTATTTTGCCATTTAATTTTTAAATCTAAAAATGCAGTGTTCCTCTCATACATATGTGTTCAAGACCAGCAGTAGAGAACATTAATACTTAAAAATATAAGAGTAAAACAAATATTAAAATGTTAGACGTATCTTTTTCTTCTTTTATTAAATACTACAAATAATACATTATGTAACTTGTTTTCGGCAATCAGAGATGGACTTCTGCCATCAAATACATTAAGAGCTTTATTTTGGCAGATCAAATTAATTTCTTAATTCCTGACTGACTGTCCACTACAAAATAAAGACAAATGTTCTTAAAGAGAGTGTGGCAGAAAGAAATAAAGGAGACCTGAAAATCCAGAGTTTTCTTTACCTAATTAATTCTCATTGGGTTCCTATGAACACTTGAATTAAATCTGGGAAATTAGGTAGGTATATTTTTCCTTTTATACCTTTTCATATTTATGCATATTGTACAGATTCACAGGAGCCTCCAAGGAAGAAAATTAGAAAATCTTGGAGGCGTTGATTTGTTTTAGAGTTACATACAAATATTTGTTTCATTTCCATTTCTTGTCCGGAAAGATGAAAGACATTCAGCTGTAGCACAATAACTGGAGAGAAAAACAGGCCTGACCTTTAAAGAGCAGTGCATGACTTCTTGGTAATTACAATTAAATACAGGCAAATCCATGTTAGTATTAACTGTCTAGCTGGGAGGTGACACCAACTGTGGTCTGCAGAACCCCTGGTGTCGTCACCCTGAGGACTGATGGCTGCAGTCACGTGGTCTTGGACAGCTTCTGTAACACACCACTAAATCATAGCAGCACAATCAATGGATTAAAGACTTGCCAAATGTTTTTCTTCCATCAGGTAGTCAGTCTAGCTGCTGTGGAGGTGTTATGTGCTTATAACCAAAATGGAGCAGGGAATATTGTTGCTAAAAGCAGGGAAAAAATATTTATTTGTGCCATTAACTCCATAAAGATTCAGTGCATATTAAGATGAAACTTTCTCACCTCATCTCTTGTACAATTTATGTACACAAAATATAAGATATTGACAAAATTGATAAAAGAAAGGTATTGATTTTTTGACTGGGCATCGGATTTTGGGGCTGATTATACAATCGCTGGCACTCGTCCAAATATATGTGCACAAAAGAGATATAATAAGTGCAGTTCACCTTCTCTGGTGGTAATATTTTTGAAATTATAGATTTTTTTATTATATTATATTTTTATATACATTAAAACTCTGCTTAAATGCTACTCTTTTCTTAAGTAAGGTGCTGGATCATCTACGGACTGCGATTTTTAAAATGACAACTCTGCTAACAAAAAACATCTACATTTGCCACAATACAGCTGTAATCTTGTCTAAATTCTCCTGTAACTTGCCAAAATAAAGTTGCTATGAAGAATAATCAGCGTCAGAGTATTTTCATAGACTGCACTGATAGTTCTAGTCCAGATTGGTACTTTTGACTGATTGGATAGAAAAAATAACATGAAAATAGATAACTTTAGCTAGTATACTTATTGTCTAGTGGTATGAGCACATTCTATTAAATTTTCTCTCATTGTGTCACAAAAAATAATAATTAAAAAAGGAACCTGTATGTTTTATGTGGTTTTGTTCTATAACTCTCTATTTTCTTGTTAATATGAGTCCTATTGAAACAGCCTAACATTTAGCAGAATCAGGTCATAGGGAGATAAAGTTGAGATGTGAAAAGATTTCCAAACTGAACTTCTTTTTCTGAAATACAACTCTGTAGTAACTACATTCTTTTTTAAAGCAAAAAAAACCAAAACAACCCACAACCAAACCAAACAAACCAAACCAAAAACCAACCAAACAAACAAAACCAAAAACAACAACAAAAAACCCCCAACAACTTGGAAGTAACTACAAAGGTTATTTTGGAATGCCAAATTTTTATTCCAATACAGACCGAAAACGTATTTCACAGATATTAAAATTTTCTGGGGAAAATAAATTCCAGGATGTTTTGTACAGAGCTGGAATACAAATGAAATATTTTTCAAGTAACTTTACTCTCTAAATGTACAAAGTCTACTCATGTCATTAATGTAATTTTTTTAAAATTTAGTTTTCTTTTTTTTTCACTAATTTCCTTTTTCCATTGCTACTCATCTGTTTCAGACATGAGAAGAATCTCTCTGAATTTCCTCATTATTCCAGTTCTGCAGGTTACTTTCTTGCAATGAAGTAATGTTGAGTCTTTTTAAAGTTATATGTGCATTATATGTAGAAGTGAGATGAAGTCAAATGTTATCACTTATGAACATCTTTCCAGGTCAGAAGTCTGACCCTTCAAAGAAAATGTTGTACCAGTACTGCTTACTTGTTTAAATAATCAAAGGATTATTTTCATTCAAAAGTAAGAGGTTGCTTATGTGGTAAGATAGATAGAAAAAATTGGAGGTCTCAGTTGAGCAGCACCCTTGATGCTTCATCTCCTGAATGACATGGATCCTTTCCTAGTGATACTCAAAAATTGACATAGCAAAACGATTACCAGCCATAGTAGATGTATGTGACTAGGTGCACACATAAGGATCTCTGTGTGAAAATGGATACAGAAGACTTGATCCTAATGAACACTGAACACACTTGTCTATATTTCCAGATGTGTCTTATTTATTGTCCTCACTGTGAAATAGCCTAGGATTCTATGCCATGGTCAGGATGTTAGTTTCTAAATAGACTTGTAAAGTTTCTGGCCAATGTGATTTCATATGGCTGTTAGGTTATATATGGTGCAGAAAATTGCATTAATAAGGGAACCATAGAAATTCACTGCTTTTTGGAAATGCCAGACATGGTTATATGTAATGAAGTGCAGGTGATGTTAAAATAATGGATTTTTTAAGGTGAAAGGCAGCAGAAACTTCTCAAAAGCATAGACAAATGCTGACAGGACTTAAGACTTCTCCTTCATTGCTTCCTATTATTAGATCTATTCCTAATAAAAGATATCATTCATATAACCTCAGGTCTGTGATTTCACAGTGGAGGCCAAAAGGATATCACTTTCATAGTCTCTGACCATACCTCATGGTTTGTTAGTGACATCTAATTCTATTATTTCATTAGAGTATGTTTCCACTGGAATTCTTGAGATATTTCTCTCCATTCATGAAAAAAGCATCACTTTGCTACCAATTAACAAATCAAATTATGCAATTTCTTCTTACATATATGAAGTATTTTACACACAACTCCCTCTCAGACGTAATTAAAATATTGCACACTTAAAGACTCCCTCTTCATTGGCACCTCACTGTCTTCCAATAATAATAGACCAAGGTTAGGTTGCTTGAAATGAGGAGTAGGGCCTTCCTTGTTTTTCTGTTCCTGTTTTTCCTTTGAATCTTTTTTAATTAATTCCACATGCACAGTATTAGTATCCATCTTTCATTTAACTTCTGATTTCATGAACTATTCAATTTATGAGCATTTTTTATTTTAGAAGTTCTTCCATAGACATTAAAAAAGAAATAGCCAGTTTTAAGCTTCCTTAGGTGCAATAATGATACAAACTTATTTAAGCAATTCTGTATTTTATGTTTTTTATTAAAACACCCATCAAAATAAAATGAAATTAAATAAATCAAAATACTCATCAAAACTTGAAATAACTGCTTACTCTGAAACATTACACGTCCGTGTCTTTTTTTTTTTACATACAGTTCATCTGAATATGAATTTCTGATTTTAAAATACAGACATCACTTCTTGGACTCAGAACATTGCATTTAATTGAATTCTTTGGACATGCCATGCCATGTGCAGTCTAACAAGCTGTTTGCTGATCTTCTAAAATGTTACATGGCTTTTTCACTTTAATTCAAAGGTAAATTACTGTAATTAAAAAGACAGGATTTTTTTTAGGAAATCATGTGATGAAATATACCAGAAAGATAGTGGTGCTTTTTTGAATGATTTTTTCATAAAACATTGATGTGATCATTTGAAAAAAAAAACCCTCAGCTATTAGAACTCACACAACAAAATGATTTGCTTTAGTGTCTGTGTTTGATATAACCCCTGGAAACATTTAAAGAATTTAAGCAGAGGGCAAATAGACATGTAAAATTCCTAAGAAGACTTTTCTACTTCTAGAAATCCACAGTAAAGGTTTTCTGAAAGTACTGCATTCTCAATGAATCAGTTATGCATTTATCCTTCTCTGTTGTCATCCAGAGTCTGTGAGTTCCACACTCATGAAAAAGGATATTACTATGAGTGTAGTAAACAGTGCTTGAATATTTCATTGGGTTACTTTTTTGGTCCTTTGTTGTCAGAAGTTGTGAGCAAATATTCCTTATTCAACCTTTTGAATATTTAATGATTTTATGTTCATCTTTTATATCCCATCTTTGATCGTCCTTGTCATGATTTCCTCTACCTTTCTTCTAAGATATGCTGTTAGAGAGGAGGTGATCAGAATAGCAGCTGGTATCCAAGACAGAAGTAAACTATAGCATACATAACAGCAGCTTACTGATATTTTTGTTTTATTTCCAGGGTTTTTTTCTTCTCTAACCATTTCTGTCAGCTCTCTCCCCTTTTGACTCTTTTAAGCATTGAGCTGACATATTTAGAGACTCCACAGTACTCCAGTATCTTTTTTTCCAAGCAGTGATAAGCAAAGTAGAGATCCCTAAGTATTTTCCTGATTTAGTCCTGATTAAAAATATTAAATTTAGGATTTCTTTTCATTCCTAGATTTTCTCCAGACTAAAATGAGGAATGTATTGATACTTAAATTTATGCAGAGTCACAGAGGGTCATATCTCTTTGTTGGCTCAGTCTATTTGGTAAATATCTTGTTATCTTTTAATAACATTTCAATTGAATTTGTTTAACTTTTTATGGGTCTTAGAGTGTATTTTGTTTGGATAATAAACTATAATATTACACATATTTCTATCTTTTTCCCCCTATGCTTACCTAAAATAACCTTCACGCTCTAAGCTAAATCTTAAGGGCAGAGCAGCTTTGAGATATACTAAACACATACTAATGCAAGGTCAAAATGCTGTATTAGAATTTTAAAGTGAAAAATATGTATATATTTGCATGCATACATATATGTGTGCATATATATACACATATGCTATAGATATGTTAAATGAAATGAATTGTGGTTATTTTTCATAGTTTGCAGTTAAGTCTGTCCTGTAACTGAGGATAAAGTTATATATAAACAAGATTAAGATGTATAGGAGAAATGGCAGGCTGACTAAACAGGTAGAATTTTCTTCTGTTCAAATTATTTGTTCAAATTTAACATTTCATTCTTATCAGTTTGATTGCTTTTAACCACAAACAGGGCCTGAAGGTAAGACTAGGAGCTTTTAGTAAAAAAACATATTTTGCTATGTCTGATATCCACAATAGTTCCACAGATGCCTTAAAATAACCATTGTCAGGACTATGATTTCGCATTTCTTTGTGTACAGGTGTAGTAAAAGGATCAGTAACATTTGTTACTGACCAGTTCTATTTATTTTTTCAGTACAATTTATAACAGACTTCTAAATGAGTGTGAACTGTAGAAGGCAATACATAAGAAGAGGATATGAGGTGTGCACAGAGGATATGAGGCATGCACAGTCTTTTATTTGTGTTTCAGGTCAATAAAATATTGCATTACAATTTAAAATTTAAAGCAATAGAGACAGGATGTTTTCTAACTGCATATGTAACTACATCAACATACCTCTAAAATTTGAAGATATACCACAGAGTTTTACTTAATTACATTATCAAGTATTTGTTCTGGATACTAAGTCAGAGTAGTCACATATCTAAAATGGTGTTGCCTAGGGGTGATATTTTTAACTGAAGGAGAAAACCAGATTTTTTTATTCAAGTCCTGTGAAGGATTTATAATGATAAATGATTGTATAGACTTTTATAAAAAAACCCTTGTGTTAAAATACTGGAACCTTTAGCAAAATCAGGTTGAGGTTATTATAGGAAAATGACATATAAGAAGGAAAATTTTCATTAAATAATCTGAGATGAAAGAATTTATTTTATTGAATTTTTTAAAAATACTTTTTTTACAAAGGTACATGGTTTAAAGTCCAAAGCAAATACCATATTTTTAGATTTTAAAATTATACTTTTCAGTAGATCTCTAATAAAATTCTTTGAGAATTGTCTTCACAGAAATTAATTTTTTTTAAACTTTTTTTTTTTTGGGGGGGGGATATAGACTTTTAAGAAACAAAATTCTTTACATAAAATTCATACATCATAGCCTTTATTTAAATAAATGGTTCTCTATGGAAAGTATATGAGGTATACAGAGGATAATAAAATGGATCGTGGCTATATTTTATCCATCCCAGAAGGGAAATGGCAAGACATAATCTGCATTCATATGGTCAAAATGGCTTCAGAAGAGGCTGCCTTGAGTCATGCCTGGATATTTTCTGAGAGTACTACTATATTGTAGTCTAAAATTCTATGAGCAATCATGCTGACACTTTAAATGGCATGGTTGTTATGCTATTGATTACTTCAATTCACCTGTGTAGGTATAGCTGTAACAGCCTTATGAGATGTCAGTATATCAGAGTTACAATTAAAAATATCCATCTGACTAGAGAAGTAAGAAAATCCCATCTCACTGAAAAGTTCTGAAGTTTTTCTGAGGGCTTAACTTTGGTCTGAATTTGCCTTAACTGGAGATTAAGATATAAGAATTTTATAGATATATTTATGTGTATATGTCTATATATTGTATTTATATACAGATAAAATATATTTTCAAAAAAATATTTCATTTGTTGAGGAACATAACCTCTTATCAAAGTAAAGATGTGCACATACTGAATTTCCTTTTTAGGGAAGCATGAAGTCTGGCCTGTTTACTAAACACAATTTTTGCAAACATCTGATCAGATGAGAGAAATTAGAAGGCCACACAAGAAGAGACAGAGCCAGAACTGCATCTTGAATGAAATGTGTCTTAAAGTACCTGAATAAATATATTATGGAAGTATTAAACAACTAGGCATCTTCTTTAAAGAGATTACCCAGTTCTTAAATCAGGAAAGAAGAAAATAGCATTTGCTCATGCTTAAGCAGGTGTTTAGCTTAAGTGCATACCGAATGTTTATTAACACTGAGGTATTCATTATTCTGGACAATGGAAATAATTTAGAAATATTCTTCAGCACCTTTCAATTTTAAAATATTTGATAAAAGGGAAGTGAGGTAACTTGAGTTGCTACATTGATACTATGCTGAGTTTGAATTGCAGGAAAAGTCATGAATTAGTAAAAAATTTCCTCTACCTGTCACCTTGCTGGTAGGTATGAGAGGCTTGGTTAAACTGAGATCACCTTGCAACTCTTACTTAGATTGCATTGTGTAGCTTCACAGCCAGACGACGCCAAAGCCAGACATCCTGTCATGATGATAACAGCCTTTCAAATGGACACACACAGATACAAGCACAGACAAAGCTTAAAAGCCCTCCCTTACCACTCACTCCCCAACACAGGCTTATTTTGCTAAAAACAGACCTTGTCTGGCAGTCACTTTGGTCAATGACTTTAACATAAGAATGTAAGAATATAGAAAATATATTGACAGGAATATGACTTCCTCCTATGCAACATTGCAGAATTCACTAGACATTCACCTTCAACTAAGGGGTCTATTTCAAATGATCTTCCTCCTACAAAAACACATTAATCAGCTTAGATTTTCCCCCCTTTCCATTCACAATTCCTGATACTAAAGTGGAAGTTGGGTCATGTTAAAATTACTTGCATTGCTTAAGCCTTCCCATTATTGTAAGTTTGTGAGTCCAGGTTTTCTGATTGCTTTCACAAACTGGTAACAATTGGTTGCTGCCTAGAGGGCTTGATGTATTTTGGTTGCAACACAAAGGCAGGTATAATGTTGCCAGAATCTCTTCAACACATCACTGAGAAAGAATTCAGGATGAAAGGAAGAAGACTGAGATAAAAGACAGGGAGGAATTTTGGTGACCTGCTCCACTGAAAACCTTCAATTTTTTTCATGTTACCTATGGGAATGAAATAAAGAATCATAGAAGAAATCAGAAAACCAACTTTTGCAACTGATTCTACAGTGTTGATCTAAGAGTACATACAGTTGCAGAATTATACAAAGGCCTTTCCTCAGTGACACAGAGGGTCATGCAGCATGATCCAGCACAGTACAAGCCATTAACCCCGAGTGCAAGTGAGAGGTAATGTAGAAATAGAAGTGTTTACATCAAACTGCTTCTGCCACTTCTATTTTGTTTTATGCTGTGTGAGCTCTGCTGAGCCCTTTATCCACACAAGAATCATTTATTGATGGTCCAAGATGGGACCAAATCCCAAGTGTGAGATCAGATTGCTTGCCTATGGCAACTTGCAACTATTACTACCATCCCCTTCCACAGAAATCTTTAAAACTCAAAAGTCTTTACTGTTTGCCTTTCCAGGTTGTTTTAGCTCACTTACAAACCTTTTGAGACAAATTAGGCATAGTCATCTTATGTGTTGGATTCAGACAGCACACTGCCAGTCAGACTTGCTGAAATCCTGCTTGCTTAGAGTAAAGGAAATATTAAATGAATTACTGCTCCCAGTTTGAATATTTTCCACGTGCCATTGAAATCAACATAGAATACTAGGAAAGAATGCACTACTTGGTTTGGGGTGAGAGGAATAAAACTTCATTTTTCAAGCTTAGTATTAACATACCCCTGTATGCTTGGAACTTGAGGGCCCAAAATCAGAAAATGCCTAGACTACATAGTCCAGTTACAAGATTAATAGTAATGCAAATATTTATCAGGGATAGTATCACTGTAAAAATATTTAGTTCTTGTTAAGACATAAGTAGAGCTAAAAATATATATAATATACACATATGTGATAATAAAGGAGGGTTTTTATTCCAAAAGATTGTCATACTTCTGTAAAATTTTCTGTCATTGCCTATTCTATATTTAGACAAAGTACCAGAAAACGTGTGAATGATATGTGTGAAAAAGCAATTTCTCATTGTGTTTCAAAGAAAAAAAAATAGAAGTTTAACTAGAAGTGATATTTAAGATCATGAGCCCTCTTTTGTCTCAACCACCTCTAATGCTGCTCACCCTCATGGTAGCTGCAGGATTTACTATATTACCTGAAATTTCATATTTTCTGGTTTAATTGTTATATTGAGCTAAATGATAGAAAAAGAGTCTAAAACAATATGTATTACTTTTGTACATGCCTTTTCACATTTTACTTCTCAGGTTTGTGTCCTCATCATTTCTTTCTCCTCTCTACTCAACTGCAATCTGCTAGCATGACTTTTCTTTCTGCTAAAAATGTTCCTTTCATTAGTGACATTATTTCATTTCAGAGTTGGCATTATCTAAGCAGTGGAGTATAGGAAGTGAGAACTTGATTCCTGTTGTTTATGCCTGCATTGAACTGTGCAGTTTTGTGGAGATACCTGAGCTGCTCTGACAGAATCCAAGCAATGTAACAGTGTCAGTGTGTTGCTGTGCCACAGCTAATTAGCTTCACTGCTTGTCAGGATTAGATACAACAGCTGTGTAGTGTATGCAATTTCTTTTAATACATGGAAATTGATACCAACCTTTTTTGAGGCTAGAACCTCATTCAAAATGTTGCATTTCATGGTAATTTTTCAAGAATGAATATTTATAGAGTCATAGAATGGTTTGGGATGAAAGGAACTTTAAAGATCCCTTCCAAGCTCCCTATCATGAACAGGGACACCTTCCACTAGGCCAAATGTCTCAAAGACTCATGCAATTGGTCTTGAACATATCCAGGCACAGGACATCCACAGTTTCTCTGGGCAATCTGTTCCAGTGCCTCACCAACCTCACAGCAAAGATTGTCTTCCTTTTCTCTGATCTAAAGGTATTCTATTTCATTTCGAAGACATTTTCTCTTGTCCTATCACTACATGCCCTTGTGAAAAGTCCCTCTACAGCCTTCTTTTAAGTCCTATTTAAATACTGGAAGGCTGCTTTAGGGTCTCCCTGGAGCCTTTTCTTCTCCAGACTGAACAGCCTCAACTTTCTCAGCCTGTCTTCATAGGAAAGATATTTCATGGAACTACTTTGGACTTCCACCAACAGGTTCATATCTTTCTTAGATAGATGCAATAATCCAGGTGAGGTCTCATGGAAGTGGAATAGAGGGGCAAAATCAACTCCTGCAACTTTCTGGTCACTCTGCTTTTAATGCAGCTGAGGATATAGTTGTCTTTCTGGGCTGCAAGCACACTGCTAAGTCATGTCACTCTTCATTAATTCACATTCCAAGTGCCTCTCCTAAGGGTTGCTCTCAATCCATTCTCTGGCCAGCCTGTGTGTGTGCTTGGGATTGCCCCAATGCATATGCAGAACCTTGCACTTGGCCTTGTTGAACTTCATGAGTTTCACATTGGCCCACCTGTCTAAACTCTTAAGGTCCCTCTGTATTGCATGCCGTCCCTCCTTTGTGTTGACCACACCACACAGCTTGGAGTCCTGGATACCTTGCTGATGGTGCACTCAATCCCACCATCCGTGTAGCAGACAAAGATGCTAAATGTGCCAGTCCCAACACTGTTTCCCTGAGGAAAACAACTCTTCAGTGGTTTCCACTTGGACATAGAGCTGTTGACCTCAAGTCTTTGATTATGACCATTCAGTCAATTCCTTATCCACTGAGTGGTCTATCCAATCCATATCTCTCCAGTTTAGAGACAAGGATGTTGTGCAGGAAAGTGCCAAATGCTTTACACAAATCCAAGTAGATTACCTCTGTCACTCTTCCCTCAACCAACAAAACCATAAGTCTGACGCAGCCTTGGTCGGTTGGAAGGGACCAGACCGGCTGCAGGGGTCCTTGTGCTGCCTGCTGAGCCTTGGTGG
>JAWWLZ010000001.1:82662012-82737488 GCA_035041345.1 Poliocrania exsul | reverse complement strand
TATGGGGAGAGGCTGAGGGAGCTGGGGTTGTTTAGTCTGGAGAAGAGGAGGCTTAGAGGTGACCTCATCACTGTCTAGAACTACTTGAAGGGAAGTTATAGCCAGGGGGTCTCTTCTCCCTGGCAGTCAGCAATAGGACAAGGGGGCATGGACTTAAGTTCTGCCAGGGGAAATTTAAGTTGGATATAAGAAGAAAAATTCTTTCCAGAGAGAGTAATCAGGCACTGGAATGGCCTGCCCAGAGAGGTGGCAGATTCACTGTCCCTGGTAGTTTTTAAACTGAGAATGGACATGGAACTGAGTGCCATGATCTAGTAAATGGACTGGAGCTGGACCAAGGGTTGGACTTGATCATCTTGGAGGTCTTTTCCAACCCAATCGATTCTATGATTCTATGAAAATTTATCACCTATCATACAAAAATATTTCATTGTCCTGCTTTAGCAGTTAGGTGCATGAGTGTATTGAGTACTCAGTGCATCAAACACTTGAGTCCCAAGGATTCTTCTGAAACAAGCATTGAAAATTTACATTTTTAACTTCATAGATATGCCTTATATACACCAGAATTCTGTCCTTTTAAAACCTAAATTAAATGAATGATTGAAAAATAAAATTTCTTCTTTGCTCATGTGTCCATTTGTTGGGGAAGATTGTGTTCTCATTGTTATTTATACATGTAATCCTCTGAAGAGAAAACATATTGTCCAGATGAAAGGCTTACTAAATAGACAAGATATAATGCAAGGAGAAATGAGTATGTGGGCCTGAAGAAAAATACAAACAGTGAGGATGTTGTATGAAGCCAGAATAAAGCATTTCATGACCCATCATTTTTATTTTCTCTTGTGAACTTCTTGTCAATTATTTCAAGGCATTACAAGAGCTTCATATAAAAGTACAGAAAAATAGAAATGTAAAGTATTGACTGCAGAACATAATGTAGGAGCAATAGGCTCTACTTTATTATTACCTTCAAACAGTAGTCCACATGCCAATGTGTAAGTAAACCTCAAGTAAACTGTAGACTGTACTCCATGTCAAGATTTTCAGGGATTGCCTATAATTCCTCTGTATGAAACAAAGATTTTTTTTCTGTTCATAATGTAAACTTTATGTTTCATATTTTATTTGCATAACAATGAATCCTCATCCTTTCTGCTCACCACAAATTGTTTTTTTGTTTATGACTTTCTCTTCAGTAGGAAGAGGTATCAATTCATTATTTGCGAAATAGTAAAGGCTCATTTAATAGGGGGGAGGAGAGGGGGGAAGAGAAAAGAAATCAAACTATGTTGTGTCTTTAATTTAAAAACTGCTTGAGGGCCCTATGGGGTATATTAAATCTGTCTCATTGCCATATATCTTAGTGTACATTTTGCTTGAAACCAGGTGTTTTGTATATTGAACTTTTTAACACTGCAGGGAGGTAAGTATTCACAGCTGGAGTTTTATGCTTCACACATTTTCATGTTTCAGAACAAGGAGCAACCCCTAGGAAAAACTCCTCCAACATGAAAAGAGGCAGAACAAAGCGCTTCTGTATCTAGTGGCAGGACATGGATATGATGAAGTCACAGATCTAGGACTTGCATATAAAATAGATGCTGGTGTAACTGAGACAAAAAGTTGCAAGCCATAGAAGTGTATACATCTACAAATCAATTTCAATATATGAAGTTGACACTGTGGGAAAGTGGTGTAAAACAGGTTCAAAGAAGAATGAACAGTTTTCATAACAGACAAAAGTTAAGAAGACTTGTACTTTTAAATAACATTTGAAGGCTGTCATGTTTACTGTGAGTCACCAGTTTTAACTATTTCATTTTGTATGTGTATGTTATTACTCCAGATAGCATTGATGTATATAGAAAAATTCTAAATCAATCTATCTTTCCAAAATGAGAATACTTTGAAAATTATTTTGACACATAAAGTATTAAATGAGTAAATTAATTTTTCTAAAGTAGCATTTTGAAAGGTTAGCACTTCTCTTTCTCTCATACAGACAAGGAAGAAAATTGTGTCAGTCCTCTAAGTGATTTAGGTTTATTAAAGAGAAAGAAAACTCCAGCTTGGGTTTTCAGTTGTTTCTGTGAAATCACTTCAGCAAAACAAAAATGGACTCCCAGAAGAAAATAAGTTCCATTTCCAATCAACTGTTAAGTTTGAAGCTCTTTATTTGATAATTGAATTTCAGTTTTTAGTGCACTGGAGAATAATTTCAAAAGTCACAGAAACTGGCTTGTCAGTACTAGACATGAGCAGGGTTTGAGGCTTAGGCAGAGAATGTGTCTTCTATCCTCTAAATTAAGACATTTCCACACCTATATTTTTATCAATCACAAGTTTATAATCCTTTACCTCATCAGCAAAGACAGTGTTTAATTTCCTGCAAAGATTAAGAAGGAAAATATTTTTCTCTGTGTTCTTTGTAATAGAAAAAGCTTCTGGCAACATACAAATCAGTCTTGAGCCACAGGCTGGTATTGCTCTGGTTAACTCAAAGGTTATCATGCCCAGAATGATAAAAAGAGACATAGAAATGACATTGTGGGAGTCTGTGGAACAGCTGAACAGCATACACTAGGGTGTAGTAACAGCAAAAACTACCTGATCTGATAGAAAGTGGAATTAATGGACCCTTTACAGTTTCAAAATACACGCTATAATAAGTGCATATTGATTATTACAATTATTAAAATAATGATGTGCCTGATCCTTTGGCCTCTCACTTGCTGAAGTCAGGAATGTTCATATTTTAGTGCAAAACTATATTTTAAAGCTTGCCCCACCCCCTAATGGTGTTGTGCTTTCACCTTTCCTTCTGACCTAAACCAAAGACTACTGAAGTCTGTAAGACTGACACCAGGTCTTGTCTCTCAAGACACACTAGTATTTGTAACAGTGTATGTGTGCCAGTTCCCCTGTGGAAATCTTTTGTTGACAGTGATGCATAGCTTTTCTGCTCTCCTTGGGGGTTGCAGGCACAGGGGGTACTACATGCAGGGCAGGAAGAGAGCAAGTACAATGATAAACACAATGACAAATAGTTATGTGTGGTCAATATTATTACTATTTCTGCCATAAATGATTTACTACATGCAATATTTTATATAAATGAAACTCTTAAAAACAGAAAGGAAGAGTGGACAATAAACAAAATTATATTCTTATGCAGCAATAGAAAGGCAAACAAGGTATAAAATTAATCTTGACTCATTGCAGTTATACTGGAGACAAATTTTGGTCCAGACAGAAAAGTGCTTTTAAAGTACCTTCCTGTATGCTAAGAGTTCATAAAAAAACAGCAGTGATGAATTAGATGACATCTTTGAATAACACTACTTTAAAAATAATAAAGATAAATGAAAGCACTTCCTCAATGTTTTCATTGTTTTAATGTTTTGTTGTTGTTTTTTTTTAATTGCTTGTTTTCTATAAGCTTTCCTTCCATTTTTCCTATGAGAAGATTTTATACAAGACTTATAGCAAATGTAAAATGTTAACAAAACTTACCTGCTAGGTTTTCTATTCTACTTAGAGTAAACCTTGGTTTTACAGGCAGTCCTAAGGATTAGGCCACAAACATAGGGGTGTGCATTATTGTAACTCATGGGCACAAATATCACTACTGTTTCTTTGCCTACCTCTGGTTTCTAAAATGGTTATTTTGCTCTGTAGCCCCAGGGGTGCTCCTTGAGCTAAGCTTACCTTCTTAATTTTTTACAGGAGTCCATATACTTACATGTCTGTTTGTGTTGGTGTGTGTGCATTAGGAAGTATCAGAGGGAATGGATTTCACCTAGAATTAAGTTATTTGTGTTATAATAATCCAATCTTTTAATAATCTATAATTTTCTTCAAGCACAAACTTTACTATACACTTACCTGAATATATGTCTGAACACAGAGTGCATGAACAAATCCTGGTTAACTTATGGAGAGGACTGAATCACTGTGAGATTTTAGATATATGGATTTAAAACCTAAAATAATTGCATTGCCTTCAGAAGACCTACTCCTGATTGACACTACTGAAAGGGAGGGCAGAATCTAGTCTCAATACTTTTGACAGCAATTTATTATTTCAACGTGAATTATCTTACAGTGATTGTCCTTTAAAAATACCTGCAGTCTGATTCATCACCCTTTAAAAACTTTTCTTGGGCTCTATATTCCCAATGCAGAGTTCAGTAAATTGTGAGGAAGTATTAATAATGAGCTCAAATATACTTGAAGCTGTGGTGGATTATGTTTGACTGACTGATGCAAACTAACCTCTTGCAGCAAAAAGTACACACTGATGTATACTTAAAAAAATTCATTGCAGTAAATAAAACTGCTCCTTTCTGACACAGGTTCAGCTCATTAAACCTCCAGTGGTCGTGTTTTTGTGGAAGAAGTGATATTGTATGTAACAGTTACCAATTACCTTGGTAAATATAGTGGGTCTGTACAAGAGGACAGCCTCATCTACATAAGACAATGAAACATTTCCCTGGCATCTGACCCAGAGTGCTCTGCATGTGGTTTTCTGAACAAATAAAGGGCTGAACTGTGTGAGGAGCACTATTTATTAGACATTGTACATTCCCTGTTAAAATCTTCGAACATAAGAACTGCTGTCAATCATCTTCCACTGAGTAAGATCTTACCCAGATAAAATGTCTAGAGTGCTAAAATCTTTTTCAACTATTTTTGCACATGTAAAGATGACTCCAGATTTGCCTGTATGAGTGTTGGATGGTTGCCACACTTTGTAGCTACTTTAACTGCCAACATTTAATTTTCTTTTAGCTTTGTACAGAAAGATAAAGAAGGGTGGGGGTCTGTGGAAAATGAAAGATATGAATGTTTTTAAAAGATAAATATATTTAAAAATTCAAAGATGGTGCTAATTATAAAGAATTATAATCCATTCTGAGAGCAGCATGCTTGTTTCTCTAACCATTTTTGTCACCTCAGTCAGAGATAATTTAAATTTTAGCTGCAGTTTCTTTGTTTAACTGGATTTTTTTTATGCTTACTTCAGTTTCTGGGGGAAAAAGTGACATGCAAAGTTTAGAGGGAGAGCCTGACCCCTTTGTGCCATTGTGTTCCTGGAATTCAGGATTTTCATTTCTGAATAAGCATATTTCACCCCTGGTGAAATCACTATAGCTGAATGAAATTGCCTGATGAAGGACTGAAAAACAGAATTTTAATAAGCACTGAACTGCAGCTCTAAAATAACTTAGTGTGACGTTTTCCATATGTTTACAATGTTCATTACCCTACATACAAAACACAAAACAAGACAGACTGTTTACAATGCATATAATCAGCTTGGTATCTTGTAGATGGGGTACTCCAAGGAATGAAACAATGAAAGCACCCAACAGAAGGGCTCTTCAACATAATCTGTTAACTACAGTTTGTACCAGACCTTGGTAGGAATGGGAGGCCCCTGGCTAATCTTTTTACTTGGCTAAGTGGTTCTAGGAACAGAGTTCACAATAAAATAATGAAAGCTCGAGGGGCCCTTCAAAACAGCATACAGTCAGGACTGAGTCTCCTTATTAAAGAGTGAAAGTCAACACTACACTGTAATGTTCTCTTGTTTGCATACAATGATTTCTTCCTTTCATAAATTGGTCTGTGAGGCAGTTAAGATGATTATTATACTGTTTTATAATAATGACATTTATTAGATACATACTGATCCTGTATCTTTAAATATTGTAGTAAAATTTTACTCTCACAACCGCTTCATATTGGATGTGGTTTTGGAACTTCAAGCGTACAAAAAGGTCTTCATAAATTAAATTTTATGTACTTTTTCTGCATGATTCTGATGCTATGTTTTTTATGTTGTTTTATCTCATAAGGGTTGGAAATCTAAAATCTCAGTTTTGAATATGTGATAATCCACTGAGTTTTATCATAGATATCCCATTTGTTGCAAAATATGAAAAAAAGATGCTAAAAATGTAATTTACTTCAAATGAGCTCTTTAGTCTGTGTCAGACTTAATAACAAGACAGCTTTATAAACCTCAGAGGTACAATCCGTGCAACATCTTTCACTATGGTTGGGTAATGTTATGCATGTGTAGTGGTCACACAGATTTTTACTGCTACACTATTTGATAAAACTATTTTCTGAATAACTTGGATTATTTTGCCTTTATTTTGGAAAGCATAGAACATTTGCTTTAATTTTTGAGTGCAAAATTTGAGGTTAAGTTGTTGGATATGGTCATATGCCAGCATATGCTAAATCAACAGGTATGGTGTTTGGCTACAATATGTACTGAGAGGGCTGAAATCTCTATGTGTACTTTTCCAGCCTGAATAATAATAATAATAATAATAATAATAATAATAATAATAATAATAATAATAATAATAATTTGTTTATTTTTTAAAAGATATGTGAAAATACCTTTCATATACCCCTCTTTTCTAATAATTACAAAATTATAGGCCAAAACTTCTGCTTGTGAAAGTCAGCCTACATATACTGACATTAATGGGACTGTATGCTGGCTGGTGATCTGTGTCAGTGTCTCTTATAACTGCAGTTGCAATATGCTTTGCCGTAATCATAACAGACAGTATTTGTTCAATTAAGTCAACATCTGGTGCAATGCAAAGACTAGGAGTGGCAATCAAGTCTTTTATTTTTTTCTTTTAAATCTGTATTAGATTGCTTCGTGCCTTAAAGTGGGATGATATTGCTATAAATGCAACCTACTTGTTTTTCACAGATTCCAGTTAAAAATGTAGCTATTCTCCACATTTGCTTTGTTTTGCAAAAATGCATTTACTACACTATTGCCTTGAACTTCCTTAGACATGGAACCCTCAGATTTCTCCTGTGAGATTTCCTGGAAGCATGGGCTCCATTAAGGCCATTCTACTAAATAGGTTTAGAGTGAGTCAGCCCAGAAAGTAACTGGAACACTCCTGAGAAGAAACATTTACACAAAAGTTGGATCTATCTACCTCTCCTCACATAAGTGAGCTGTGAAGCTACTTGGTGTGCCCAAAGTCAAATAAAATAGTTTTTCCTAAGAGGAATGCCATTCTACTTACTAAATCTTGATGCCTCAAAAATGAAGGAAGGAGAGTGTGTAGCTTTTCTCTGCTCTGGTGAAAGTCCGTCAAGACAAGGAAAATAGCTAACTAAATAAAACACCAATAAGAATGCCCCAAATCACAATGTTTCAAAAATAGGAGTATTATTTGGTTGTATAGATGTTCTTTGTTTTTCTGATAGCAAACAGATCTTTCTGTCATGAAATGGTTGGATTGTATAGACCATAGTTTTAAGAAATATGAATGGAACAGTAATGAAAAGCAATTTATTACTGAAAGGATCAACACTAACTTTTAAAAAAGTGTTCAATGTAGAATATAGATTAATAAGTAGAATATGTTTCAAATACTGTACTATGAGACTTTCTAAAAACTAAAAATTTATTTTTTAATTTTAGAAATTAATTAAATAAGAGATTAACGTGAATGATTCATAGGCTGTCAATTTCTTTCACTTACATGAAGAAAAGTCATGTTAAAAATAATGATCTTCAAGAGTAAAAGAGTAGGAACAAGGAGAAAGAATTAATTTTATTTCCAACCCTCAGGTTCCAAGGTCTGTCAATACCACAAGTGATTAGTCGAAGCGTATGTGCTCTATGGTCATGTTTTAGCAACTTATTTCCATCTAGAACGTAGCTAAAAAAAGCCATGTTTTGTCTTTCTGTGAGACAACAATCTCATATATAGAACCATGGTGTCCACATATTTTTCAGCAGTCTGTACTGTGCATTACCAGCTGTTGCAGTAAAAATCAAAAAGTAGTCCATTTATTGCCTAATTGCAAGTCACAGTTTATGATTTAATATTCAGTTGCAGAGGTTTTAGAAATTGGTAAATTATCATTCTCACAGAGTCACTGACACTGTTAATTGTAATGTGCATGAAATCATCTTTATTGGTGTGACTCCTTTATTAAGAAAGTATTCAAGAGCCGTATTGTCTGAGTAGGGCTTTTTCTTATCATTGAAGGACCTCAAAATAATATAAACCTACAATGTTTAGATATTTCTATGTGTATGTCAAACTCACACTCTCTCAGATTTTCACCAAATTACATGGAGGGTCAGTGCTATCATAAGCATTGACAGAGGCTATAAAATGCATGAAATGAAATCTAGTGGAATTTGAGCACACCAAAAGAAATATAGACAAAGTGGGCAATTTCAAGAGAACTTGGGCAAAATATATACAGCGTAGGACTGTATTATCTTTCTCAGACCTCCTACACTTGCAGCTGTTGCACCAAAGAGTTGAGGTCAGTAAGAATTTAATTACCTTTCAAATACCCTGTATCTTTTTTTACAGAATGGAAAACACTTTCCACTTCATTAAGATATAGTTCACATTGCCTTAATGAAAAAATAACCACAAACTGTAGCTGCCATATGCTTTTCCTTTCAGAATACAGCATGGAGAAGAAACACTAGTAAAGACATACCACAGTCTAAAATTTAGAGCACTTAGACGTATTCAAAGGCCCTTAAAGGCCATTTCTTGTCATTAGCCTTGAAAACAAAATTTGAAAGATGATTTTGAATAGCCCTTCTGAACTTGTTGCTGATGTGTAACTTTTGATGCCAAATATAGGTTTTTTTTCTAGATTAGATTATTTTCTTGTTTCACTTGGCATTTCCTCAATTGTATTTTGCCATTCTATGGTTCTCAGTGCTTTTCCTCCCTTTCAGGGCTATTCCATGGTATTCCCCTCCTATTTCCTTTTCAAATTCAAAGGAACCTGTGGTTCACTTGCTGAAATTTTAGCCTTCACATGTTCCTCGAAATCCTTTGAGCCTTGAAGCATTATTTTTTTCCTTTAGTATTCCTTCTAATTAACATCTGACAATTCTCACTGGCTCCTCCTCCCAATTGCACCCATGTTGACATTTCTATAACCAGAGGAAAAGTAGCAGAGGACAGATATTTCTTTTATTTCTGACACTCAATGCTATAAAACCTTCAGCAAAGAGGTCAAATGTATACCATCTAGGGCTGGTTGTAACATTGTTCAAGAAATCAGAACATAACTGAAGTATTTGTTTTAAGTAATTTTTATTTGTGAGAAGTAAATTTTTTATTTACAAATAATAGCTATTCTCTTTACATTTCAGTATTGCTTTTTCTGTAACAAGAACCATGTGCAACTTTTAAATCTGCATGGCGCACAACACTAGCAAATGACTGCACTAGCAAATAATATGCTACAACAGGGCAGAATATAAAATTTGTATCCCTAGACTACATAGGGCTATTCAAAATGTATTAGGCTGAAAGATTCACTAGAAAAGAGACACAGACTATCCTCAACTAGAAGAGAAATCTCTGTCTCTCATACTTTTGGCTCCTGAAATATGTCAATTTATAAACAGTAAATTATGTAGAAAAAAATTGACCATTTTAATGATTTTATGCTGTTACACCATTACAATGCAAGGCATCCTTCTGCAAAGTTTGCCATGTTTTGCACCTCAGTGAAAACTGAGAGGGAAACAAATGAATCCAATACAATATAAAGAGTCTGGATGTTCATTGTGTATTCTTGAAATACTTGATAACTCTTTTAAAGAATTCATAAGAAATCTGACTATACGTCATGACCTAAAGGGTTATCCAGCCTTTGGGTGTATAGATATTGTTACTGTGAGTTCATAGGATGACATAATACACAAGGACACAGAAGCCTTACATTTCACTTCTTTATTACAGATTGCCACAACTGTCACAAAAATCACCACTAGCAAGTATAACTATGATTAGTAAAATGAATAAGAATGACTATATATCAACTTGTTACCAATTGCAATAAGCAAAAAATAGTGAAGTATCAATCATCAGTATGGTATCAATCAATAGTAGCATCAAGTGGTGTTTTCTACTACCAATAGCAGCAACAAGCAAATAGGTAGAGGCTATTACAAATAACTACTATTTTTCATTAGTTAGGAAAACTTATCAACAATATAACAGCAGATATGCGTAATATAGATTACATATCAAATTTGCAGATGCAACCAAGTTGCAGGGGTAGTGTTGATCTGCTGGAGGGCAGGAGGGCTCTGCAGAGCAACCTGGACAGGCTGGATAGATGGGCCAAATTCAATGGGATGAGGTTAAACAAGACTATGTGTTGGGTCTTGCACTTTGACCACAACTCCCTGCAGCACTACAAGTTGGGGACTGAGTGGCTGGAGAGTGGCCAGGCAGAAAGGGACTTAGGGGTTCTGATTGACAGAAATCTGAACACGAACCAGCAGTGTGTCCAGGTGGCTAAGAAGGCCAATGGCATCCTGGCCTGTATCTGGAATAGCGTGACCAGCAGGATGAGGGAAATAAATTTTCCTCTGTACTTGGCACTGGTGAGGCTGCACCTTGAGTACTCTGTCCATTTCTGGGCCCCTCAGTTTAGGAAGGACATTGAGGTACTGGAGCAGGTCCAGAGAAGGGCAATGAGGCTTGTGAAGGGACTGGAGCACAAGTTCTGTGAGTAGCAGCTGAGGGAGCTGGGGTTGTTTAGACTGGAGAGGAGAAGGTTCAGGCAAAACCTCATTGCTCTGTGTGACTACCTGAAAGGAGGTTGTAATGAGATAGCAATCAGTCTCTTCTTCCAGGCAACCAGCAGTAGAACAACAGGGCACAGTTTTAAGTTGCACCGGGGGAGGTTTAGGATAGATATTAGAAAGAAGTTCTTTACTGAGAGAGTGATAGGACGTTGGAACAGGGTGCCCAGGGAGGTGATCAAGTCACTGTCCCTGGAGGTATTTAAGAAGAGACTGGATCCACTGGCACTTAGTGCCATGGTCTACTAGGCATGGTATGAGATCAAAGGTTGGACTCGATGATCTCAGAGGTCTTTTCCATCCTAGTTGATTCCATTATTCTGTAAGTTCTCAGAGAGAGAAGTTTGTTTTTGAAAAAAAAAAATTCTTTTTAAAACAGTGACATGAAAGAGTGTAGGACACCCTACTTTGAGAAGCCAATAAAAAATGTTAATTTTTGTTTTTTCACTTGTGACAGACAATAAAAGATGATGTTTTGTGTTATTTCTGGACAATTTGATTTTTTATGAACTGTTTTTCAGCTTCTCAGACAACAAGTTGTCACTACAGTTCCATGGTTTTGTACTAATTGGTGGTATCTCAGGATGTCTCTGGTTTCTAGGTAGCCTGACTGCACTTCAAAGAGGCCAGCTGCAGTTTTCAAGAGTATTTCACATTCCCAGGTCTGGTTCCCAGGATTATAGTTCCAGACTGGCAGGCCTTTATCTGTCACTATTTTTCAGTGGCAAATTTCTTCTGTTCAGCAATTTTCCCTTTCCAACCAGGCCACATTTATGACTGCTCACATCACCATAGCTGAATTTTTATATGCTGATGGAGTACATTTCAGATGAATCTAAATCACTAATAGTCCATTTTATCCCAGAAATATTATTTCACTGAATTTGCTTCAATGTTAATTTTTACTGCAATATAAAAAAGGACTTCCCTGAATGTCTCATGTAAACAGAACATTTTCCAAAAGGATTGAAAACAATAAAAATTATGCTGAAGCTTTTTTTACCTGATTAACTATTATATTTGTTACTATCAAAACTTTTGTTGTACCTCTAATCTTTCCAATATGAACAGATGAGTAAAAACTGGCAGTTTCTGTTCTTGAAGTGCACCTTTGCTTTCATTGATAGAAACATCAGAGAAAGAAAGATGAGCATGATGGCATGCTCTTTGTCACAGCACCTCACAAGGTGTAATGCAGTGCTGGGGGCAAGGGAACGGTCCCCACCTGTCCTTCGGAGCTGGGGAGCATTGAGACACAGAACTTTTCCGTCCAGAGGTAAGGGGTGAAAACAGATTTATTGCAAAATTCACAAGGTTTATATGAGGTACTGGGTGGAAGGAACTGGAACTGGATTGGATAAGGGCTTAGGCAGAAGGGTGTTGCTTAGGTCTCAGCTAGCGAATGAGGAAATGGGAAAACCACAGCCAATAAGATTGGGAATTGGGGATAGACAGGTGAGATAACCAATAGGATTAGGACAGATGTGGGGCTGGCTGTGTGGGCGGAGCAACATGAGGCTGAGCAGGGAAGCCACTTGGGCTGCCTTGTGCAGGGACCTTCCAGCACGAAGCTGGCATGTCTCTGAGCCGCCGGGTGCAGCCCTGGCTAGTCTGGGACTGGCAGAGGCTGCCATGACATTGTGAGGCAGGGCCAGGGGCTCTGCCCTGGGTGGAACTGTCACTCAGCCCCGGGAGAAACAATACCATTGCTTAATCACTGTGGAGAGTCACCTGGTGAACAATGCCTCTGGGGAACACAGGGGAAGGACAGCAGAAGGGTGCGACAAGACTTCAGGAAGGTGATAACACAAGGGAGAGGGAGATTCAAAAAAACCTTCTGAACTCAAAACCATACAGAGAAAATGCATTAACTTTAACAACAAGTGTTACATGTACAGCTGGTCAGGTCTGCTCTGCTTCCCAGCGCTGTCCTCCGAGGTCCACTTTGCAGCAGTTTCCACAGGTGTTTGCAGAAAATACAGTATCAGTGACTGAGAATAGCTGGGAAACTTAGTTTAAAACCAAAAATAATTTAAAAATTTAAAAAATGTGTTTCTTTCCTTGTTGAGGATGCAGGTTTGACAAAAGGTGCAGACCAAGGTTCACAGAGCAGTCCCCACGTAAACACAAATCAGTGAAAATCAGATTTTTTTAACATGTCTTTTTAAAGGAGCCTTTGCTTCCTGTGGCTCTTAAACTTCTGAAGAGCTCAAAAAAGGAGGAAACGAGTCTCTTGAATGCTTCTCTTGCTACAGAGAAGCATGCACTGACAAAATTGTAAAATTTTCTCATATTTGTCATCTTTCTTTCTCAAGAAAGGATTTTACTTTGAGGATGCAGTGGTTTATGCCTGTCAGATACTAGGAAAACCAGTATTTTACATCCACAGGCATAAAAATCTGGAGAGAAGATGTGAAGAAATACTGAGAAAACTGTCATTCACAGAAGATTAAATCCTACAAAAAGTAATGTGCTCACCTTGGAAATGGGAGAATCTCAAGAAAAAAAAGCCATTTAATACAATGTTCATACTTTCATACCTCAAGTCTTAAAATATCATTAAAATCAGAGCTATTTGTGTTTTTTCAGATGGGTTAATCCTCTATAGATTCCAATGTACTTGCTGGTTCACTATGCTTTTTAAAACTACACTAAATTATACACAGTGTTTAATATGGAGTGAATAGTTGGCAGGCTATAAACTATGGCTTGGGTTCATCCTTTTTTCAGATTGATCTAAATTTGGTTGGCTTCTCTCTGACACCTTTTGATGTATTACAACCAAGTAAGTCCTAGTTCAGGGCCCATATTTCCTTCATTATCTGCATACCTACAGAAGAAGTAGCTTTAAAATGAAAGCAATTTTATTTTCAGTGCAGATAAGTAGTTTTATTAACCAATTAAAGTGGTAAAATAGTTGAGAAAAGCTGGTGTAGAAAGTACCCCGCAAAAAAATAGATTGTTATATCTCTGTGAATTAACTGTAACAGAAACTGCAAATGAAGATGGTCTGTAAGGAATAGCAAAAGGAATCTCGACACAGAAGCAAACCCACAAAAGCCTCCATGAATGACCCTTGATAAGAATCCTTGATGCAAATGCTGTGTAAAAATTATGGTTTGTGAGACTGATAGTGACATTGATGATCCAGGGAAAATAGTAAAGTTTTTCAGAACATCTCCAGTACTATTGACACAAAGTTGTCTTTTAGGGTTAATGTTTTTCCCTTGGATGAATTTCATAGGTATTCATTCTGCAATTTCCCTTTTCCTATGAGACAGATGGACAGAAAACAATTTCCAGTAGTTTGCTAAGGTATTTTGACTTATATAAAGTGCTTTACATTCTCATTTAGACTTGTTTGGCAGAAGAAACTACTGAAGAAAATAAATTATATGTTTAGGTCTCTAACTGATTATTGGTCTCTGAATAAATTATCAGTAAGATGATTGTATTTATGCACTAATTGCCACTAGAAATTATACTTCATCTGACAGAACCATCATCTCACTTCACAACTACTATGCATTCCAAGATCAAAATGCCATCAGTTAAACAGGTAATAGCTCGTCTAGCCACCTCTTTGATGATCTGTCCTGTTCTCATCTCAGAGGATGATTGTTTTACAGAAAGGTCCAAATATACTCTTACTTCTCTTTGAACTTTTAATTAGTAGACAGAATTTTCTAAACAAAACTAGTTGTCAAATATTTTATTGCTTCCAATCCTACAACGTTGTAATCACTTGTATTTCCTTTAGATACTAAGACTAAGAACTATTTTCTGGTCATCCATTAGTATCTTAAAGAGATAATTGACCACCAGTTTCCAATGCGAACCTTATTACTCTGCTCAGGTTCTCTATAGTAAGTTGGCATTTTTAAAAGCCATACTGTCATATGTGTGACTTCAATTTATCTTAATCCTGATTTTATACTTAAAGTGAATAAAAATGGAATTTTCTTTTTCAAATAATATTATCTCAGACTTAATGACATTTGGGTAACAGTAAAAGAAGTTTACAACCCAGCTCAAGGAGCAAAGAGCCAAAAACTAGTTCTAGATAGCAGGTTTCTGTATTTATAATTGTGAGTCACTTGTCCCATTAAAATTCTTTTCATTAGATTTTGTATTTAGAAACAATATTGATTGTTTACTTTTTATTTGTCCTCTGGCAAAAGTACATGTTTATTTGACCTTCTATTCATTATTCCTAGTTGTGAGGAAAGGATGATACATCCAGAAAGCTATAACACAGCTGTTCCAGCTTGAATGAGAATTTTAAAGAAGACTTGTTAGCTGTGCAAAAATACAGAAAATATTATGGAAATATATCTATAAAGAAATAAGATTTACTACTCAGCATCTTCAGGAAAATGGACAATACCTTTGAAATGCTTTCACAGATATCAATATAGAATAATGAGAACCCAAGAATTTATTAATATTAGCACAGAAAATTAGTTTCAAAAATATTTGTCTCTCTAATAAGCTTCTTACAAATTACTGAATAGAATACATCCATCTGAACAATTTATTGAACAGTTCTGTGAGATTAGGGTTTAAAGTTGTAAACAGACTGCTACAAACAGAAATCAAGATATCTAAAAATAACAGAGTATGCACATGCATATTTTTATTTCTCTATTTAAGAACTTATTCAAATGGCAACACTGCTGAAGGCTTTTTCACACCTCATAAGTCTATTAATTTCACTGAAATTATTGATTGGAAAAAAGCCATGCAGGTTCCCTTAAGTCATGGATGTAAAAAAATTCTCTTTAGAAATGTAAAATGTTTGAAATAAATTTTTAAAACAATAAAATCAGGTACATTAAAATATTAATTTATTCATAAATGAATGAAGTAAGATACTCCTCAGAGCATTTATGATGTCATTTTAATTCCAAAATGCATGGCAGGGAAAAGCTTAAGAAATTATGCACAGTATGGTAGAAAACAAAGAATTCATTCAAAGACTAGTTAATGTTATGGAATTAAATTCATTCCAGAAGAAAGGGTTAGGACCTTGACTGAGCAAGGAATGCTCTCAATATGTACCAATGTTCTGTACACAAAAATAAGAAGCTTTATGCTAAAATTCCTGGGAAATATAGTTAAAAATGAAAAGTAAATGCAAATTAAATCACACACATAAAACTTAATTGTTTTTAAACAACCTATAACCTTTTATTTTGTCTTTTAATTCTATTATTTGTTTTTCTGAACACCCTGAGATCATTTTATCTGCAGTCGCTGTTGTTGCCACACTTTCACTATTTCTGCTCATTGAGGACTCTCATACAAGAACCTTTTATGCCATTGTCACCTTCCCTTTCTCTCATGGTGAATCTTTCTTCATGATATAAGTATTTGCCTGAAATTGCTACTTCTAATAAGAATGATTTAATGTAAAAAAGGTTAATTGGATTAGCAATGGTTATCATGATCATTAGTTCTCTATCCCTTTTACAGTTCTTGACTTTGGTAGTCTTTTCTGGTCACAATCTGTCTTCAATCATACCATCTCCTACCTGGGTAATTTCCTGGATTTCACAGAAAGTGCTTCATGTTTTATTGTCCCTCAGATTATTATGCAGCCTCACTGTTTTCTTAAAAAAAAAAAAAATCTGTTATGTCTTTTCTGAGCTTTCGTCTTCCTTTAAAGTCCTCCAGGTGGTGACTTAAAGACCTGTCTTGTCTACTGCTTCCTTTCATTAAAACTAAAATTACTTCCTGATTACAAATGCCCTCCTGTGGTTCCTTTTCCTTATGTGTTGCTACACAGCCAAATTTGTTTCAAATTTACATGAAGAACCCTTTCTTAACTGGAAATAATTTTTCTCCCCACATTATATATTCTTCTAAATTTTTTGTTCCATTTCTTTATATATATATATAAATTTTGCTTTTTTGTTTTCTTTCTAAAGTTATGAAAAATTTCTACTTAATTTTGTACTCAAGATAAAATTTTGTATCACATTTCTTATAAGCTGCTGAGTGTCTCTGGGTCTTTCAGAATGTAGCAAAGACGTGATTTCTCAAACAAGTCTGAAAGGATTGTTAATGAAGAAATTAGACAGATCTTTGCAACAGTCACATATGTTGAATTGTTCTACCACTAAGAAACAGGGGTACTTAAATACTGCCCAGTGAAAATGTCTTATTTAAAGATAATATTTAATGTTTTATTTATATATAATTTTCAGTTACAGTTATACATGTATGCATGGTGTAATAAGGCAGCGGTTTTTTCTTAAAGTTCATCTAAATCTTTATTGACACATAGTATACTTAATTCCCACTTACATTGTTTTAAGAAATGTTACATGCCATTGGTAACACAAGAACTCTTGGAGTAATTTTCCAGCCCATCTATGTGATATACCTGAGTTATAAATCTCTAAATAAATGAAAAAGTTATTTTTATGATTTAGTGTTATTTTTAAGAGTCTTTACTGATTTTTAAGATACTATCTTCACTGAAAGGGTTATTAAGGGACCAACAGGGAAAAGTCTGAGTCACTGACCCTGGAGGCATTTAAAAGATGTGTAGATGGGGCATTTAGTGACATAGTTTAGTGGTGGACCTGGTAGTGTTAGGTTAACAATCCGACTTGATGATCTTAAAAGTCTTTTCCAACCTAAACATTTCCTTTATTCTATGAATATATACTGAATTCTACAAGGATGTAGTGTTTATTTTATTAAATGAAATTCTGAGATATTTCTGCTTTGGGAAACCTGAGATTCATGCATGTGACATCTTTGACTAGCAAGTTGTGTATTTGCACCTTTCAGTTTGCTATTTCAAACTAGCTTAACACTTTTTAGTATTCTCTGCATTACAATGTATTCTGAAATATATAGTAGCTGTTAGCTAATGTAACTATAATAGAATATTTTAAAGAAACAATTATATACGGTAAGTGCACTCTAATAATAAACTACCTGTAAGAATAAGTCCCATTTTCAAAGAGGCTTAGCCAATTGGAAAGATGGTGTCTATGAAAGCAAAAGTGGCATTTGAAGTGTAAAAACTAGAAATTAATTGTTTAACTATTATGGTCTATGCAGTGAATATTGAAAAGTAAGTGTTTGATGAGAGGATCCAAAGCAATACCAGAATATGTGGTGGTCCACCTAGATTGCATTGGTGGAAAGAAAGACCTCTGCAACTTATACAGAGTTTTTTCCAGGTGTGGAAAATAGAACATTGTTCTGACTGTGTTTCTAAAACTCTGGGTTTTGTTTTTTTAATCCTGTCTTCGTAATTCACAAGAAAACTGTTTCCTTTAATTGTCCAGTACTTCATGCACTTGGGATCCATATCTACTTCTGACTCTTATACAAGGTAGAGCATACAAATCACCAATATAAAGAAGCTTGAAGGTCATAGAATTTACTATGTATATAAAATTATACAAAATATGGATGATTCACTTGTTTCTTGATACTATGACTTCTTCTGACAAAGATGCTATTGACCATAGGATATTTCACTATGCAGATGATGTGAGCCATCAGAAAGGCAACCTGGTTAGAAGGGGAAATTACTGAAGAGAAAGAAATGTTTGCTGAAATACTAACAGAGAAAATGCCTGGCCAGCTTGGAAAATGTTACTCTGGGAACTAGACCTGAGCACTGGAAGCATCCTGGGGAAGTGTAGCTCTTATCTTTGATGTACATCAGTGTATCTAAAAACTGTAGATATCCTGAAATAAGAATAAAATCAAGCAAAAATAGTCTGGAAATAAATTGAAAGCATCTTGAGAAGGTAAGAATTGATAAACTGTTATCTGTTCTAATTTCAAGAATAGCACAAGTCTGAAAAAGTCTGGAAAAAAAATCTGTAAGATCAGAAAACATCATTATATATTGGCTTAACAGGTGAAAACAGAAAGCAAGAGTATTTATTGGCTGCCTGAGGTAGTCTTATGCCCTTTTGTGCCTCCATAAAATGATTTCATTTTTACCCAAAATGGAGCTTCTGTCTCTGAGAAATTCCTGTGCTGTGTACTTTTCCTTTTTTTATATGGGTCTACATGAACTTTCAGCAAGATCTTGGACCGTTACTGGGGACACCTGACTGACTCCAAACTCCAAGATGTGGATTATATTCCAAGTGAAATTGTCTGTTACTCTATCACTTCCCTTCTGGGCCCACTTCTGGGGACAGTTCAATTTGTCCTCCCACTTCTGGGATGGCTGGGTCCCCTTCTGGAGTCTTTTTGGTCCCCTTCTCATTTCTGTCGGATGTGCTTGGGGCAATGCATACATGTAAGAAATCCATCATTACCATACCTTTTGCTGAATTATTAATGCTTTCTTCACTAGCAATAAGTTCATCATAACCTGTAATATTATACATATTAATTGCTGTTCTTGGGTGCTTCTGTAATTTCTTATTGCTATGACATTATTTGCAAATAATAATTTGCAATAACTTGACAGATACATTTATAAATACACTTTATTAATGATAGGTATACTTGCCAATGGTGATTTTACTGGTATTGGTGGCAATATGTAACAAAGTAGTGAAATTTAGAGGCTAAAGTCTACACATCCTGTTATATTACAGAATCTTGTGAACTCACTGTCACAATCTCTATACACCCATAAGACTGTGTAACCCTTTAGGTCATTACAGTGGGCAACACAAATTAAATTTAATCTTAAGAGGGTTATAACTGCACATAGAAGAAGTGAAATGCACATGTGACTGATGAATAAACTGAAATAAACCAAAATGCACATGCTGTCTTGAAAATATTTGGAGCATTGAAGGAAGAACAGTTTCACCTGTACCATTTTAATGAAAGGTAACTGCATGCCTTTAAAGCGTAAATAAGTTGCACTTTCAATCAAGTTATTCTCATTGTTACTTTGCACTATTTGTTATCAAACCAGTGCTATTTCTTAGTTCATACTGGTCTGGCATTCTTTTGCTATTTGTACATTGATGTGTTTACACTGAAAAAAATTTTTCTACTTAATTTTCATTTCCCTAGACTAAGTAATTTAGAGTGTGTCTGAAGAGATAAGTGCAAGTAAGAATGTCTTAGTATTGCAGAGTTACATAATTAGGCTAAACAGCTTCAGATTAGAGCTGTCACTTTTGTCAGTTTGGAGTAAAATTATACCTATCATTTGTGTCCTTCTAGGTAGATATAACTTTATTCTTCCTTATTGTCCCAGGATCTTAGTAGGACTTTGTTGTCTTTTTCTCATCTCATATATCATGGTGGAACACCAACTGACTTGTTCCTAGAGTTCCAGGTGAAATCCGACCGTGGTATTGAGTATACATTTTTTTTCCCTATTTCTCTGAGAAAATACAGTACAAAACTTGTCTTTTGTATTAATTCAACATATTGTGGGGCTCAGTCATCTCACCATCATACTTTCTCAAGTTACATCATATGTAAAGTATCTCAAGAAGGCATCTAATCCATCTGCTCCCTCCAACAAAGAGCAGCTATTGTTAGATATTTTCTCTTTCTCTTCTTCAAGATATCAAAACCATCTCTAGACAATCTGTTCTAGCACATCACTATTTAAACCACTATAAAATGTTTCACAGTTCAAGACTGGAATTTCTGGGTTTTTTTCAGGGTAGGGTCAAAACCAATTCTTATCTTTAGTATGTTCAAAGGAAGAACTACTTCCTTTTGCCTTTGAGAAACCTTTTCTTTGTTTAAAGTCTGTGTGTGATTTTGTCTTGGTCTTTGATTTTTTAGACTAACCAACTTTAGTTTGCTTTCTCCATTTTTACTTTCCAATTTGCTTTTCTCTAGACTATGTTCAGTTTGACAATTATAATACAAGCACCTCAGCCCCTGATGTAATATAGCATGCAAACACCCAACACCAGGTTTAACTATGCTAAGCTATGGTTGCTCTTTACAATAATATGTATTTTCCTATTTTTTCCCACCTCATTTAGTCTTATTTTTTCAACAGGCTTGCTGTATACACCTGTCTTAGTGTAAGATAATCATCCAAAGATCCTTTATATCTTCTTTGAATATTATGGAACACAGATTACATCAGATTTGAATGTCTAAGTTTCAGACATGTCAATTAGATTATATGCATTCTATTTCATATGATGAAAGTTGCATTTTTACACCTAGTTATCTGCAATCAGAGGAATCTTGGCAAAGACAGCACAGGATTAAAGCAAACATGCACCTGTTCTCCAGTGATAAGGAAATGTTCTTAATTTATCTTCTGTTTTCCTTTTGAGCTCACAATAAATTTAATTAAAATAAAAGTTAACAATAGTCAAATCAAGCTCTTAGATGCAAATATTTCCTCAAACTTAGGTAAAGTAACAACCTTTAAATACAGTCTAAGAACATTTTGCTACATTGAACTTAGATTTTTTTTTTCACTGCTTCAATGGACATTTGACAACTAGTGATGTGACATATCTGTAAAAGGTTGAAAACTGGGTCCTTAACAGAGAAAATTTTTAACAAAAAGAAAGGTGATAAGAATGTAGAAATTAAGTACCTGAAATAAACTAGTGGTAAGATGGTATGTTCAATTAGCTTTACACTGCAGACCTTACATAATGGGTGAATAGATTTTAGGAAGCTGATGGACTATGATCCATTTAAACATACTCAATGTCACCCAGCTCTTTCCTTCTATTCAAAGTTACCCAGCTCTTTTCTTCTTTCCTTCTTTTCCTTCTAGTCTTCTTTGCATTATGATTTTTATTATTATTAATCTTCTTTCTCATATGTGTCACCATTCTCTTCCTAAATCTAGGAAGCTGTTTGCTCTAGTTCCACATGGTACTATTAAGTTTTCATCAGTTTGAGGAAGAATGGAATGGTACTTATGCTTACTAAGATTACTGTTATTAGTGTTTTTTCTATGAGAAAAGTGTAATGAATCAAGTCTTCCACATTTCTTGCTAGGAGAATATCTATGACCAGACAGTAAAGATGGGAGTCTAACACCAGCTACTTTGCTAAATTGATGTCACAACCTGCTCCATTTTTCATTTCCTTTCCTGTACTTATGAAGTACTTTGACAATTGCCCTAAAAGCTTAAGCAAAACTTTTACCAGGTTAATGATACTTCAATTTCCTCAATCACATCACTATTGAGTAAATATTGATGTTCCATTTTCTATTACTTTTTGATAAAGATAGGTTCATTAAAATACCTTGTTAATGGGTCTATAATTTCATGTACCAGTTTTTGCAGTTTTCCTGCAGTAAATATCATATGAGCCCGTTGATTTGAGAGCTTGAAACTTTACTTCTACCTAAGAGGTAATTATATATATTTTCACATATTCAGTCCGTGAATTAATCTGACTTTTTCTTGATGTGTCATATCTTCAGTCTTACTGAAAAGTGAGCTAGATATTCTTTTAAATTTTAGATACTATGCAGATTACCTTTAATCTCTACTATACTCTGGCCTAATTTTTCTTGTGTACTTGTTCTCTTTTTATTTATATAGCAAAAAACTTTAGTTATTTCTATTAATTTCCTCTTCAAGGCTAAGCCATCTTGACTTTTTAAACAATGTTTCTTTTATTCTTATTGCTTCAATTTTATTTTCTGGTCAGTGTTGGATTCTTTTCCACATAGGCTTTCTATTTGCTCTTAATACCCCATCTGAGTAAGTGTTAGGTTGACCTTAGCTGGATGCCAGGTGCCCAACAAAGCCACTCTATCACTGCCCTCTTCAGCTGGTTAGTGGAGAGAAAATACAATGAAAGACTCATGGGTTAAGATAAGGACAGGGGGACAGATAATTTGCCAGTTACTGTCACAGGCAAAACAGAATTTACTTGGGGAAATTAGTTTCATTCATCACCAATCAAAACAGAGTAGGCTAATAAAAAATAAAGTCCAAATCCTAAAAATACCTTTCCTCACCCCTCCCTTCTTCCCAGCCTTAATTTCACTCTACCTCCATCCCCCAGCGGTACAGGGACACAGGGAGTGGGGGCTGTGGTCACTTCTTCCCTTGCTGTCTCTGGCACTTCTGCCTCAGGGGAGGATTTCTCATAGTTTACTTGTGCTCCAGTGTGGGGTCACTCCCATGGGAACTTCTCCAATGTGAGTTCTTTGCAGAGGCTGCAGTTCTTCACAAACTGCTTCATCATGGGTCCCTTCTGCAGGGTGCAGTCCTTCAGGAACAGCCTGCTCCAGTGTGGACCACCCACAGGTTCACAAGTCCTGGCAGGAACTTTTTCTGTGTGGGCTCCTTTCTCTATGGGCCACAGGTCCTATCAGGACCCGACCCTGATCCTATGCGGGTTTCCCTGTGGCTGACAGCCTTTTTCAGGCATCCACCTGCTCCAGCGTGGGGTTTTCCATATCCTAAAGGTGAATATTGGTTACACTATGGACCTGCATTGGCTGCAGGGAGAAATCCTGCCTCATCATGGTCTTCACCACAGCCTTCCTTTCCTATCCATCCTATATCTACTATCCTTGAGGCTCTACCACCCTTGAAGATGGGCTCAGCCTTGGCCAGTGGTAGGTCCATCTTGGAGCTGGCTGACATTGGCTCTTTTGGACACGGGGTAAGCCATCTCTGTCACGCCCCCACTTCTATCAAAACCTTTCCATGTAGTCCCAGTACAGAGTGGTTATTGTAATTGGCTTGGTTCTTCTGCAACTAGTTCAAAACTATTTTCATTCTATAGACTCAATCTTATTTCTAATTTAAAAAGTGAGGGGAAAATTAAGTTCAATTATACTTAAACATAAAGGCTCAGGTTGTGGACACCTAATACTGAGGCAATGCAAATTTGGTGTGAAGTTCTAAATTCATAGTTTCTTGTATGTATATTGTGCAATCATCAATTACAAGAGAAAAGCACTGAAACTTTTGTCTGTGCAGCCATAGTTTACACTGCTGTGTATCCTGGGCCTCCTGCTACCTGTCACCCTATAAAAAGGTAACCAGAATAAAGTCAGCTCAGGAATACAGTGTTCCTGTGGTGTATACTTGTTCCTTGAGAATTATTGTTCCATAGGGATGGAAAAGTAAAAATAGTCTACAGGAATGAAAAGTTCATTATTCTTTTACCACTGAAATAGTTCTAGCAAAATCAAACTGGTAAAGACCAAACACAGAATTTGGAAAGTCAGTGAGTTATGGGGTTTTTTTCTGAGAAGATGTAGATTTTTCAGAATTATATTATGAGCAAATGTGTCAGAAATTGAACGAAATACAGGCTGCTGCTCTCTGTGAAATGTTCCTTATAAGGGTGATCTTTTGTGTGCTCATCAGCTCCTTCATTCCTGTTGTTCATCTTCATGAGAAAGAAAAGAGAATATCTGCATCCTCCCTTGTGTCTCCCTCAATTAGAATATTGCTTCTAACACCCTACAGTTAATAAATTTCATGGGAAAGAGCAACCTTCTTAAGAATGCAAGAAAGGTTCTACTTGAATTTTCCTGGTCTGGCTGATTACTTGGCTCAGTTATCACAATGGATGTATAGCAATGTCCTAGAATAATGATTTCTGGAGTTGCCTGTAACTGCAGTTTTAACTGCAGCAGTTAATGTTAGTATTTTACAAATAACTAATTCTAGTAACAATGAGATAAAAATTACCGGTGAAGACTGGAGCAGTAATTTCTATCTGAACAAAATATAATCTCGTCTTAATTTTTTGACATTCTAGGAGAGATGATCTTATTAAAAGCAGGGAAAGGAAACACAGGTCTCCTTCAAATAATCGAAATGGAGTATTCTTGTTTTCTGCGTTCAGTTGGGCATCTTGGTTGCATCCTGATTGTCTATTGGTATGAAACTTGAAAATTTTGTTAATGTATTATACATACACACAAACAAATTCATGTTTCCCAGTGCTTATATTTTCACTAAAGTAACTTTAGGGGCACAGTAAGGGACAAAGCTCAGGTAATGTTCAGTCTTGATGAACAGGTGAAAAAGATCATGGAATGTTAAATATAACTTTCCTCAGAGTTGACAAGGTCAAACCCCACACATCTTCATGTTAGAACACAGGGAAAAGTAAAACTTTAAAATTTCACAATTGGGATTATGATTATTAAATTTTAAGTGTTTGATTCAAGCTAATGATTGAATCAGATTTTTTGTTTGTTTGTTTGTTTGTTGAGTTCTTGGAAGAAATTCTATTATGAAGTTTTTCCCAAAAAATTTTTTGTAATTTTACTCTGGTCATTCACTTGGTAATTCACTTAGTAATTTTATTTGAGACAGCACACACACTGTGTTAATGCTAATAGCTTTTAAAAGTAATCATAAAGGTTTTAATAGAAAGTACAAAAAAAAATTAAAAGAAAGCTATATATTTTACATTTAAATTAACAGATATTTCTTTAAAAGTACTTGGTTTTGTATTTTTCAACATGCCCTCAGTATCTCTATGTTCTAAAATATACAGAACATGCTTCTTTGCAAACATATCAAATGATTAAATATTTGGACTTTGGGGGCATGCTTGTAAATTGACAAAAGTCATTCATAATTTGCACACTTTTGAATGCATAATTTAGCATGAAATTTTTGATTCAATTCTTGATGATGACAAAAAAATAATGTTTCCCCATATCACTTTTTTTTTCCCCCCTCTCATTTAAATCTAAGGCATTCTCTAGTAGCTAAAAGTTTAGATTTTTTCCCCCCTTTATTCATAAGGTAATACAGTTTGTAGGGATATTGAAATATAATATTGTTGCACCCTAGGGAAGATGATAAACAAAATGGAAGAGCTGAATTCCTTTGACTAACTCATTTTTCTTAAGGTGCTAATTTGACAAAGCATTTCTGAATTATTTCATATACTTTGAGTATTGTATTCTGGTATTGGATAAGCTTTTATGAAGAGCTTTAAAAATATCACTAGTAAATGTTTACTCAGTGTTTCATGTTTGATCTTTTTTGTACAGTCCTTATACCAAAGCTGGAATTTATTTTCAGTGACTACATATAAATGCAGCACACGCTCTGCGTCCTAACAGATGCCATCTGTAAAAGCATTTACTTTAAATTAGTGGAATAAGTAATCAAAAGGGCTTTGTACTTAATGCAAAACTTTTGGTGACTATTAAATACTCATTAGAGGGTGTTTTTGCTGTATGACTGTCAAAATCAGCAGGACGTTTATGTTAGATTTCCTGAGTGGGTCAAGATTGAATATGATTTTACAACTTAAATAACGTAAATGAATGCAGGTTATTTCAGAATCTCCAGATGTTCCTTAAACTCCCTGCCCCTAAGCAAAACTTACAGCCAATTTAAAATTTGCAGCAGTATTACAGTGCAGATTTTTGCTTCAAATGTTTAACAATTCTCTTGTTACATTCCACTCATTTGTGCCTTAACCATCACAAATGAAAAAGATGAACAGTATTGTATTGGATGTCTCTCTTTTTAAAACATGTATTAATAGATTGTCCAGATCAGTCTAGCATAAAAAGGTTTTTGGTTGAACAAAGCCCTTTCAAAATTTCCTTATAAAATCTCTATAAATATTCCTTACAAAATCAGGTTTTCTGCCCGTATTTCAGATGTCCTGACTTGTCTGAAGTGAACTTAATTTCATTTAAAAAGTAGGTAACTGTTGAAAGCATGTTCTAGAGGTAAATAGAAGCTTGAAAGTTAGATGTACAAGTGCATGGTTTTCAATATCTCAATAAAGACTTCTTTCTTACATAAAATTTATTATATGATAATTTCTTTGTCAATAAGAGATACATCTAGTTGTATCTTGTTAGTCACTGGGGTTTTTTACATTGCGCATACTCATGCTAATTCCAACCTTTGAAGATGGTAACATCTGTTAGGGGAAAGGCAATAAAGGTAGGTCAATAGCCAACTTAGAAAGTGCAGTAAAAATGCTTAAAAGCAGCCATTAAGCAAGACAGTTTTCTAGGTAAACTTTCACTGAAAAATGATAGTTCAGGGGTTTTGCAATAATAGGATAAAATAGCCTGATAAAAATTATCTTTAAATATCCAGGCTCCGGTACAAAAACGTTGAAATATTAAAGCTTTTTATAATAAACAATATTTTTTCATAATTTAGCTCCAAGGCAAGAATAAGAATTCATGAGAAAAAGTAAAAAAGTAAGAGAGAGAATACCACAGATCACTAACAATAGCTCCTATGGTAGCTGCAGGTGTTGAGTCTCATATCAGGACCTGTAGGAATAGCTTGTACAATATTCATTAACGAATCACTGTTTAAAACCTGTAAGAAGTCTTACAACTAGATATTCAAGAGATTCAATCATCAGTTGAACTAGGGTCTCTTTTAAGTAGTGATTGTAAGGAATAATTCAAAGTCTATGGAAATAATAAAAGCAGCTCAGTTCACTCTGAATTCCGTCAACATATTCTGGGATAGTGTTTGTTAGCCCCTGTGCAAAGCACCAGGTGGTCCCCCTGAGTCCAAAGTGAAAGAAACCTGTTGGTTAGGATGATGGTCAGGGTCTTACAGAGTGGCAGTCACAGTCCTGTTGAGGTTCTGGTCCTCCTTTGGATCCAATGAGAAGTACCAGAAGTCCCAAACCCGAAGATTATATATACTCAGGTTCAGGTGGGAATGCCCAGTACCTCCCTCAAGGTCAGAAGTTTCACAATGAGTGATTTAACTCTGTGAGTCATGGGATATTTTTAGACTCTGTGGTGGTCTAAGTCGTTGCAACTGCCTGTTATGTCAGTCCCTAATAGCCTATTAGAAGACATGATCACTCAGGCTGGTTGTGAAGGAGCTAATGCCTCCCTGGTGGGGAGTTATCACAGCTGACTCATTGGTGTGAAGACAGAAACACTGCCCTGTCACACAGGGTTCTTTAACACTCTTCTTGTAGCCTGAGGTGTCAGGTGTGCCCTGGGCAGCTGCTACAAACAATCCATTATTAACAGTTCATCAGAAATGGCATAGAGAGTGTAGAGTACACAGTTTTGGTTATACCCACACTGTGATAAACTGATACCGGATGCTGTAACAAGGACATAGACAAAGATATAATTTTTCTTTGATCTCCTGTTGGAGCTCCTGCCAATGCAGTCTCAGATACTGCTGGCTATTTTTCCTGCCAGGGCTTGCTTGCTGGCTCCTGCCTGAAAGCCCTGTCCCCAGTGCCCATTCCCCAGAGCTATTCTCCAGTCAATCTATCCCCAGCCTGATTCTTTTTTTTAAAGCTCTGTGAGTTCTGATTCAAATAATCAAAAATAACTCAATTTTCCCCCATCAAAAACCCTCACCAAACAGAACTGATGCTACAGACCACATAAGCCACTGATGGAAACATTCTTTGATTCTAGAAAAATCTATACTTGATTGCTAACCAGGGTATCTAGCTGACTAGAAATAAAGAACAAAAAACATTCACTTTTTAAATGCATTCAGATTCATCCCTACATTTATTAAAAGAGTCCTATAGGTACTGAGTGTTTATTTCAATATCCACTTCATATCTGAAGATGACTGGGCTAGCAAGCTAATGCTTATCGTTCCAGGACAGTTACTAATAAAGGATGTAAACTTTATAGCTAAGTCTTTTTGTTTAAAAGAAAGAAAATGCAAAAATTTATGAAAAACAAAATAAGGAGTTTGTCCCTGGGGCATAAATAATCAACACTCAGTGTATGTCTCTAAACCTTCCACCACCAAAGATATTTTAAAAATCCTGCAGCTACTTGTATGTGCATCTTTATTTCAATTTAAGAGCGATTTATTGAAAGGGAATTTTATTTAAATGCTTGTAAAGAAAGGTCATATGAAACTGAAATAAACAAATTTTTAAATGGAAGACACCTTTCTGTATGGATTTTAGCACCAAGTTACAATGATTAACATATTTATTTGTGTGTACATTATGCATTTCAAAATTGTATAATGCAAATATTTTACTCTAAGTAAATATTGTTTCATTTGAGGATGGAAGAAACATACAGTCAACATAGAAAAATATACTGGATAAAAAAAATAAGGGAAAGCTGAAAGCCAACAATTTTTTTTCACATAGTTTTTCTCTGCATTAAGTCTTTTAAATTATTATGCTTTGGTTTGGTTTTTCCCTACTTCAGAACTAGCTAGTAAAAGTTCTGGGGCTGGATGTCAGCATATGTGTTATCTGAGTGAGAACTTTGAAGGAAAAATGACTTTTACATTTCTAAATTGTCCACATGTTATTTGGGGTTTTTTTGTTTAGGTTTTTTTTTCCCTAAATTATTAGTTACTGTCCTGTCTTACCTACTTTAACATTATTGGAGAGGGTATTTTTGAAATATAAATTATTATAATGTCCTAATTAATTTGTACTGCTTTAGTAAGTCACTGCAAAATTCAGTCCTATTTCTGTTTGAACATTTTGTCAAATATAGAGTACAGATGACCAATCTACACATATTTTTCAAGCGTAGACCAGGTTTGTTCTGTGTAGAGCAAGTGCTTACAGAAAACATTGCCTTTTACTGGAAGTGAGATTTAAAAGCTTGTTCTTAAAAATATCATTTCCAGATGAAAATAAACTTTAAAATTTTCTCTCCTTCACTTTTTTTTTTTTTTTTTTTTGGTTAAAATTTATATTCCAGGGTAACATTGTGATGAGAAAGCACATGGAAGTGCCATGCTTGGACAGTATAAACAGAAGCCTATATCTTTATGTCATACGATTTTCAGTTCCGAGCCTCCATGAAATCCATGTATTAGAATAAAGACATCCCCCCCCACCCCCCACCCCCACCCAAACAAAAAAAGATGAATGGAAAAAATTATTGAGTACTTTTCTATGGCTCCCTAATATATTTGCTGATATTGATGATTATTGTATCACATGTTTCAAGAATGCCATTGAGCTTTGTTTTCAAGACTTAGTAAGTACTGTGTGCTCAGATAATAGACACAATGAAGACAGAAAATAAATTTCTCCTTAAGTATTTAACCCTTCTCCTCTGTCTACTTGTATCTACTTCAGTCTATTTCATACTCAGATATTTCTTCAGAAAACAATTGATCTCTATTTTTTGTAATATTTTCATTAAATATTAAACAGACAGAAAGCAAGCTTTTAAAATATTATCCAGACTGTTGTCTTGCATTTAAATGCTGTCTCATACTTCAGTGACTTATACCTAAACTTCACTACAAGTTTACAAAACATCCTTAGACGGGTAGAATTGGCATGACTAAGACTCATTTAACACAAATCATCCCTCAAGGACAAAGTTATAGAAAAATGTTAGGCAGAAGATACCTGTCCAAAGACAAGTAACATAACACTTTGATATAGATCTGATCAAAGGTGAATAATAATATTTAAATAATTCAGTTTGAATAATTGATTTCCTGGTTCGTTCTTAGTCAGTAAAATCCAAGAAAACTTAAAAAGTGAAATTAAAGAGAAATTTTTAATTTAGCAGAATTAATTTATTAGTTTATTAGTTCATTTTTCTGAGAAGCCCCTCCATTTAACTACACTCTTTGTAAAGTTTAGTAGGTAAGTAGAAAAAGAATTAACTGTTCATTGCATCAGCTCTTAAATAATGTATTTATTTTGGGCATTATAGTCCTCTTATCTTTCTGTATAATGTACAATAATTGTGTCATATATATATGTGCATATACTTAACAAAGTTAATAATTGAACTTTTATCATTAAAGTGTGGTTAAGATGCATTTTAATTTATTTAGCTCCTCTGGTTTCATTATTTTTTCCAACTTTTTTAAGGATGAGACAACTGGGAGGTCAAAAGGAAATGATGCTTGAATTGTATGATGATAAAGAAACACGCAGGGCTCCTTCATATGTAACCATCCTAGAACCATAGAATCATTTAGGTTGGAAAAGACCTCCAAGGTCAAGTCCAAAAATTAACCTGACACTGCCAAGTCTACAACTAAACCATATCCCCAAATGTCATATCTACACATCTCTTAAATACCACCAGGGACAGTGCCTCTAATTCTTTCCTCTTTAGTGTCTGCTCAGCATTGTCAGATCTTGACAACCCTTTTGGTAAGTAAATAATTTTTTTCCTAATTTCCAATCTAAACCTCCCCTAGGGATGCTACTTGAGGTTTTTTCCCTTTGTCCTGTCACTTCTGGCTTAAGAGAAGAGACTGACCCCCATCTTACTGCATCCTCCTTTAAAGTAGTAGAGAGCAATAAAGTTTGCCCTCAGCCTCCTTTTCTCCAGGTTAAACAACTCCCGTTCCTTCAGTCACCCCTCATAACACTTGTTCTTTGTCACTTGGGAAGACAAAACTTATAGCCCCAAAAGTCCCCTCTTCCTCCTTCTTGCCCTCTCTTACATGCTGAGCATGATGCCATATGGTATGAAATAGCCCTTTGGTCAGCTGGCGTCAGCTGTCCCAGCTGTGCCCTACCAGCTGCTTGTGTACCCCCAGCCTCTTCACTGCTGGGATGGAGTGAGAGGCAGGAAAGGCCTTCATTCTGTGCAAGAACTGATCACCAAAAGCTATAATACCCCTGTTTGAACAACACTGTTTTCATCACAAATCCAAAACATGGCATGGTACCAGCTACTACGAAGAAAGTTAACTATACCCCAGCCAAAACCAGTACGCTTGATCTTATACAATTTTGTTAATTTCTAGGAAAAGAAATGTAACATATGCAACAAACATAGGTTACACTACAAATATGTAGATGACATGCACATATTTGTATGATGTATTAAATTGTGTGAAGGTCTTTAGATTGCCTAGCAAAGGTCTCTCTACCCTGAATATAGCTGCACTGAATTAATAAGTAATACAGTATCCTTTTCAATCAATTTTTTTAATTAATACTGCTTTTGAATTCCAGAGTAGCTATTCACACATGATAGTTTTATATCCACTTTCTAAAAGTGCTGTTTAATATTTTGCTAAAATTTAACATCTTTTTTTTTTTTTTTTTTTTTTTACATTTCTGTAAATTAATTGGTTCATTATGCTTTTCCTGGAGACTAAGAACAAATGGATATCAATAAAAAAGGCAATCAAGTCTGTTGTAATTAAGATCAAAATTCAAAAAGGTTTTGTTCTGAAACTCTTCTAACTGGATTCTAATTTTTTTAACCCTGTGGCTCAGAAAACTTAATGGTCCTAAATCACATGACAAGTAGTCTTGCCATGAAGACAAAAAAAAAAGTGTTTAGATTTTCTGTATTCACCTATGTTTCACCTGAAGATTATTTTCAGTCTAATCTTACTGGTGAGATAATATTTTGTTCCTTTGAAAGAACAACTGCAATTTTGTTTTCTGCTTGATAATTCTGCTTGATAATTTGCAGATTTAATCCAATGTCTGGTTTAAATCAGTTTTACTTTAAATTCCTCACATTATTTTGTCAGATTACTGATTCTTGAAGTCAGTAGTAAAGATTCAGTGCTACAATGACAGATATCAGAGAAAAATATATATCAGTTTTATAATAACATTGGTTTGAAATGAATTATGAAGGTATTATACTTAAAACTTCAGGTTCAAAATGGAAGACTGTATAAACAATTAGCCTAATTGGCTAATACTCAGTAGAGTGTTGAATGGCTGTAGTGTATATGAAATATCATTATAACTTCCAATTCTTTTGGGAATGGAACAACATTCAGTCCTTCTCACAGTAAATTATACATTTGCACAATAAGCCAATCAGTGGAGCCATAAAACTGTCTCTGATATACTTCAAGTGACATACCATTTTCTTTTGTTATTCAAAACTTTAATTCAGGAAAGGATGGGCTATGACTTTTTTTTTTCAGTCATGACTATCATATTAATAGAGTAATAGCTGATCTGCCATCAGAAGGCTTAATCTTCTAAAGTTTATAGTGAAACAGATGCATAGAATAAGTAAAAATAAAACAAAAACTTTTTGTTTTTCCTAATATATCATCTGATTGTGTTACTAATGCCTAACCAGGTGTAGATTTTAAGATTCAGTGACAAAAAAGAAAGAAAACAACACTGGCTATCATATAAATCTGCATTATCTTTTATTTGTTTTACTGTTGATTCATTTCTTCAAGCAAACAACTGACTATTTCCTTCCAATTGACCAGGCAGCACATTTAGGCTTCAAAGGCTGTAGCTTCTTTTAGAATTTCTTTCTAAACAAAGATTTCTAAATGTGTGTTTCAGCAGCTGTCTTGTCAGGTTTCTGAAAGAGAAAAATTAAAGCTCTACTATATTTATTCCAAGTCTTCTCAGTGGCTGTTCTAGTATGAGAGTTAATTTTATTTTCTGTTTATCAGAAATAAGGCTTATCAAAAATGCTGTATGTAAGTAATTATGAGAAACTATCACACAGATGGTGGATAATAACATGTAGCTGGGAAAGATAATTTCTTCCTTTTGGCAAGTAAAGAGAAATGGCATTTGACTTCTCTTCAGAAATTATAAGACTCAACTCTTGACAGAGATATAGTCTGCTTCCATTTACCTAAGGAAAGGAGACCTGATGTTGGTAATCAACATGTCTTTCAGAAAACTGTTCATTGCCCTTCATCACTCTAACATTTTATTAGCTTTCAAATTCCTAAGTGGTTACTCTACCTTTAGGATGTCTAATTGTGGAGCTCAGCTTTGCAGAGAGGCTCATGAACCTGTGTTTCCATTGTTTGCACTGAGAGAAGTTAGAGAATGAATACAGCTAATTTTATTTTCACTACTGTTCAGATGCCTTTCTTATATATCTGTACAGTTTCCAGGTCTTTGGGCTGTTTCAGCATGTTGTTATTTCCTGGACTTTACTGCTGTTGATAGCTAAAAAGTGAAATTGCAGTCAGCATGTGTGTCTATATGTTTAAATTAATCTGTCTGATGGGGAGTTTGTGTATAATGACTGTGGAAGGACATTAATCTCTCCTGTGGTGAAGGCTGAGACAAGCCTTTCAGGGACTCTGTTCTACTCTCATTGACCCAAAGGTGACTGCTCTTGCCAAACCAAAAACAAGCTTCCTGAAATTCAATGTGCAGATTTTAAGCAAAACAGGAATCTTCTGTGAGTTTTGTAATGTGAATCAGAAAAGGCACTTTAGGGGACAGAGATTCAAGAAAAGGTATACTGGTAACTTGAATCTTTTAACTAAGATTTTTAACATTACTACTGTTTTGGCTCTATGCCTGACTGTGTTCCTGGTGAGCAGGTGGTGCTGATTTTGAAATGTATCTGCAGCTTGTAGCGAAGAATTAATTTTCAGTGGTTCTTCTTGCTTAAGTAAAGCTATGCAGATTTTCCAAATATTTCCAGATTCAGCATGGCTCTGATACCAAGGGATGATTTTGCAAACTTTTTATGATTCCCATCACTCTAAATGGTTTAATGAAATCACTAAGTTACTAGTATAATTATTTTTCATAATTTCATTTTGGAATATAGATTTTAACATATATGTTGTCACTCTTAAGGCTAAAAAGAAAACCTATGGGGATGGTGGGAGTAGGAAGATAGTACAGGAAAGGAACTGAAAATCAGACACACTGGCCCTTTAGGTCTAAAAAAAGCCCAAGGGAAATATAAGAATACAAAACCTCAAGAAAACTTACGCTAATTCTTCTCTCTATTCAGTCACTTCTATCAGAAATTCAGGATAATCACATTGGATTCCTGAGAGCTCTTCAAGTATCTGTTTTGCTAAATTGATATTCCCAAGGAAGTTCCATCCTCCCATTTCTAAAGGGCTTGGTGTTCAAAAGGGGGAGACATCTGGAAGAGATGAAGCAAGATAGTTTGTTGCATGTCACAAAATCTACGTTTATATTTTACTGAGTCATGGTAACTTTTGTTAAATTGGTTGAGAGAAAAATATTAGAAAGAGAGAATTATAACTTTTTCGAAACTTCTAAAGTTTGCAGAAATCAGCCTTGTTCCTGTGGTGAATGATTATTCGATAAAGGGCATTAAATCAAATACAAGGGTAGGATTGAGAGTCAAAAAGTGTTTTGGGCGAGAAGGTTAACAAATGCCTCAATTTACTCCTAAAACAGGAGATAAGGTGACACCAGAGAGAAATAGAGTAGTTGTCTTAACAAGAAATTAGAAGGGGAACATTAAAGTGATAACATTTTTGAGAAAAGGAACAGACTGCTCTTCTCCACAATCTTGTTATTTGTGTTGCTTGTTTACTTTCTCTCAACAAGAAATCCATGTTTTGCTAAGTGCTATATTAATTTTTTTGAGAGTAGAGTAATAAACTCATAGAGCACATGCTGTCATTTTAGATTTTCTCAGGTGTCTGGATAAGAGCTCAAGATAGTGCTTATTAGTGGTTCTCCAAAACTTGATACAGTCCTTGCAGCTGTCAACAACATAATTACAGAAGGTCTTTACAATTCTTAACACATAGTAATATGAATTAAATTGTAGATTTCTGTGGAAAGAAACAATTCTATCATCATATGTGAATATGCCTTATGGCAATCAAACTCTGACCTAAAAAATTGTCATAGAGTAATTAGCAAAAAGAATATTCCAAAATACAGGAGCTATGTATAAAATCAGATCTTCTTAGACCTAAGCTTAAAGAAGTTAAAGCATTCTAGTATGTATTATATCAGAAAATGTAGAATCACATAATATCCTAAGTTGGAAGGGACCTACAAGGATCACAAAATCACTAAATCAATTAGGTTGGAAAAGACCTCTGAGATCATCGAGTTCAATCTATGACTGAACGTCACCAGGTCAACTAGATGATGGTGCTAAGTACCATATTCTGTCTTTCCTTAAACATCACCATGGACAGTGACTCCACCACCTTCCTGGGAAGTCTATTCCAATGCCTAATTAGCCTTTCTGTGAAAAAAATTATTCCTAATGTCCAACCTAAACATCCCCTGGCACAGCTTAAGACTATGTCCTCTTGTCCTGTCGCTGGTTGCCTTGGAGTGGAGGCCACTCCTCACCTGGCTACTACCATCTTTCAGGTAGTTGTAGAGTGATAAGGTCTTCCTTGAACCTTCTTTTCTCCATGCTCCCTCAGCCACTCCTCGCAGGACTTGTGCTCCAGATCCTCTACCAGCTTTGTTGCCCTTCTCTGGGCGCACTCCAGCACCTCAATATCTTTCTTGTGGTGAGGGGCCCAGACCTGGCCACAGTAGTTGAGGTGTGGCCTCACCAGTGCTGAATACAGAGGGACAATCACTTCCCTAGCCCTGTTGGCTGCACTATTTGTGGTACAGGCCAGGATGCTATTGGCATTCTTGGCCAGATGGGCATACTGCTGGCTCATGTTCAGCTGGTTATCAACCAATGCCACCAGGTCCTTCTCTGATGGGCTGCTTTTCAGCCACTCTGTTCCCAGCCTGTAAGCACTGCATGGGGTTATTGTGGCCAAAGTTTAGGACCCAGCACTTGGTCTTGTTGAACCTTATGCCACTGGTCTCAGTGCATTGATGCAGCCTGTCCAGGTCCTCTGCAGAGCCTTCTTACCCTCAGGCAGATTGACACTAACACCCAACTTGGCATCATATGTGAATTTACTGTGGTAGACTCTATCCCATGTTCTAGATCATAAATAAAGATTGAGTAGGACTGAGCCCAATAATGACCCCTGGGAGACACCACTAGTGACTTTGGACCTAGCCATTCAGCCAGTTTTTAACCCATTCAAGAGTGAACTTTTCCAAGCTGTGGGCTACCAGCTTTTTCAGGTGTGTGCTATGTGAGACAGTGTCAAAGGGTCTGCTGAAGTCCAGGTAGAGTGCATCCACAGATCACTGAGTGCAGCTCGTGAATTCTCAGAGGACAATCCCAGAAATCCCACCATGTTTCTAAGAGCAGTGTCCAAACACTTCTTCTGCCAGGCTTGGTGCCATTTTCTGATACCCAATCTACGTCTCCCTTGGCACAATTTCATACGATTGCCTCAGGTCCTGTCACTGGTCATCAAAGAGATCAGTGCCTGGCCCTCTACTTCTCATGAGGAGGATGTAGACTGCCATAAGGGCTCCCCTCAGTCTCCTCTACTCCAGGCTGAATAAAGCAAATGACTTCAGCTACTCCTCATACGGCTTCCCCTCTAGACCCTTCACCATCCTTGTGCCCCTTTTTTGGATGGTATCTAATAGCTTTAAATCCTTCTTACATTGTGGCGTACAAAACTACACACAGTACAGAGAGGCATTTTTGGAAATGCTTTAATGGCCATCTTTTGCCTAGCCACTCAGTTTAGTGCATTTATTTTATAACCACTTATTAGAAAAGGAAACATTTGAGGCATTTTTTCAAGAAAGAGAAGTGCTCACAAGGCTGGCCGTGGTGTCTGGACTCCACACAAAGGCTAAGGATTTTTTCTTCTATTTCTTCCTAATAACAGTATTTTGCGGTAAATGTGAAAAACAAGTATAGAGAATGTTATAAAGACACATAAAAAACATGCAGAAAACTTCTAAAGAAAAAATAACACTGTAAGAATTCTTCTTAATAATATAAATAGAGGAAGTCAATCAATTACAGCCAAAAGAACAAGTTTAACATATTTCTCACAAAGAGTAGTTAGCCCTCAGAAAAGAGCCATGCGACTCCTTTGTATACATTGTTTTCCAAGCAGAACCAGAACTAAAATTCAACTAGAAACACTGAGAATAGTTTTAAATAAAATGAATGAACTGATATCTGCCAAATGAAAAAATTCATAAAATAAGTAAACTACCAGAGCAGAAATTAACAGCCTAACAACGAATTGAAGAAGCAACCCTGCATGGAAGTGAAACAAGAGTTTTGTTGGTTTCCTACTGCAAATTAAACTGCTGAACATGAGGGTTGTTACTTGTTGCATTCAGAGATGAATGAATAATTTTTTTAAAAAAGCAATGAATAATTTATTCAATGAATTTGACTGTAGGTTTTTTTTTCCTACAGCATAGTTATCACAACTTTCTTAAATATAGTCATTATGCAAATTAATTCCACTAATATTCATTTACATTCTTAAGAGGCTGTATTTAATTATTCAAAGGGTATGTTGCTCATAATATTTTTGACTGGTCATAAGGAGTCAAAGAGAATTGTTTATATTACCTGACCGAGTAAATAAATAACTAGTTAGTGAGACTATAGAGCAGTATAATTATCATCAGATATGACCAAGTACAAGCTTTGAAATATACCTTTCAAACACTTATGCTGAGGTGCCAACCCTTACACACTTGCTTTCAAGAAACAGAGGCAAAGGGAATTAAGTCAAAACCTGAAATGAAATGCAATTCTTTAGCTCTAACTCTCTTTCTATGTACTTTCTGTAAGCTGGAAGAATTTTTCCAGGAGATGAAACTTGCATATTTGCCCTGTCACTTTTTTAAGGAACTGTTGCTTACCACTCTTAGAAACACAACTTTCAGGTAGAGTAACCATTGTTATAAGCAAGGACAGCTCTTCTAACACTTTAGGTACTCAAATCCCAGTAATGTGAAAAAAACAAAAGACAAAAAAAAAACAACAACCAAACAAAAAAAGCCAAAGCAAACCCAACCCAAAATAACAACAAACAGCAAAAGTCCATTATTATAGTAGTGCATGGAAAGGGCTGTATATAGGAAACATTTAAAGACTTATATGTCAATGATTTGCCTTCAGAGATACCTCTGCTTATGTTTTCATTTAAGTGCATCTCTTAAGAACAGTCAAATATGTTGCTATTAATGACTGGCAATATGTGAGTTAAGTGACTACCTTATAAAGGTCTACTACACTCATTTGCTAAAATTTCCATTTTGTACTTTAACAGTAATGTCTCAGAAACAAATTTTTGCTCACATTTTGCTCACCCCTTCCCATATTTCTTTGTCCTTAACCACTTACTTCATTAATTAGAATGATTTTGCCTGGAGTGTGTAATTGAAAAATTAGTTAGGATGTCATTTACACACACACACACACACACACGCGCGCGCGTAAGCATGCTTCTATGTTTATTTTAAATCTTGAGTTTTCTAATTGCTTAATGAGGGTTTTCTCTTAAATAACAGTGTATGAGAATTGAAGCAACTTTTAAGCAAGCTTTCAGTCAAGAACAGCACTCAAAGAATTGCTTCTATCACAGGCAATGATAAAAATCTGTATTTATTTTAATGTTACAATATCCAATATCTTATATTAAACACATGATTTAGAAGCCTATGTTGTTGATTTTACAAGAGGTTTCTTTTTGAGTCTTACAGTTTCCTATGACAATTAACTCTTACCTTTGAAAAAGCATGTCAGAACATAAATCAAATATTCAAAACCGAATCCTAATTTTTTGATCTGATAGCTTTTATATTTCTTCGCTATAAGTAGAATTGTTTGTAGTATTGTTATAGTTGCTCTGAGGCATTTAACATTTTTAAAGCATATAAAAATACAATTTTTAGATTTTTGAAAAAGCTAGTGATAGATCCTTTCATAATTCAAAACTCATAATAGTCTTCATTCCAACATGAAAAACTAAGTTCATAAAAAAACCTTCCAACTAATAAAACTTCTGATGAAGCAAGAAGACATGACTAATTGCCTGCAATACAGGGCATCAAGTTATCTTGATATTCAGTGGTCTAAGGAATTTGGAATTAACACTGAAAGTCATTTGCAGTCGAAAAGATGTGAAGAAATGCAAAGAATGCCACAGCTGAAAACTTAAGCTCATTTGAGCTGTTAAAATCTTTTTATTTAGAGGCTAAACTGTTATACTGAAGCAGAAAACTTTTTTGCTTTTCATAGATTCTTGTTTGATGTGTAAAGTCTTCTTGAGTCTGGGCTAAGAATTAGGTTATCTGGTTAGGAGGAAAACAGTCCATGTTGCTATGATGTAGGTTTCATGTAGCTTTCTATGGTATGTCTCCAGTGTTCTAAACTCTTCAGAAATCTTGATTCAAATCACCTATACATTTCTAGAAAAGGGCCTTAAGACAACTTATGTACCCAATATTGTCTGTGTCTCAAAGATGCAATAACTGGTAAAATCCAGAGTATAGGCCTGTCATTTACACCTCTGATGAATTTGTGTTGTCCCAAATTTTCTCCACTACTGTGCATCATTTTGCTTTCATACAATGCACATGAGTTTGAAAAGATGTATATGTCACTTTCGTGGTCATTATTCTCTTGGTCTCTTCCTAATACTAACCATTGTAAACTGATTTTAAGTCTTCTGTTAAATTATTTAACTATATAGCACATACCAAAACATGTACAATCTACTTATTACCAGAGAAAGACTGAGTTTTGACTAAATACGGGCATCAGATTCCCAGAAAAAGACCTAACACTGACCTTAAAAATTCAATAAGCCAGGCAGTCTTTGCACGCCTGTTTGCCACAGACAGTACAAGATGAAAGAAGTGAATTTGAAGCATATTAAAGTGCAAGGTTTTATGCTCTTTGGTTTTGATGCTTTTTTTAAATGATGCAGAGCAATAGAGAAATCAATAACATATGGACTTACCTGATTGACTCCTTGGCAAACATCCCCTTGTTTCTAGAGACATTTTTATGGACATAAATGAGGATGTCTTACAAATGTGCAGTTTACTATTTTAATACACAATTTATGAGATTTATTATTTCAGTTTCCAAAAGTAGTTTGTAGGACATAAGGCAGCATTACTTATTCAAAGTGCATGCCATTACTCACAATAAATTCAATAAAAGTAATAAAATATGTAGTTTATTTTATACACTTCAACAACTTTTTCCATCCTAAAATAAAAGGCTTAAGTGAGAAAGAATCCTTTTGACAACACCACAGCAGTTCTGAAACAGCCCAGTGGATGGGTAGTTCAGTTGTCTGTTATAGTGAAATTTATTGACTTCCAACAACACAATGATATAACTTCGTACTTGTAGAGAACATTTCATCCTAAAAGATATTACAGAGACTTACCAAGATGCAGTTCTGTTTATTGAGAAATGAACTCAATATCTAATGGAAAACACTGTCATTGAATGACTGTCAGCAGTCTAGGAGCCAGGATACTTCAGTTCTGTTGTAGGTTTTGACAAGAGCCTCCTGCATGTTTTTAGCAAGTGGTAGATCTCCCATGGGTTTCCTCTGATCCTTTATATTTCTCATCTCCTTATAAGTTTCTTATTGCAGAAACTGGATATTTTGATACTCCATATAGCAGTTTAAATTATCTCAGATAAAAACTTTTTAATTATATTTCTGCATTACCAAAGAAGAGCAAGATCATTGAGTACTGAGAGAAAAATACTATTGGGATATCCAGGTGAAAGAAGTCTGCCAAGAGGGTTTTTTCACTTTTAGGTATTCAAAACCAAATGTGCGCTCATACAAATGTTTTGGATGCATTCAAGGCACTTTTTACCATAAATACCTCCCAGGTTATAAGACTTCCTGGGAGCCAAAGAATTTTCTCACTGAAGTTGTTAATATCTTATGCTCTGTGTACTAGATTATTTCTTAGCAGTTTAAGAGCTTCATTTGGCACATAAGAAAGGATAATGTATTTTTAGAATAACACATATAATTTTTATTCAATATTACAATGTATTGTGATCTCTTTGGGAGCAACATAAAATGCCAAATAGCCTGAAGTGGCTGCCTGGTTATCCAGAAATGTCTTTGGACTTGAAAGGTGTAGATGATGTCAATCTGTGTGTCATGGCTCTGCTTTCCATCCAAAATTACGCTGTATCATAGTAAAGGCTGTCTTACTTCAAATGCATTGTTGTTGCCACAGCTTGAATATGAGACATTTCACTCATTGGTTTGAATTGCAAGATGAGTTCTAAAATGCTTTTGTAACAGGAGAGGAAAAGCAGCAAAGTAACTCCTAGCTTTTATAAAACTATAGTACATGGAAAGCCCAAATGAATACAAATCATAGAGTACACAAAGTAAAGACCAATAAAATGCTGCTGTTGCACCTGGATTATTATCAAAGTATTTGGAGGGAAAAAAAACCCCAACGACATAAACAAAACAATCAAACAAAAAAGAAACTAAAAGCCAACCCAACAACAAATGGAAGCAACTGTTAAATTCAGAAGAAGTAATTGTGTAGATGAAAGACAAAAAGGATAAAGAAAAATTTAGGAATTCTATATTTGTTCAGTTTTGTCCTTTACAGCTATGCATTTTAACTACAATAGCATCCTTTGACAAGAACTAGAATTATATTATCTTAGTTCAAAATTAATTCAGATATTTGTATTAGAGTGATATTTTTAATTGTCATTAATTTAATAAAAATATTTAATTAATTAAATTTCTTATTACCTGTAGGCAATATGGTATTTTCAAATTGCATGATATATATAAGATGCTTGCATTATGTATAAGATCAGAGAAAGATATGGATTTTTTTCAGTGGAGAAATGTTTAATTATTGTGTTTTAGAGATCAAAAAATAAAGCATACTAAATTCAATTAATTTAAACAAATTTAATCAAAATTTACAACAATTGAGGAGGCACAGGGACTTGAAAAAGGGAAATTGCCATAGGAATGCCTTAAGCTATGCCTAGACTTACTAGCTGGCTGAGATCAGAACTAGTAGTTAAACAATGTGTAACAACATCATATATTTCTGATCATGGAGAATTAGATGGCATCTTCTTCAAACAATTTGAAGAAGCCTCACATTTGAAGGCCTGGATCCTTATGGGGGACTGCAGTCAGTCTAATACCTTCAGAAGGGACAACACAGCAGGGCACAAACATCCAGGAGGTTTCACAAAATGTAGAAGAGCCAACTAGGAGACATGCTCTTCTGGACCTCATAGAAATATAGTAATATACTGTGATGGTTTAAGTTATATTATCTTTCCAGCTTTTCCCTGATGATAGGTTAAGCCAAAAATTTGCATTTCATGAGCAACACTTAACATCTGCACAGTACCTGCAAAATGTTGTTATGGATATATATAGCAAAACTTCCTGGATACAGAGGCTTTTTCTGCAATAAATAAATTACAAAATAATTTTCACTTTGGAAAATAACACTATTTTAAGTAATATTTATAGTATATTTGAAGACTTTTTAAAATTTCCTACCAGATTCGAATTTTACACATAAATTTTTAAAAATTGGGATCAGAGATTGCAGATGTCCCACCTTTAATAACTTTTGACAAAATCTGTGAAAATGAAAAAATTGCCTTAATTTACTAACACAAACATTTGTAAACAAAGACATACAAACTAATTTATTAATTTGTTCAGGGTATGTTTTAGTATTTAATTAGGGCTCCTATTAGACTTCCTAGTCAATTTGGCAGCAGTCTTTGCCATTTATTTTTTCCACTGCAGTAGCTTCTACATCTCTCAAAAAGCCCACTTTAAACTGGCAGCTGTAGTTATGATGGAAAGTTTAGTCTAGTGAATAGGACATGGGAATGTGCCTAAAACTTCTTGAATGACTTTTTGCAAGTGTTATGGGTTTAGCCAGGTAGGCCTAAATTTATGCTTTAAAGTTCAGACTAGGCCTGGAACTGTCAGCTGACTTGAGCTGGGCTGAGCTAGCTAACAGCTGACTTCTTCTAGCCAATAGTATGGCATTCCATACCATATTAGACATCATCTCAAAAGGGGTAAGAGCCAGTGTGTGGGAGTGGCTTAGTCATTTTCATCATGGCCGAAGTAGAAGCAGGACGTGCTAGAGTTGTTTTGCTGTGCTAGGCCCTACTCCTGCTGCTGCTGCTACTTGCCTTTTGTTTGAGTTCAGGGAGGTAGAAATATTTTGTTGTTATACTTTCTGTTTCTTGCTGGGTGTCTTTTGGGGTGCTTATAGATACAGAGTGATAGAATCTGGTTTTGGTGGGAAGTAGAAAATTGTTGTTATACCTAACTTGTGTAAGTGTGTGTTATATTGTAATTTTCTCTTAATTTTCTCTTTTCTGTATAGTTAGTTTCAGCATAAACCTAGTTTGGAGGGGGTTTTTTCCTCTCCCTCTTTTTCCCTTGGCGGGCTTGGGCGGGGGGGAAGGGGGAGGGAACCCTTTCTCTCTGTCTTGGACAGTTGGTGTTTTGCCAGCTCAGCCCTAGACAGAAAGCTATGTAGAAATTTATAGGTCTATGTACAAGGGGAAGTGAAGACATATATTCTCAAGGTATTTTCCAGAAGTTGAACAAATTGAGTTCATGGTGATTGCTAAAATTTTGCATCTACATAGCTGGGGTACACCATGGGTATGCCATGTGGTAACTTTAACTATAATGAAGGTAGTATAGCAGGCATTACACAATCAGTGATAAGGTATCTCAAAATGGATCTAACATTGTTAAGTGTTGGATAATGATGTCCATGTATGTGGTAGTCTGTATATGTTCTTACAGAGAAAAACTTTGACAGACACAACTTCCATAAAAAGATGTGGTTTATATTTATTAAAATTGGTGAACATGAATGGGGCAGGAGGGAGAAGGTTGAATATTTCAAATTTTGCATTGAAACTGGCAAGTGAATAATCGCTTAGAAAAATATTTTTGCTTATTAAATATCTGTGACTTAAGAATAAATTTTATAGTTATTTTGTTCAATTTCAGTATAAGCCCTGGAAAATTACTTCAGAAAATGAGAACTACTAACAAATGAGACCTAGAAAGGGCCTTATCCTGACTACCATAAAGAAGACACCACTATGCATTCCTGTGACCACTCATCCCGCTGATCACAGAAAGAAAACCTTATAAAGATCTTGTAGTGTCAGCTGAGGTTGCTACCACTACCCACACACTTTTTGCTGGCAAAATATTGTGTGAGTGCTTCGTAATATGTTTTAGGTAAAATCAGGCACATTGCACCAGGTCACAAGTTGAGCTTGTCAAGCTGCCTCAGCAGACTGAATATCATTCAAAATACTCCCACATCCCACACCCTTTTCACCATTCTGTCCATTCCCTTTGCAGTATCACCCTCAGCTATATAACCAGGCTTATCAGAAAGCAAAGGATCTTTGATCTTTGGAGTTATAATTTTTACTTCCCTTTGCTCCTTTTCTTTGCATTGCACTTGAGGAAATGGCTTCTTTGGAACAGAAGCTTAATTCTCACATACTTAATACTGACATCCAGTGAACAGCTGACAACACCACTTAATACCAGCTAACATCTTTAGAAATTCTGGGCTTGATTGAAATAAAATTACTACATAATAATAGTTCTATTTGAAATATGCTAATAATGACATATGATGTTGGAGCTACCCAGAGCTATAAGGCAGATAGACAGCCTGCGAGATTTCTTTTCAAAATGCCAACATGAATTGACGGAAGTGCTCCTGATTATATACTGCTTTCACAAGGATACCTGACCCAGACATTCCTTATCCATGTCATGTATGAAATAACAGTAGTCTGACTGACTGGCTAATACAGTACTAGGAAAAGGTTAGAGATATATTTCAAGGAGTATTAAAGAACTCTGAAGTTATTTGTCTCAAAAGCAATTGTATTATCCTTAATAGTGATCCTCCTTTCCCCTAGGACAACTGCAATTTCTTCCCCTAACCATTTTCTTTCCATTGCAAAGTTAATGTCCTTTGTTTGGAGCAGCCAACTTGATGAGAAAAGAGAATACAGAATGTAGATACTGAGCATTATTAATATAAATTGTATTAAAGTGAATGCATATGTCTCTGTTATAAAACACCTGCCTGCTTGAAGTAGCTGTAATCTGAATTAGTAGATGGCTGTTGATACAGTGAGAATTAACAAGAGAGAAGTATTTAAACCAGTTATAGACATAAGAAGATATCAGTGAATTGCACAGTGCATTTCTAGTTTTTGGTCATGTACCATGAATAATTTTGGCAATATAAATTGCGTCAATTTACTTAACTTTTTACTGAGTAAAACTTACCGTCAGAAAAGAGCTGATTTCAAGTCAGGTTCATAAATTTAATAGAAGCACTATATAGCTCTTCTGTAAGGAGGAAAACCGAAGTTCAAAGTGCTGTCTTGCTCTAAAAATAAATACAGGATCTCAGGGTTTAAAGAACTACTATAGATGCATTTTCAAGAAAACAATAATATTTTATTTCTCTTAAAAATTGATACAGCAATATTCTTGCTATTTTACATAGTGGAGTTCTTAGATACTCCTACTCTACAACAGGTTTAGAATATGGTGATGTCAACAGAAGTGTTACCATTGTCATCATCTCATTAGAGATGGCTTCCAAATTGCATGTGCAGTTCTAAAAACATAAAGAGATGTTATTCTTCTCTGAATGGAAAAAGAACAAAAAATAAATAAAGATAAATTTATAAACATTTATTTTCCCATATCTGATAATTTGTTTTATATTTGTATTCATACACTTTCAAAGCACTTAACTGTTTACAATCTTGAACATGACTACACAGAAGACATTAATAAATCTGACTGCTATCTTAAAACATTATCCTAAAGCAATAATTTCTACTGAAACCAACAGATTTTTTCAGAGCACTGATGTTCAAAAGGATCTTGTTATTATTGTGCCATTTTAACTACCAGAAAGGAATTTCCTGAGGAAAAAAAAAGTCATTGCTTTCTGCATGCGGTAAAATCTGACTGTTACCTTATCTTTAAGGTAGGGGATTTGAAAAAAGTCTTTCATATGAAGGTTGATTCACATATTTTGTTTATTTGTTCTCTTCTACTAGCATTTTTCCCTAAAAATAAGTCACAAAGTAATAGATTTGGACAGTCCAGATATGTCTCACTTTCAAACTCTCTCTTATAGAAAACAAAACAAAACAAAAAAATGCAAGAAAATGATCAGGTAATTTTTTTAAACTTATTTCAACAGAGAAAATAATGTGGTGGGCTCCGAGTCTGCCCTATTCAAACCTTATAGAAAAACCAAACAACAAGCAAACAACTAAAAAAACAATAGGCCAAAATAAAGCAATGAACCATCCATTAGCTTTGGTTTATACATCTGTTTTCTCAATGTCATGAGCACAAATGTGTATCTTTAATCTGTGTAAGGTATAATAAACTTTGAAGTATTTAAAACCAGACTGTGAAATATTATTAATTTATTAAAAAATATTTCAGAAGGTTTTTTTAGCAATAGCTAAAATACAACAGAAACAAAGTGGAAAATGTCTCACTTGTATTGTACTTACAGTATGATTCTGTCAACACTCAGAAGTTACATAGGTGTTCCTGCAGATTGAATTATTCACAGATATTATTCACAATACCTATTTCTATTTCGTGTGCTCTGATATAGTGTAAATTCCTACCCAAGTCAGTAAAGCTGAACCTTAATCCCATGATTTTAGTCCTGTGATTTACTCATGAAGTTCCAAAGCAGAAGTTAATCTTAAATTTAGATTTTTCATATTGTTATGAAGATAATATTGAAATTTGTTGTCAAAGTCTTTTTCTCTTTTGTGATGGGTGTCTCTGACTTTGCATAACAGAGGGCTTGGCTATTAACTTATCTAATTTCCCTCACAACATGATCTGACTTTATGGGGAAAGAGAGAGAGAAAGGAGGAGAGATGGTGGAGGAGAGAAAACATTGCAGGTTGGTGTTCAGTTCTCATCTAAACCAGATGGTCATGCAGCAGCAGGCATCTTCCTCTATAAACCTCTGAGGATCACTAACATGTCCAGCATGTCCAGAGTACACCATCAAGAGAGTTCTGCTAAGAAAATGCAGTGTTTGATGCTGTTTTTCAGAATTATTAGAAAGAATAAGACTTGGGCTTCTCTTCATACACCATCTTTGTTATCAGAAGGCAGCAGAACCACACTTGGCTAAAGGAAGTTAGATCCCAACTCTTCATTATCCTGGGTAGATGCTGTACTGAACAGCTATATTACCTCATAGCAACAACATGCTATAGAATTAGTTATAATTTCTGGTGATAAGTTTACTGTCATGGGTCTTGTGACTAATTTTTCCCACTCACTGGATTACCTATCTAACTTCTTTATTTGACACTGAGCATGTACCCTCATATCTGATGGCATTTGCACACTTTCAGTCAATGTCAGTTAACTCTTTGGTTTTTAATTTTATTAGAATGATGGGTTTTTACATCAAATATGTCCCACTGTATATGCCCCTTTTCTCCTTCCTTCCCTCTACTGCTCAAAAAAACCCTAAAGAAACAAAATAAACCTGAACTCTTCTCAGATTACCTTCTACAACTTGATTAAATAAGCATTTAGTTGTTGATACAACCGAATTGTTGATGATTGACACTCTTAAGTTTACCCTGTTAACAGTTTGTTATCATAGGCACTGTAACCAATTAGTGTCAAGCCTTGTTTGCCCAAGATTAATTTTCCAATATCTGGAGTTCAGAATCAGTTTTCTTCTGAAATTATTAGGAACACTTTGAGTACTTTAAACAAGTATATAGCTTTGAAGCTAAAACCTCTGGCAAGTAAATTATTCTTGTTTTTCCTTTTTTTTCCTGATTTAAGTATGCATTAAGAAGTACTTGACTTAGTCTGTATGAGCTAAAAATTGGAAAAAGTCTCTAAATGAAGCTGAGAAATTGTAAATATAATTGATATAAAAGTAAGTAATTAAATACAATCATATACAAATGTCACTATTTTGAATTTCAATTAAAAGGATTCAGGAAAAAAATGTTTTAAAATATATATTTTTCTATGGATATTGGTTTTTTTCTAGAAACATTTTAAAAATAATTTTATAAAGTTATAACATAAAGAATAGAAATATTGTCAGCAGTTCACAAATGAAAAGAAAATTATGGAAGCCATAGTGGTTATGTCCATCCTCATTATTCTAACTACATTGAAATGGGTGATTTTTTAATTAGTTTCAGACAAACACTTTTTCTTATTATTAGACACTAATATTAGAGACGTCTAGTGAATGCTGAGTTTTTAAAGGCACAAAATTATCTATTTTGCAACAACTATGAATTTTTAAAAATATGCTTTTGAGAGGATTGTTTGGTTACTTTTTAATTGAAAAAGCTGATTCATTGAAACCCACAAATTCAGTTTCACAGAAGAAAAAGTAAATGTGGGTTTTAGTGAAACTGTCTTTAGATTTTTTTTTATTTTTTTTTTTTTTTGGCACTGTTTCACTCATTTGAAAAGAGTTTGGAACAGCCTAGTTGAATGAAATTCAATCTTGTCTATCCATCATGTGTTAAATAGGCATTTGAATCTTGCTTTCTATTATAAGTGACAAGAAAAGAAAAGTAAGGCACCAGATAAGAAAAGAAAATTAACACTGATGAGAGCATAAGGATGTATTTAACAATTTGTGACTATTTGGCTATTTGTAATCTGGAGCAGAGGATCTTTTTAAATAGGTAGATTGTTGAGTGGAGTGTGTTTGTGTATGATATATATAACATCATGGCTAGGCTTCATGAGCAGTTTGGGAAGGGCTGTACCCACATGGGTATGTCCTTCGAGCCTGTGCAGTGGATTTTTTAGGTGAGGCACAGCATGTGCAGAACTTGTCTCATCCTTTAACTCTTAAGGTTCATCTGCCATGGCTGAGTGAGCTTGGACGGTGACAGTGAAGTCCTCAGGACCAGAACCTACAGCCCCCCTTATTGCCAGGAGGTCTCCCATCCAAGTACTAACCGGGCCTGACCCTGCTTTGCTTCTGAAATCTGATGGTATCAGGTGTCAGCGTGGCATCTAACTGCCTATGTATAACATGTATTTGCTTAGAAAATAAAATCAGGAACTTTGTTTCCCCCCCCTACACACACATACACCACCTCCCTCTCCCTGAAATGCAATTGTTGCTTCTGGACAGATGTACATTTTGATTGTTGTCTAAAGATAGAATGGTCATCATAGTACCATGCCAAAGGCTGTTATTTATTGTAATACCCATAACTATTATTTTAACATTATTATTATTATTGTTATTGTTGTTATTATTATGAGATAAGCATAATATATTATTATATGACACATTATACAGTTGTAGTAATGGAACATCTTTTCATTTTGGACCATGGTTTGGAATTTTATATGCATAGTTCAGGTCTGGCCTCAGCTAATCTTAGCCAACAGGGAGTGTGGAGAATTTAAATGGGGAACAAGAGACACCACTATTTTTCTTGCTTGATGTGAAAGACAAGATGTGGAAAAACAATGACTGAGGGTCAAGGTGGATGTGTATGTGTGATTGCAGATGTGTCACACTGAGTACCACTCCAAGCCTTTCTCACTGATGCACCAGAATGACATTGAAAAAAAGGTCTGGTGTATATTTGCACTCTTGAATAGGTTTCATAGTACCACACCTCAGACATTCGTCCCCTCTTTCCTGAAGAAAAAGAGATCCACAGGAGTCAGATTAGCTGCAGATCAAAAGGAGTTTTATGAGCTCTAGCCATCATGAGGTTTCTATAGGTCTTCAGGTATCATTTTTATGCTTACAGTCCTGCAATCAAAATATTTCAAAAATTAAGTGAAGTATATTTTAAATATAGCCTGTTTAAGAGTATCTAGCAGTAGCTACTAGATCACTGAATACATAGGTAAATCTCTGAAATATTTTAGCCGCATTATATTTAGCCTCCAGACAGAGACATTATTAAATACTCCAATAAAAAGTAAAATTATTAAAATAATTATAAAATTATCTGCCTACTGTCTAGACTTCATGTCAACACATAGTGTGCATATAAAATGTCTAATCTAAGAAATCAAACACTATGTTCCAAATATTTTAAAAAAAATATTTTTACCTCTTGCATGGTAAACTCAGTTTAATTTCCTGTACTTAATATGTCTTAAATTGGTACTTAATTATCCAATACTGTGTTAAAAACCTGAATGGAAAAAAAAATGAAAACACTACTCTTCTAAAGACAGGAAAAAAATTATTTCCACAACTTTTAGGAACAGTTAATTCCCACATCCTTGTTAGCATCATGTGGCATTATTATTTCAGAGATTTAACTTTCTAAAATAAACATCTTGAATCAGATAATTTGTATCAGCAACAACAAGCAGCAGTGTAACTAAGTGAAAAAAAAAATTAAAAAAATAGAAAATGTGTCTCTTAAATGTTGAACAATTTTGGGCTTTTTTTTTTTTTGGGGGGGGTGGTTGGGTTTTAAGACTTCACTCAGTGCTGACATTGATCCACTTCTCAGTTGGAAATGTCATTGTTGTGATTAATTGATAGCCATAACCTACAGCAGGGAAGCATATAATTTTAAATTGAAAAGTCTTAGATAGAGACCAATTAGTACCACGGGAAATGATGAGCAATTTCAATGTCAAATGTCATTCAGGGTCTTGTTATGCCATGCCCTTTCTTCTTTTTCTTCCTTATGCTTCCCTGCCTGCTCCCATTTACATCTTTTAGTATACAAAATAGCATTATTTAAAACATTTTTATGCAATTTAAAGCACCCTAAAACTTGATTCCTTTAAGTAAATGAAAGAACATTGAAGATGAAGAGGAAGCAGCCTTCTAACAAGTCAGCAAAGGCCTGCAAGGCTAGTTGTGAATGCAAATGCTAAAATGTGGATGCAAACACACACAATATTCAGAAAGTGACACCTGGGAGCAATGCCACACTTACAGTGTACACAGAGGAGTCAGAAGGCAAAGAGATTGTGTTCCACATGGATCCAGCCTTCACTATTTCGGCTTTTGTTTGTAGAGTGTTGGATGCAGCATGATAGATAATGGAGTTTATGGAAGCTCTCAAAGAAGAACAAACAAAATGTCACAAACAAAAAACACCAGATTTTTTGTTTTGCTTCCCTTGGAATTTTGTGAGCTCTCCTGTGTTTTCCAGAGTGTCCTATTGGGGACAATGTGGTACCAGAATCCATCAGTGTGGTTCCACTTCCAAGAACAGGGCCCTACTTTATAAATGTAAATTGGTAATGCTTATTTACTTACAAATAGGCATTTAACTGACATTACAGCATGCACTATGCAAGTGTTTACTAGAAATCAATTAATTAAAGTAGTGGATTTTATGATGTATAAAATAAATACATTTCAGATTGTACTAAATGACTGATTTAATAAGCTACATATTTCTGCTTACACTATTCAACATATATTACCTTTCATGACACAGGCTTTACTAGGCTGGTGGAGGATAGATGAAGGATTTTTAGAGTATTACCTTTTATGTGTTGTTTAATTCTGGATCCTTTCTTTTGAAACACACTATTCACAAGTGATTTGGGGGCATATAGAAAATGTAGCATACTTTTTAAATCTGGTTTAATTATATTAATTGATTATAACTGATATATTTAAAACATGCACATAAGAAATTAGGAAATAGTTTACTATAAACACTTTTTGTGTCTTCTGTCATTCTTCTCTTTTTCTAAAAGCTTAAGGCTAAAATTTGTATTAGAAGTGTGAAAAAATATGCAGCGGGCCAAAGTAAGTAGCACACTTAAAAGTGGAGGACAGGCAGACAATAAAAACAAATTAATGCAACAGTAATTATACTTTGATTGTACTAAAATTATATATATATTGAGACTCAAAGTCTGTCTTCATTTGCATTTTTTTGCATTGACATTCCTCTGAATCTGTTACAAACTGTCTTATATGTAAATGTATTAGAACTTCAAGATATTTTTTTGATTATATCCCACCTGACAGCATGTTTGGAGAATTTAAGCACAAAATTCTCCTTTGGATCATGTTTCTTTAGTATCTGTAGATTAGATGAGGAGGGGTTTTGAGGAATGAACAGCTGCATGAAATCCACTGCCATAGTATCTTTTTGGGGGGGTTATCTCAGCTAAGTACAGTTCATAAGATGAATACTGTTTCCATGGGAGTCTTTGACTTGGTATTTTATATAAATCAATCAAGTGATTGCTAATTTATGGTGGAAATCTTACATCACTGGGAAACTCAGTATTAACACTCTCTGAGCTTTTTTAGGTTTTTCAGGCTTCATTTCTCTCCACTTTCACAGGGAGGTCTTCCACTATGGGACCTGAATGTCAGGAAAATGCTGTCTTCAGTAGTATTTCCTCCAAGGATGATTTTGTGAAGAGTGCCATCTAACACTAGGATTTTTAAATTCTTTTATTTTTATCTCTCAAGAGAATTTATGACTGCCACTTGGCCACTTCCCTTTTCATCTATCCAAACCCACCATTTTTCAGGTAATTTGATCTTATGGACTGTCCTAATGAAATAAACTCTGTCATGGCATGCAGGGCTATTTTGATTATAGATCAGTTACTCTCTGCATAACATCTGTTTTCCACACAAAGTATTTATAAGGGTAGCATGAATTTGCCAGTGTTCCTTGGAAATAAAGCATAAAAGCCCTTAAGGCTTCTCTCCTACCAAATGTATTGAATATTCAAATAATACATTGATAAGATGGTGTATTCTTACAGTGTTTGCTATTTTATGATTCAGTTACTTCTCTTTTCCTACTTATTTCTTCCTCCAAAACACACTTGCTTTTCATCTCCAGATACTACCTTCTACCTTCATTCTGTCATTTCTCTTCAAGTTCAGTCAGTTTTATGTGGTTTGGAATGTTTCCTACTTTGTTTGGTTTCATTTGTTTCCCTGACTATGGTGGTGAAGTTTCTCCAAACTACAGTCGTGAAGCTTTTTTTTAATTTTAGTAAGTAAACTAGAGTGCATCAGAAAGTAAACCCAAGATAGTAATTTGAAGTTGAAAACAATTTTTTACCTACAGGTCTCACCCTCATCAGGAAGTGAAAAATGATTCAGTGTACTGATTTGAACTAGTCAAGAAGAGCTGACATTTCAACACCCTTCATTTGTTAATACAAAATGAGTTCTAAAAACAGTTGCTAATATATAAATAAAATACACAGTCATGCTCATTAGGATTAAGTGAAGGGGTTTTTAAGCACTTAACTCATAATTTCTATATCTGGGTAATGGATAACAAACACTTTTTCATATTCTACCATACTATCCTAATTAATCTAATGTTTATATTAATTTTCCAGCAGTGACTTATAAAACATCTCAGAAGCATGTTATGCCATGTAAGTTGGCAGCAAGAAAGTGTTGCATTTGCATGTATGGTTTTGTGTGTCTCTTGATGTAGCAATACTTTTAAATTTATAGCCTCCATTTCAAATGAACAGCATCCACTAACAAGCCATTTGTTAATTTTACCTACATATGGAACCTTTTCACTGGCATTGGTTCATAGTCCTGTGCCCATTGGACTTTCATAAAATCACAAGGTGTCAAAAAGGAATGTTTATAAACTAGTTTGCATTACTCATGATTTGTGACTGTGCAAGAGAGAACTCATATCTATATTTAGTGTATGTGTGTGGGTAGAATGGGGAAAACTGAGGGTAGGCCTTATTATTGGCTCAATTCCACACATACCAAATGTGAATACTTATGTTCTTCCCACAAGACATTAATTTCTTCACATACTGCAGACTTTATTCTCTTACCAGGTTCCAGATAGCAGACAGCTCTTGTTTTTTCACTTATGTTTTCCTTTTAACAACAGTCATTAATTTACTGATATGCTGTCTATCAGAACCACATCATCTTGATTAGAGCTGTTATCCTAATCAAAAGGCTGATAATTAAGACTATCCATCTGTAGAGTTCCAAGTGTTAAGATGAGCTGAAGATCCTAATTAAGATTATTTAGGTGTTACTTAAATGCCATCATTTGATTCAGCTAATCATACCAGCAGGTACATTAGATTTGCATTAATGTTCTGCTGAAGCCAGCAGCTCTTTAAACAGATCAAAAATGCAGATTACAGGCACCATTTTCAAACATCTTTATATCAATACAACACTGAGACAATGCACTAAAGTAAATGGAATATTGGAAGAAAGAGGCATTTTGTGGTGTTTCTCAATCTGTTTTATGATAATCAGTAGAGTATTTAAAACAAATAGTTTATTTACTGAGTTTGTCTCCCATAAAAGCTCCATGTTGAAGTTTTCTCTTGCACTTTGAATATATACTGTATGGATGACTTTCCATTTAGTGTGTATTTTTCTGGCCTAAATTACATGGTACACCGTGTGGGAGTTCATTAGTTCTTGCTGACAAATTATTAGATAGGTATTTTGCAAATAAGTTATTGGAAAAGTCATAATTTTCACCTAATAAGGAATCTTTTGAGGATCCAATTCTCAACTATACATGATTTTGTGTTTAAAAGGGAGTTAAGCTGCTTTTTTTTATTTTTAAATTTCATGCAAAAGATGAATCTATTTTCATCAGAATTTTAGTACCTTATTATTTCATAATCAAAACAGTGAAGATTCTATTTCAAATTTAATTTATAGGTTGTTCACTTTCTAGGAAACAGATCAATTGGTACTGCTGTTCATAATGTTAAGGCAGTACAATCCAAGATCTTCATGCAGGCATGTTCATTTCTTGCTTGAAGATATGAGAGACAATTGAAACACCAATAGGCTAAAGCCTGTACATATGTTTTATGAGAGGTCTTACCTCAAAAAGCATGTAATGAGTTGGACATCGTAAGAGGTCATGAGTGTAGTTCAGAGAGAGGTCAGCCCCCTAGAAAAGGTTACAATAACTGTATATATGTATAAATCTACTCAAAGACATGTAAAAGCTAAGATTCTGTTCACCCATAGCAGGGTAGAGGAAGAGGACACCTTTCTCTTAAACTACCTATTAGAAGGTTGTAGATGGAGCAAGTCTCTCAGAGGTGCATTCTGCCTGGGGGAAAGGCAATGGATACAAAGAAACTATATGCAAAGAATCAGTCAGACTCTATAAAAAACCTCATTGTGAATGTTGCCTAACCTTCCATCCTTGGCTGTATTCTGAATTTGACTGAACAAGGCCCTGGTCTGAGCTGCAGCCTCTTTGAGCAGAAACTCACTTATTCAGTCCATCAGGCACAGCTCTTTAAAGAACCAGACGATTATTTAAACTCTAGAGATGAATAATTAGGTTAGAAAGTGTCTAGGCTTAGAGGTCTTTCTTCTAAATGACTGAAGTGAAAAAAATCACATCCTTTTAGTCTCTTTCTGTTTTTCAGAGTCATACTGCTCTGGCAGGATCTGTTCTAGAGGATAAAAACTTCATGTACACATGAAGTACTCTCCAGTCCATCTAAGTACTTAAGAATGGGGATAGCACAGTCACATTCCTACATTTCCTTTAAAGGTATGCTTGCCTGAAGGTAAATTGGACTTTATTTCCTAGTCCCAGAGAGCACCTGAGATTCCTGTACTCTTTAAGAATAATGTCGTATAAGCAATGTGAAATACTGGCCCAATTCACAGATACAGACATAATTTTTAGGCATAAAACCCACCCAACAACTATAGTTTCTGAGACATATGCTTAGCATTAATCTATAAAACTGAGCATTCAGTTAATGAGTTTTAGACTTTTTAAGGTTCTTTCAGGAAAACTAGACTCAAGAATAATATCTCTTGAAGACCGGAAGAAAGAGGAATATGAGTGGGATGTCTAAGTTGAGAGGGTTAATTTGGAACTTTTAACTATCTGTTTCTTGATTTGAAATGTTAATTTTGTCTCTAACTCTGAAGCTGCTATCCCTATATTTTTCACAATTTTTAATGATTTTGCAAAGAATTTTGCCTGCAGGATTCTGATGCTATCCTTAATTTTATGTTCACAGATTCTATTATCTAAAATATACCCAGCATCAACAGGAGATGGATGGAAAATTTCAAAGAAATTATAGCAATTACTCCAAAAGAACAAAGATATTACAGTGTATTTTAGTGGTTACATTTAAGAAGTGAATCATCTTTAAAAAATCCTTTTTTTTTATATGTGCTTTATTTGCATATAAACAGACATATTCACACTGAATTTGCATAGAAATGGATGCATTCAAAACATCTTTACAGCAATCATGAAATCATAGAAGTTACAGATGTAACAGTGTTATTAGTTCTGATTATTTAAACTGGGCATCTATTTTTCTCAGAGTGGTTTTTGGGTCAGTTACTCATTTTGCACACCATTTTACACCTGCAGATCTAGACAACAGATTTAACTCTGCCCACACAACAGGCAGTTGATCCCCAAGTTTTCCAGACTCCATTCAGATTACAAGACAATTTCTAGAGATTCAACTTAAATGATGTATGTGTCTCTGAATGTTGGGAACAACTGGCAATCAGCACTGATGAAAAGTATCCCTTACAGTTTTAAATCTTGCCTTCCATCCAAGAAGAGGCCTTCCATGTCAGAAGACAATTCCAAAGCTTTTGTTTTAAATATTCCAGCAGCAGTATCAGAAACACTGTACTGCATTTAAAAGGTTGCCCATGCTGAGAGCTTAGACAATTACACCTTTCATATCAATGCCTTATAGCACACAACTATTTTCTGCATTTTTAATGTTTGGAGATGTTAACAATATAATTTTTTAAAAATCATCTCATTAGTTGTCATTTGCTTTAAATAAGATCTTGAATCATCAGGTCTATACTATCACAACTTGTCTTACTAGTGTTTATTTTCATAGAGGGATAGCAGAGATATAGTTACTATTTTTCTTCAGACCTTGACTTAAAACAGCATGTCTATTACTAGCTAACTGAATGCTTTATTCAGTCCTCCTTTCAACTAAAAAGTGATAAAGGGGTTGAGCAAAGCCAATATGAAGGAAAAGATGTTTTTATCCTATAAGTTCTTAGTAATATCTTTACCAGTTAATAAGTTTTATAAATTCATGGAGGACTTTCCTTCTAAACTTAGTCATGATTTTGTCCAAGGTCAAAGAAAAGCAGTCTTTCTAATTTATCCTTTAACAATATTGTGTTTACTATTAAATTCTTATTTTTCTGAAGGGGATGTACTCTCCTATAGAAATGGTGAACTGTAAAGTATTTTATTTTGTGCTTTGAGGAAACAGCAATTTCTGAAAACATTTGACCCAAAAGCAGAGCTTTCTTTAAGTAGCGATACTGAAGCAGAAGATTGTACTGACTGGTTCTAAAGAATCTTCTAAAAATACAATGTCTATTGACTGTACCTGGGTACCTCCTAGAAAATATGCTTTTAATATTATATTTTAAGATTGTGGTTCTAAGCAATATTTTCTGTTCTGATATTTTATTCATGTTGTTAATGCTAAGTTGATTAGCTGTCACTATAATTTCTTTTTGGAACATATTCCCTTAATTATCATTTTATCTTTCTGCAGTTTTTAACAGTCTGAAGCCATAAACCAGTTATTGTTTTTACTGCACTGGTGTGACAGTGGAAATTAGATAAACTGTCTGCAAAAGTACATATTCATTTGAAAACTGTGGAATGAGTATCTTCAATCACAAATTTATGGAATACATCTGTGTAAGACTTAAGAAAATGGACTGTTGAACTTGATGGAAGTACATAAAAATAAGAGTGCAAGAAAAGTCCCTAATGTTGGATCATACACTTAGTTTTTCTTGTTACTGAGATATGCCATTTCAAAGCAGCATACAAACCTGGCCATTGCATTCCATTTCCCTTTTAAGCTCTATTATCCACAATTATTAAAGATGTTACAAGGTACATTTCTATACATTTACTTTAATATCTGCTTATGGACCTACTATATGTGAATTATTCTAAACCACTTCAGAAACTGTTGATTTAGTCTTCAAGCACAAACTATTGTAGCAATAAATTCCAGAATTGCTTTGCTTCATATTTTAAGTACTTTTAAATGTTTAACTTGTACTAAATTCAGTGAGACCTCTGTATGTCTAGAACTGTGGAATTTCACAAATAATAGTTCTATATCATCTTATCCACTAACTTCCTGTTATTTTCTAAATCTTAGTAATTGCTCTTCTCCTTTTCAAATTAGTGCCCAGCCTTTTCAAATTCTCCTTTAAAAGTAGATATTCTGTTCCCTTATATGTTTATTGACCTTCTCTGTATCTTCTCTAACTCCACTGAGTCTTTCTTGATGGACAAGAACAGCTCTTAGTAAATGCTGATATAACCATTTACATGTATTATGAAACAATTAACTTAAAATTGCCAATAACATAAATACATTCCTCAGGATTCATAGTTTGTTCAGTCAAATAATTTAATAGCAATTTGTTGGGATGGAGAGCTGATGGTCACTTGCAAGCTGAAGCTCTTCCTGTAAGTTACATATTCTTCTAAGAAAATTAAACTTGAACCTGAAAAAGTCTGAGGGCTCAGATTTACAGGGGACTTGCTGAGTCCAACAATCTGAAAGGCAAGCCTGCGGCAGCTTCATGCCCCTGGGTCCAACCAGGAGTGAGGCTTAGAAGGCATTCCTGATAGGCCCATCACAAACATTTGGACATAACCAGACAAGTGCACTTCTAGCCTTCATGCACTCAGTTCTCTTAGTCCCTTATCTCTCTATTTTACCACACTTGCCTTCCTAACCCACCTTGATATTTCTCTTCCTCCGTGTTTTGTTTGTCTGCTAAACATTCCCAAATATATGTTACACCATCTCAAAATAATTTTCTCATGTATCCCGTAACTTGTCTCATACTTATGTAGGCAGTAACACCCCACCATTCAAAAGATGTTCCAGAGAGCTGCTGCCAATGATGATGCTTTGGCCCATGGGGCTGGAGCCCTCCCTGGGACAGCTCCAGGAGGGAAGAGATTGGGAGCTTGTGCCTCTGGTTCAATTATTGGGGTCTCCCATCTGCTACCTTGCCTGTCTACTCCTTTGTGCATCTGGAAAAGCCTTTAATAGGATGGTGGCTCTCCTATGTGAATGGAAGTCTTTAATGGGCTGGTGGCTCTCCTGTCATGGGCATGGGATTAGCCAGGGAAGGGTACTAGTTTGGTCCCTGCCTATCCTTCTTCCTTCTTGCTCCTGTATGTGTTGAGACAAGATTTTTATTAGCATAGCCTAGAAAGAACCTTAAGATTTTCTTACACCACAAAAATGTAAGCTACTGCATGCTAGAATATCTTTTGGAATCTCAGAACCAACTCACCACTTGGAATGAGTCTGAAATTCTGGAGTCAGCACTCCTCAAATTTCATGAACTCTATGCCAGTGATATTTCTGAATGTCAGAAGTGTATCTAAAACCCCTGGTAACTGAAAAAAGAGTACTCTTCATCTTTTTTTCTTTTTTAAATAAATATTTTTTTTATAAACAGAGAAAAGCTTTGTTATGCACCTAAATGACACAACTTGCCACTTCTAGCTACAATTCAGATAAATTTTATAAATCAGATCTAAAGCATGTCAAATATTTTCTAACAGCGCATCATATCCTATGAGAGTTGTTCATTCAAACATAGGGGGAAAAGTGCCATAAATAAAGATCTATAGTTGCTCTGAGGTTTATATTTTTAAGTTAGTAATATAATATTGTCCTTATTTCTGCAGGCTTATTAGCATAATACAAACAGATTAAAACAAGTGATATGTTAGTTTTTCTATTATTCAAAACATTTTTTTAAATATTCATGGTCTATTTTATTTGCAGAAAGTGGAAAATCTGTTGTGACCTCTACTAAGAAGATACTGCTAGTCCTGTATCTAACTCTCAAAAGATTCATTTCTTCTGGGAAAAACAAACAAACAAACAAACAAAACAAAAACAATCAGGCCCCAAAATAAAATACCTTGGAAAGTTTGAAGTAATTTAGGCTTAGAGCAGTGAGGACATGTGAAGTAACAATGACATCATGGTGCCCTGACATTTTGCAGTATTTGTGATTTGCTTTTTCCACTGTTGTGTCTTTGTTCTTCATCAGATTGAAATAAAGATGAACCTTAATAATTCAGTTCCTTAAATAGTTTATCATATCATTTTCCAAAGTAATACTTTTTTCTATGTGTTTATTACTGAGCTATCATTTAGCACAATCTGTTTTACTGATACTTTTAGAATTTCAGACTTCCCAGGCTTCTCCAACATGATATTACAATTACAAAACCCATTAGAGAGAACATAATTACTGTTAGTGCACAATGTTTGTAATATATATTAGGCATCAGATTACCAAAAGGCATACATATTTAATGAACTAACTCTTAATACAAAGTTACTAATGATTAATAGCCTGAAAGGACACAAAAAGAAACATGCATTTTCCTCAAGCCATTATATGCTGCCAAAGAGATTTCAGAAACTATGGGTGAGGAAGTAATCTGATGGGGCAGCGAAAATGAAGTCAAAGGAGAGGAATATAGTGTTCCATGAAATTATGCATTGATGAAGATAGTCTGTGCAGTACAATTTCAACACTAGATTTCTGAGAACTTTTATGAATAGCAATGTAATGGTTTTAGTTATGATAATTGTCTGTGCGATCTTAAGGACTTTTTTTTCCACAGGTTTCCTGCAGAGTTTTAAGTGTAAAACAGCAAAAACAGTTTGGGTGCTCATTTGGGATACCCAAATGTCATAGGGTCTAACTGCAACCTTCCTTATATTTTGAATTGGGGAGAGAGTAAAAATTTGTTTTTATATGCCTTCTAAAAGCTATGCATTAGAAAAGAATTAGACTTGATGACTTCTGAGGGGGACAGTTAAATCATGTATGGTCTCTTACTCTCCTTAGCAGAAACTGATCATGCTTAAACAAACTAAGATTCTGATAGCTTGGGCAGTTTGTAATCAGTGCTGGTCCCACATTTGAAACCCTTAGATGCCAGTGGCTTTTGGTACTGTCTATTCTTTACTGCCATGACTGCAGAAGGTGAAGAGGGAAGAAAAATTGAAAAATAGCAGTGAGAAGAAAATAATTTATTTCCTGGAAATTTTTATGGAAAACAAGGACTAACTAGAACTAAAGTAAAGGGCAGGATGGATAGAATATTCAGTGTTGTTTAACAGCAGGATAGGAAGACACACTTGGACTGTGTTTCATCTAAGTCCCTGTGACACTGGATGAGAATATGAGTTTCTGATAGCGCTATTTTACTGTGACCCATCTATGATGCTATTGATAACATTCAGAATCGAGTGGCTGGGAAAGTGAATTAAATATTAATTACTACAATAACATCTTGAATATAGCAATATTGCATGGGGTTTTTTTAAGGACCTGTACAGTTTCTGACTTGTAGTCACCCTGACAGGAGAAATCTATCATTTGCTTATATCAGGTTATTTTACAAAACAAACTGACAGACATAAAAAATTATCTTGATAATTCTGGAAAGTCCATTACATAAAACCACTCATGGAATATACTAGCAAAAAGAGTCATTAAGGAAGAGGTATAAACAGTTTCAGAAGGCTAATCTCTCATCTAAAAAGAAATAGGTCTAATATACTTGATATGGAGCAAATATAAACAAAGAGGTCTGGCCTTCAGTCTTATGTGCTATGGGATAACTGGAGTGAGGTGCAACAAAGATTACAAAGCAATTAATAACTGTGACTTGAGAAAACAGTAACTCAGCCTGGTTGCCAGAGTTATATATTTGTTCTCCATGCACAGGAAGGAGTTCTGTCAGGTGATCTGTTAATCAAAGTGGCAGGCCCTGCTTCCCTTCTTCTCACTGACATTAATGTTGATGCATTTCTTTTTTGATATTTCATGTGTTTCTGCATGCCACAGATAAGAGTTTGACCACAAATTCAGGGCTTTTTCTTACCTATCATCTGGATGATAAGCATTTAGGTTTTCTTTGCAGAGGGAAGGCTCATTCTTCTTGATAGTATGTAAGATAAATGAGGCAAAAAAGTAAGCATTAGTGAAAGGTTCTTTGTTTTGAGCAGACATTCCATTGACCATGTAGCCAAATATAAATAAATAGCAAAAAAGGAAATTGTTTCATTTACCACCATGTCAATTTTAATTTAACATTTGCCTTTATACACTATAGCCAGTACTGGATGAATCATTACATTTTCAAGGCTCCTGTAACATTGCAAAATACAGCAATTATTAAATTTTGAGGGGTTTTGTATTTTATCTTTCCTTACTTGTAAGTACACATGTGTAACAAACATAAACAAGAATGATTCAGGGATAAGATGCAATCTCAAAAATTGAACTATGGAGTTCTTTATAATATGAAATACTGAATTTATAGGAGAACAGAATAAAAGAATATTAAGCATTATATAGTTTCAGGTAAAATCATTGCAATAAGGGATGCTTTACATTTATACAAAAGAGCACATTGTTGTGGTTTAAACCCAGCTGGCATCCAAGCCCCATGCAGCCGTTTGCTCATTTCTTCACCTGCAGAATCAGGAAGAGAATCAAAAGGGTAAAACCCAGAAAACTCATGGGCTGAGAGAAAAACAGTTTAATAGGGAAAGCAAAAGCCATGCACACCAGCAAAGAAAAGCAAGGAATTAGTTCATTGTTTCTCATGGGCAGACAGGTGTTCAGCCATCTCCCGGAGAGCAGGGCCCCATCCTGTTACTTGGGAAGACAAATGTCATCACTCCAAACATTGCCCTACTCCCTCCTTTATCCCCCTACTACTGAGCATGATGTCATACGGTATGGGATATTGCTTTGGTCATTTTGGGTCGCCTGTCCCAGCTGTGTCTCCTCGCAACTGCCCAGGTACCCCCAACCTCCTTGCCAGCGTGGCAGTATGAAAAGCTCTGTGTAAACACTGCTCAGCAATAACAAAATTATCAACCCTGTGTACAGCACAAATACAAAACACAGCTCCATACCAGCCACTGTGAAGAAAATTAACTCTACCCAAGCAAAAACTGTCACATACCTGTGCACACATACATGCAAGCACAGAGTAATTAACACCATGGTGAAATGACTTGACTGCAGAATTTTTTAGTATCACAGATTTGTAGAGGTTAGAGATGGAAAAGTTCTGTTAGGTTTAGGATTTGGTTTCTCTGTCAAACGAGGTTGCTGTTCATTACACAGTCTGCTACATTCTGCCAAAATACACCACTGCATCTCATTGCTTGGAAGTTTCCAGGAAGTAGATTGAATTCCACACAAAAAAATAATATTCTAATGCATGTGAGAACCGGAACTGCAGTTTCTGCAGTGACTTCATCTGTCACAAATGGTCAGAATTGCTGCTTTCACCAACAACTCATGAAATTCTGCATCTGGGACAGGACAACCCTACATGTTTGTACAGACTGAAGAATGAGATGCTGGAAAGCAGTGCCATGGAAAGGGACCTGAGTGTCCTGGTTGATGGCAAGTTGGATATATGAGTCAGCAGTGCCCTGACAGCCAGGAGGGCCAAATGTGTCCTGGGGAGCATCACACTAAGCATCACCAGCCTGTCCAGGGAGGGGATAGTCCTGCTCTGCTCTGCACTGGTGTGGCCTCACCTTGAATACTGTGTGCAGTTTTGGGCACAGCAATATTAGAAAGGTATTAAGCTATTAGAGAGTGTCCAAAGGGGGGCAATGAAGATGGTGAAGAGCCTTGAGGTGTAGGTAACACATCAAATTATGAAGAGTGAAAAGAACGCGTTTTAATTGTGAATCTGGAAGACAGCACTGGAGAAACACCTTGAACTACTAAAAGACTTGCTGCTGAAGTTTTAAAATTATAGTTTTACTTGTAATAGGGTTTTTTTAGTTGCAATCACCTTCCTGGTGCTGTTACCTCATCCCTGCTCTGCTGTTACAATCACCACACCCTGTCCATCATATCCCTCGAGCTTTCTTTGTTCTCTGGATGAGTCACCACCATTTGTCTCGTCCTGGGCCAGGCAGTGCCCCTCCCACACAGGGAGCCCCAGGAAACAGAGGGCCCCTAGATCCCCTCCCCTCTCTGCCCTGCTAGTCCAAGGTGGGAAGCCCCGTGTGTGAGATCCCTATGCCTCGTGGCTGGGGAGGGCATGGCCAGAGCTGAAGCCAGCCCTGCCCCTGTCCCAATTCCATTGGTTACTGCACCTGTCTATCCCTAACCTCTGTTTTTTTATTGGTTGTTACCCCTTGTTTCTCCTATTGGCTAGCCTGGATATCTAAGACCCTTCCTCTTCCTGAGTTTTCACCGAATCCAGTCCCAGATTTGGCAACTTCCCCCAGAGATCTTATAAAAGCTCTGGCATTTTCCCAATAAACCCTCTCTTTGCCTGGACTCCTGGGCTGGTCTTTGTCTCCCTTCTCTGCACCCCCTCGGATTAGAGGAAGGCAGAGACCTCTCCCTTCCTTCCAATGTTGCTCATTGAAGGGAATGAGGAGTGGCTGAGATCGCCTGATCTGTTCAGCCTGGAGAAGATGAGGGGAGAATTCATTGCAGTCTACAAGTTCTTCATGAGGGGAAGAGGAGCAGGAGGCATTGATCTCTTCTCTGTGATGACCAGTGACAGGATGGAAGAGAATGGCCTGACGTTGTGTCAGAGGAGGTTTAGGTTGAGTATTAGAAAAAGTTTCTTCAGAGAGTGGTTGGGCACTGGAACTGGCTCCGCAGGGAAGTGGTTACAGCACCAAGCCCGCCAGCGTTCAGTTGAAGAAGAATTTGGACCATAATGTCAGGCATATTGTGTGACTATAGGGGATGGTCCTGTGCTGGGCTAGGGGTTAGATCCTGGTGGGTTGCTTCCAACTCAGTGTATTCTGTAATTTATGATACAAGTATAAAGATATTATTAAAGAATATATATAAGGAAAAGAAAGTGAAAGAAAGGATATGTGTGTATGGCTAGACTTTGTGAATGAAGATTTGGGAAGGGCTGTACCCACATGGGTGTGTCCTTGGAGCCTGTGCACTGGATTTTTTAGGTGAGGCACAGCGTGTGCGGAACTGGCCCCACCTTTTAACTCCTAAGTTTCATCTGCCATGGCCGAGTGAGCTTTGATGGCGACAGTGAAGTCCTCAGGACTAGAACCTACAGCCCTCAGTATTTCCAGGAGGTCTCCCATCCAAGTACTAACTGGACCTGACCCTGCTTTGCTTCTGAGATCTGATGGTATCAGGTGTCAGGGTGGCATTTAAAGAAAGGATAAGAGTAGAAAGATTCGGTGATGATACTTGAATGTTGCAATTTAGATGTTTGTTCTTCAAAGTGATGATCACCCTCTTGATCCATTGAGTGTGGGAGAAGCCCACAAAACATAGAGTTCCATGGGTTAATATATGCTTAGGTTTACATGGAAATACCCAGGCATCTCCCGTGAGGGGCCAGTTTTACACAATCTGTTGCGACACTGTGAATATGTTACAGCACTTTGAATCTTGAGCAGTCCTCCAGTGGAAGGCCCTAGAAATGAGTCTGGTGGCACTTTGAAGGTCTTTGATGGTTTATGACCCCTTCTAAGACATGACACATGCCCTTCACATCAGCACAGCTGAGCCAGTTATGCCCCATCATAATGGATGAATACTGTCAGGGCTACATGTAAATGTCCCAATACCTCCCCCAGGGGGACTTTTACAGCTGAGCCCATTATGTAAGGGAGGATATTGGCATGATAAAAAATGCTATCCCACCGCTGCAGGGTCTGCTTCTTATTTGCCTTCTTTCTTATCTGACTCAAAACTCAGTTTGTATCATCCAGGGGTGGGTGCTCTCTCCCTCTATCTCGTGTGGATCAGAGGTTTCATCACCACACACAAAACACTCTTCTACTCCTCTTTAACTGGGGGGTGGGAATATGGCCTCAGCAAAGCACTCTGCTGCTTTTGCAAATGGACAATTGTTTGAGTCATTAACCATTAACATTTCAGTCTCTCATACCTTCTCTTCTCCAGGTTGAAACCTCCCCACTCAGAAACACCTCAGAGAAATGTTGAATGGCCACTATAACCAACCAGTTCCCCATTGATAATTGCTAAACATTTTGCTAATGAGAGTAAAGTTGTCAATAACTATTGCAGTAGAATTAAGGTACTGATTGAAATAATTTAAAACTCTTTTATTCATCATATCTATCACTGTATCTGTCTCTGTACTTGTTTACTTATCTATATTGGTATAGGACAAAAGCTCTTTTTTTTTTTTCCCAAGAGATTGGTTTTCCAGTGTTTTCTGGTTTAAAGTTTATATGAACTATATTTTTTCCGTCTCATTTGACATGCAGTCAGCATTAGGTAATTTCTAACCTACACAAGTTGTCTTCGCTATCCCTGTTTCTGAAATTTGCTGCTGCATGTACAATGTTTCTACTTTTGCAATGATCATATGTACATGATTGAATTTAGTACTTACCGCTGCAGTACCACATGATCGCTAGGAGCTTTCTGTTGCCAGATAATGTTCAGTATGATACTGAATGGCAAGTGGTATGAGTAAGTTGATGCCTGCCTGAGAATGCACCTACAGTCATTTGGGATTCAGAACATTTCTTTTGGGGATCATCTCTGGGGTGGAAATAGGGAGGAGGCTTCCTCTTTAATCACAGCTGAATCTGTTTTTATAGCTCTGTGACACAAAGTCTGCAGGGAAGAATAGTGAAGTGACCACTTTGCTTTTTAGGGAGAATTCTTATATCTGGACTTCAAAATAATATGACAAAGCTATGCAGATAGAATAATGAAATGAGTTGGTGGATAAGTGATTAAACAAGGAAAAACAAACAAGCAGTACCCAGAGGGATCATATTAGGCATTTGCCTTTAGGCAAAACTTGTTCTCAGCATTGGTTTGTTTTATTTTCTAGTATCTGGCATCTCAGATCACTGTACTTGGTCAATGCCTTCAAAGCTTGAAATAAAAAAACTTGCCTATTAATAATTTTTTTTTTTACTAATACATACCTGTAGAGTTTATACTTTCCAATAAATTTAAAATGTATTTTATGCCCACCACATATGTACAGATTACATTTCATTGACACTTTTAACTGTTTGCATATATTGAATGAAATAAACTATGCCTTTTACGGCTTGATGACAAATGTCCCTAAGATTATATATTGACCCTGAGATTAGCTCTGTTGGTTAGAACACAGTGCTAATAATGCAAGCATTGTGGGTTTGATCCCCATAGGGGCAATTCAGTTATGAGTTGGACTGGATGATCTTTGTGGATCCCTTCCAACTCAGACTGTACTGTGATTTTATATCCTCTTCAAAATCTTTTCTAGAAATTATTCATATAGACTAAAAAAAAAAAAGTATGAGCTTCTATCACTGTGTCTCCTTTCTTCTTTTTCCCCCCGTTTTCCTTTTCCTTCTTTTATTTGTTTGTTTGTTTGTTTGTTTGTTTTCCCCTGTTTCTTATTGACATCTAATGCTTGAGCTAGATTGTTCACATGCCTTTACAGTGAAGTACTGTTGTTGCTAGAAGTACCTTCGCTTTGGCTTCTCAGTATATTTCAGTCTTGACCTAAAATGTTCGCCTCCACAGTGCAGAGGGGTATGTAGTTTGCATGCCTATGCAGCCTGTTCATCGCTCTGAAGATTGACAACAACAGCATCAATTGTGATAGTGACTTTTTGATGTGGATTGGTGTCCAACAAGTATGCAAAGGTGACACTCAACTTATTTCACACAGGTCACAAAGTCATAAGATACTGACAAGCTTTGGTTGCTGTTGACCCAGGCTAAATTTGAAATAATGACCCAGAGGTAATCAGGTCCATATGACATTACTATTACTCGAAGTCACTCAGAACTTCATGACAATAACATCTTTGAAGACCTTTTAATTTGCTTGAGCACGAGTTTCCCCCCTTAAACCTGTGCTGAATGGCTCTAATCAAATTATGTTTGTTCAGACTATTGCTTCACTAATATCTTAAAATCCTCTGGAACTTTTCCCAATGTTTTCTATTGCTCTCTTCCTCACCCAGCAGCCAATGTGAAAGTGACTTATACTTCATAGCTATTTTTGTGACCCTTTCAGTATTTTGATTTCCTATTACTGGCTTATAAGAATCAACCCTGCAATCAGATAATATACTAAAATACCAATCAATTACTAGCATTTATTTAATTGTAATGTGTCTACAGCCTAGAACTTTGTTAAGGGCCCAAAATTAGACATCGAAAGAAGGGAGATAGACATTTCAGAGGCTGAAGTAGTAACTGATTTTAATCTTCACTAATATGTATTTAATTAACCATTTCTTTACTTGAAGTATCATTTCATTATATTATTTCTTATCCATAATAACTTACAAAAAGCTTTTTCTGTTGCTTTAATGATCAATAGGAGAATTTTTCATTTCTGCCACTTCTAATTGCTGCTATAACTCTACACAGCCTGTAAAATGTCCCTGAAATAATATTTACATTAAAAACAAACAAACAAAAAAAAATACCACAACCACTTCCAACAAAGTCATTCCTAGGATTTCAGAGAAACACTGAAAAACTGATTAGTATCCAAGAGACACCACAATCAGGAAAAGGAATCACTCACCATTACAGAGTATACCACAGGGTACAGCTGAGTATACTATTTCCCAAACTGGCCCTTGGACTCTTGAACATGTAATGACAATGTCCCCCTTAATGTCTGATGTAGCTAAATGAATTACACAATGCTGGTATAAACTGAGTTTTCAGAATATTAAAGGGCTGTTACTTGGGAGGTATCAGACTTTCTTGGTGATACAGCAGACTTCTGTGAGGATATTGCTGTTATCTCTACATCAGTAGATCAGTAGCTGTACATGTCAATAATCCTTTTTATAGTAAAGCCATTTCGGAGGTCATCAGAAGAAGTCACCTCAGAAGAGCACGTGATTAAGATGTTAACATATAGGGCAGGAGATTTAGTGAGGCAGTCCAGCAATTGAACATGGACTGATCCTCTGATTTACCACAGGGTTGTTTGCACTTTGTGTATGCTTCAGCTCTACTCTCTTATAGACAGACCTATGCAGAAATTCAAGATTGAACTTGAGAAAACAAATTTTCCAAAGCTTTCATGGAGGCTGAGTATTCTCCATGTCTCCAAACCACTGTACATTTTTATGTTAAAAAATACTATGTTAAGTATTAATTCAAACAGTGAGTTCTTCTCTAGAAAATATCTTTTTGAACCCTAACAAAACAAACAAACAAAAAAACTCTTTTCATAAAGGTCTTCATACCTAGCATGTGCATTGATCTTCAAGGAAAGCTGTTTTCAAGAAAGAAATAGGCTGAACCACCTGCTTAGGCCGTCAATAAACTTGGCTTGTTTGGGGGACTGGAAAAAGTGGAAAGACCTTTACATGAAGTTCCTTGCATTTCTTTTGGCACTTTTATTAATACTGAAATTGAAGCCATATCAGCTAAGGAGTGTGTGACATTTAAATAATGTTGGGAAAAAAAAATAATTCCAGTGGGTTTCATTTGCTGTTTTAAAGCGTTATGCTAGTATTTCCATTGTGATCATTGAATGGAAACACAAGAAAGACAAACTTTTTAAGGATAACAGTGGCTTGCACTGCCTGGATTTAGTGATAAGTCCTTTCAAATTTTTAAAATGTTCAAGGAAGGATGCCAATGAAGTCTAAATCATACATATAGATTTTTCTCTTATCTTGATTCTGACCAGGCAAATAAAGTCATAAAAGCTACCTTTGCCAACCTTTATAAGGCTTCTATTGCTTTTAAAACCCTCTGCCTTTGACATTGAGCCTGACTGAACTTTGCTTATCAATTTATCTGTGACTTAAACGTGTCACAGACATTAAATGAATCTAGCATAGCAACTCATTGATCTGCATCAATATTACAGGTACATTTCATTTGGAAATAAATACTGCCAGTTAAACAACTAGGGTTTATGTAATTCAAAGGACAGTGAAATATTTCCATCAACATTTTTCTTTTTTTTTTAACCCATGCTTCACCCTCTTCATTTAACTACTGTATTTATGTCAGTGATTTTCCAAAAAAAATTCCCATGTTTCAGTTGCTGTGTAGTTTCATTGTTGGTTGAAATTTGACTCTAACTAAGCCTTCTGCTATAAATTAATTGCTAATATGTAGCGTGGACTTGAGAAAAAATCCAGCACTTCAACTTTGTAATTATGCTAACCAGTTTCTTGAAGCTGTGATGGACTGATTGATTTTACTTACCTTTTCCTTTTTAGCAGTGACAAATTTAGTTTTAGAACTGTTGAACTCTTAACTACATTTTCTTAACAATACTAGTATCTTCTAAATAAGTGGAGAATTTGGATTTGGCACTTTTTGATTGAGAAGGAGCTCTGCGTCCTCTTTCTTTGTAATGACATAGTGTTTATAAAAGACTACATTCCTGGCGGCAGCAAAGGAGCAAATACCTGTAGTATTTGCTTCTTGCTGCTGGGAAGAAATTTTGACAGTGAAGAAAATACAAAAAGCAAATACCAAATATAACCTACAGAAATGGTGGGAGATAGGATTGTCTGTTAGTTGAGGCTGCTTCTTCCATACATGGATGTGTTTCTGCAGAGCTGAAAAATTACTGATTTCCCAGTCCTTTGCCTAAATTGTTTCTATTTTTGGTGAGGAAATTCTTCAGTATCATCCCATAAAACTCAAAGGATTGAAGGGGAAGTCTTCAAAACCACCATATAAATGTCAGAACAGCCTCAGAAATCTGAGAATGTTTAAAATCTGGCAAATACCAAAAATAAAAGCATATAATCAATATTAATTATTTTGGTGAGCTGTAAATTCTGTAGTACTGTCCATAAATAAGTATCCCATGTTCTGAAACCAGTGCCTTCCAAAGGTGCAGCTCAATCAGACAAATCACCACCTCAACCATTGGTATCAGGTAAGGGGAGGAGAGGTATTCTCTGACCATGGTGATGTGGTTCAATATCAATATTACTTCAGCTATGCAAAGACTTTTGGATAAAAATATAATTCAGTGAATGTTTAGTTGATTTCCTTACAAAATCAGTATCGTCAGTGGTGATACTGATCTATCCAATCATGTTTTCCTTGAACATTTGCATATTTTTTATACTTTAAATAGTTTGAACATCTGCAGCACTAATTTATAAGCCACATTTATACTATTATTTATAGTATTTTTTAGTAGTTCTTTAAAAAACAAATCCACTGAGATACACTGGAGAACTTGAAAAGTGAGCAAGTGGTACCAAAAATATGCTTGACCAAAAGGAGAACCCCCAAAGTAGTGGGGAAAGCATGATAAATAATGGGCTATAGACTAGCTCAATAGATATAACAGAGCTAAACCACAAATACATTTTTAATCATAAAAATGCAATTGTGTTTCACTATAATATTGAAATTAGGATTTGTGGTTTGAATGTTTTCCCTGCATTGTTCCTCTCTTTTGTTTCTAACTTTTGATAAAATTAGAAGGACTCTTTTTACCAGTAAAAGTCCTAATTTTAGTTGTCTTTTGCCAGTGGCTCTCTGAAAAACACTTATGTGAATTTCTATTGCTTTAAGGAGTTGTTTTTTAAGTCAAATTACAGTGTAAATATCTTAACCGTTATTAAAAACCTTCTAAAATAAAATAAAAAATATGAGAAAAAAGCTTGGAATAATTTTTCTCACTCTGTGAGTTCAAATTAGATATGACTTTAACAAAATCATTGGGATCACTTCTATATTTAACAACAACAACAACAAAATTATAAAGTCAGGGCTTCCATATCTTCCTTGTAAGTGATCACACATCATCTGAATCTATCCTTAGTGTTCTGAACTATGTAAATTTATTCCATTCAAATTATTTGAAAAACACATGCCTCTATATTTTTATAAATATTAATATATTTTTAATTTACTTTTCAAGATTCACCAAACCAAGTGATTTCTTAAAACAATGCAATAAAAATTTACAGAATAAATCTTAAGGTAACCTGCTATTCTGATATTATAGGTAAAATTAAATGAGATTTGAGCATATTATATTATTCAACTTGATGACTGCAGAGTTTTAAGATTCTTATGTATTGTATAAGGTGTAAGTAAGTAAGGTAAGGTTAGTATAAGCTAGTAAGACATGCTTTGCAGTATGGGCTGTCAAGCTTTTTAGGTACTGACTTTAGTACTTTTTCATAGGCTGCTTCTCCATTCATTCATGTTTGAGTATTACTATTGCTGGTTCATTCCTCATCCTGCCTCTTTTCTAAACACACAGGAGAAAAGATACATTTCTTGTCACATTTACAAAATCAGCAAAATTCACCTTTTAAAGACAAATTTATTTTTTTCTACTCTGTATTATGGTCTATCTTATGGCAGGTAAAGACAGTGTTCAAAGAAAAAAAAAAGATTTTCCTTTCATAATCAGAATAGAATTTTAAAATGTACATACAAATTTGATAAAAAATATTGAATATTTTTAAAAAGTACTAAGACTGGAGAAAATTTTTGTGTCAGATGTGCAAGAATTACTACTAGGAAAGACAGCATGGGTGTGGCAACAATGTGTTCTGCTCTGCTCATTCACAGCTTTGAAATAATGTCTTCATAAATGGGAAAAAATAATACCACCAACTGTATTGTGAAAAATATAAAGAGTGATTAAGAAAAACAGTGTCTCTGTAATCTACTAGATGAAATGTCTGGGAAAAAAGAATTCAATTTTAAAAAAAAATCCATGTGTATAAATATATTTTGAAATAACCTGATTTGAAAAATCTGTTTTGCAAGGGACTAGGAGTAGGAAAGGATGGGAAAAAAAAAGAAAAGAAAAAGAAAAAAAAAAAGGCAATATGTGCTTGTGAAGTGCTTTGGCTCCCAAATAGCATATTCAATCAAAAGCTTCTGACAACCTCCTTTGGAATCTTCTACTTGTCAGTGAGAATACTGTAAAAAAGAGAACAGTTAATATAATCAATTCAGACTTTAAGACCAACCCTCCTGATGTTCAGTTAAGGAAGCCTGGTGCTATCATTTTGTTCCAGGAGAAAAACCTAGTAAAGATCATAAACTATGCCAAGCTTGGAAGTGGAAGACATGGAGACTTGGAATTTGTTAAATATCTTTAAAAAAAAAAATTTAGGTTTTTTGTTGTTGTTATTTCCTTTTTTTCTGAATAGGAAAGCTAATGAATTCCATAGAATCACAGAATGCCTTGGGTTGGAAGAGACCTTAAACATCACCTTGTTCCAAGTACCCTGTCATGGGCAGGGACACCTTTTACTAGACCAGGTTGCTCAGAGGCATCCAAGCTGGCCTTGAAGACTTCCAGGGATGGGGCATCCACAACTTCTGTGGGCAACATGTTCCAGTGCCTTATCACCTTCACAGTAAAGAATTTTTTCCTAATAAGTGATTTAAACCTACCCTCAGTTTGGAGCCATTTCCCCTTGTCCTATCATTACTTACTCTTGTAAATAGTCTCTTTCCATCTTTCTTGTATAGACTCATAGAATTGATTGGGTTGGAAGAGACCTCTCCAAGAGGTGGCCCTTCTCTAGACTCCCTCCAACAGATCAGTGTCCTTCCTGTGCTGGGGACTCCAGAACTGGATACAGCACTGCAGGTTGGGTCTCACAAGGGCAGAGTACAGGAGCAGAATAACCTTCCTCAACCTGCTGATCATGCTGCTTTTCATGTAGTCCAGGCCACGATTTGCTTTCTGGGTACAAGTATACATTGATGGCTCATGTCCAGTCTCTCATCCACCAGCGTGCCCCCAGGTCATATGATACTACTATGGCTCTACTTCTCAAGCCTGCGCAGGTCCCTCTGGATGACATCTGAATGTTCAGGTGTGTTAGCAGCACCACTGAACTTGGTGTCACCTCCTAATTTAATGAGGGTGCACTCAATCCCTTCATCTATGTCATTAATGAAGATCTTAAATAACATTGATGCCAGTAAAGATCCCTGACTGACAGCACTTTTCACTGATGTTCCTCAGGATTCTGAGCTGACTGCTACCCTCTGGATGTGACCATCCAATTACTTTCTTATCCATCTAACAGCCCACCCATCAAATCTGTCTTTTTCCAATTTAAAGAGAAGGATGTTCTAGTGGACTGTGTCAAAAGCTTTACAGAAGTCCAGATAAATGATATCTCTATCCTTTCCCTTGTCCACCAATTTAGCCACTCCATTGTAGAATGCCAATGGGTTGGTTTTTCATAGGAAACAGAGGTTGAATTTCAAAGGAAACAAGTAATGTGATGATTAAAATACAGATTCAGTTGATACAGTTAGTTCCTTGTTTCATGCCTTTGTGTAGAGATGTCCATCACAAGCTTATAATTTAATGTACTAAGTGAATATTACAATATTTGGAAAGTAAACATGAGGGGGAATAAATTTTTACAGATAATATGATTTTTAATTTACATCACTAAAAATCAGAGAATTACTAGGACATTGAGAGGATATAGACAAAGTAAGTAAGAGGCAAAGTAACACAAACACAGAAGACTTTTACTACTGGCAATATGAGTCAACCACACACATTGATGGTCTTTCATTTTGATCCATTTTAGAGCTGGAACTGACAGGAGGAGTATTTTATCTAAATGCATTAGCACAAATAAAGATTGATATAGGAAAACAGGAGAGAGGAATCAGTATAATTAATTTCTATAAACTTACAATATTTCTTCAGCTGAAATACTGAATTTCATTTAAGTGAGCCCAGTTCAACTAAATTAGAAGTTTGACTTTTTTGGAATATTTTTTAAGAAAATGATGAGAGCAGGCAAGAGAAAACTTACTGAGAAAACACTGGTCTTATTCATGCAGGAGTGCACAGCAAAAAAGAGGAATTTAAGGAAGCATATCAACTAACGAATGGTATAGTTTACTGTACTGCAGTCCATAACTTCTGCTCCTTATTACATATAATATTTTTAAAAAGCTACAAAAGAAGACCCTGGGAACTACCAACCAGTCAGCCTTATCTCAGTGCCAAGTAAGATGATGGAACAGAACTTCCTGGAAGATAAGTCAAGTCATGTGGGTGACAACAAAGTGATTTGAGACAGCTTCATGAAGGGCAAATTTTTCTTCACTAATCTGGAAGCCTTATACAATGGACTGAGGGCATTGGTGGATAAAGGAAGAGCAACTGATGTCATCTGTTTTGTCTTCTGCAAGCCTGTCATAGGTTCAGCCAGGTGGGCCTGGGTTTGGGCTTTGAAGTTCAGACTAGGCCTGAAAAATTGTCAGGTGACCT
>JAWWLZ010000001.1:82650336-82661912 GCA_035041345.1 Poliocrania exsul | reverse complement strand
TTGTAGTTTTACTTTTCTCTTTTCTGTATAAATATATTAGTTAGTTTCAGCATAAACCTGTTTTAGAAGTTTTTTTTCCCTTTCTCTCTTTTCTCAGCCGAGCCTAACTCTGTCTTTGGGCAGTTGGCGTTTTGCCAGCTCAACCCAAGACAAAGCCTTTCGACTTGGTCCAAATAATATTTCCTTTTTTTTTTTTTTCTGGGTTGGAGAGATACAGATTAGATGGACAGACTCTTTGATGGATAAGGAGTTGGTTATTTGAGCTGTGCTCAAATAATAGCAGCCCACAGCTCAATGTCCAAATGGAGATCAGTAAACAGCAATTGTCCTTCAGCAGTCTCTGCTGGGACTAATACTGTTATATGTTTGTTAGTGACACAGACTGAGTGTGCATGCTCAGCAGAGTTTGCAGATGCCACCCGACTAAGTGGTGCAGCAGGAAGGGATGCTATGCAGAGGGACTTTGACAGGTTGAGGGAGGTGATTCTCCTCCTCTACTTCACTCTTGTGAGAGCCCACCTAGAATACAGCATCTGGCTCTGGCATCCCCAGCACAAGAAAAACATGGACCTTTTGAGTGGGTCTAAAGGAGGGCAGAAAAATTATCAGAAGACTGGAAGACTTCTATGATGAAAAACGGCTGAGAGAGTTGGGGTTGGGGTCCTAGAGAAGAATAAGCTCTGGGGAGGCCCTGTGGCCTTTCAGTACTTAGAGGGGTCTCATGAGAAGGAGGGACATGTTTCTCGAGTGCCTGCAGTGTAGAACAGAGTCGTGGCTTTAAACTAAAAGAAGATAGATTTAGATTAGATCTAGTAAAAAATATTTTTACGTTGAGGATGGTGACCTTCCTCAATGTAAAAATATGGAGAAGCTGTGGATACTCCTTCCCAGGGAGTGTTCAAGGCCTGGCTGGTGGATGGGTCTTTGAGCAGCCTGGTCTAGTGAAAAAATACCTGCCCAGGGCAGGGAGGTTTGACTTGGTAAGCTTTAAAGGCACATTCCAACCCAAAACATTCTATGATTCTATTTGATCAATCAAAAGATTCCTAGTAGAACAGTATAGTGCTTCTGTGATGTTATGAGACAAGAAATATGTCAGTAGCCAAAGACCTAAATTGTACAACTGCAAAATAGGAGAGCTCTGTTCAAGTCTTCTTTTTAACACTTGTATCAATTTTTCTAGGAGAGGATTTTTTAAAATGTATTTTGCGTAAATAAAATGCTATTTGAGTTCTTATACTTCCTAGTGCTTGCCTGATCCTATTCTATGATTTTTTTTTCTACTTTTGTTCCACTCTGTGTTTGTATAGTGTTAAATGTATGCATGAACTGTCATTTTCCTATGTTACCACAAAGAATAGATGTGACCGTTTTCAGACTGGGAACATGTCTTCAGGAAAATTTGTTCTGTGAATTTTTATTTTGCATTTTCAGAAATCAACTCTGTCATTTTCTTGGAAAGTTAATTGAAAGTTGATCACATGACAAGTACTAAAAACATCCTTTTGTTCTACTCCAGAAGAATGGATTATATTTTGTATCTCACTTTTTGAAATTATACTATTTCTTTTTTAAAATATGATTATTTATTGAACTTCAGGTATAATTTTAAGGCATAATTAATATTTCAGTACATATTTTTTACATTTATTTTAATCACCATATGTCATCTAAGTTTGAGGGCAAAAAATAATCACTGTGCATGAGTTCAGCTACAAAGAATAATATTTTTAGCTAAGCTGCTGTTCATTTGTTTGTGTAAATATTTGTCTCAGTAGTCAATTACACATTGAATAGAATTCATATATTGAATTATTGAAAAATTTTCCAAAAGAAAAATATCTAGACAACTCTTGCAATAAGTGTTCCACATAACTGTAATATTTTCACTTAATTTTTATAGTAGTTTCCATTTTATGGTTTAAGGTTCTCAGGTGTTATTTCAGGCTGGAACATAGCTGGAACACTGATCAACAAATGAACATATTCACTAAAATGTCAAAGTACTTAATTTCTGTGACTCGTAACATTAGTCCTTTCTATCATTAACAGATTTTATTTTAAAAAACTAACTTCTTACAAATCAAGCCTTACTGAATAACAAAGTAGGAGGAGCAGCTGGGCTGAGGAAGGAAGACTTATAGAAAGAGCTATTGTTGATACTGATTAAAAATGGCATGACATTATCCTTTTAATATATACTCAACATGAAAGTCTCTTTTTAATGTTGTCATCTTGTTCTGATTGTTCTTTATTTTCTTTTCCCAGACATTTCTTAAGCAGGCAGTTATTACAGAAGCACACACATGTGTCTTTATCCAGGAACTGTCTTGAGCAGAATGTGTTTATCAGTGAAAAGCAGGTGCTCTCCTTTTTGCTCATCAGCATTTGGATAGCTTTCAACCAATAATGCTTTCAAAAAATGTGAAGAACACCTGCCATCTTTATATCAGAACTTGTATAAGTAGTCATATTTTTAGTTTTATTGCCAAAAATATCTAGTTTCTTGAAAGCTTCTATTGGACTCTTCTACCACTGATGTCAATCTGGATCAGTCCAGCTGTACAGTCAGCATTTCTTGGCAGTATGTTTGAGAAGCTGGCTATACATGCTCTTTGTCTTTAAAACATTTAAACTACAACTTAGGAAAGAACTCATTTTTCTTTTCTTCCCTTTACCAGAATTTTTCTGTATCATACTGTCATTCTTACCATTTGAGTCTCATGTGATTGTTACTTGTTATCTACAAAACAAAGAAAAGTTTTAGGAGTAAATTATAATCTGAGTTATATTGCTTAAGACGTTATCCTGAAATATTGATCGAATTGCTAATTCTGTTTTTTTTTTTTTGGTGATATTCAGCTATATACTGTGAACATCTAAATGCTGACTTCTATTTGTAAGCTAAGTCCCTGGATTCTTGCTACAGTTAGTGGAATCTGAGGCTCATGTTTGTTGCATGTATTTCTATGTGTGTCTGGAGCCACCTGAAGTATCAGTAATCATGTTGTTGCTCACTGGAATGTTAGAATAGGATTGAAGACAGAGAGATTTTGTATTAATTGGTCTGTCTTGAAAAATTGCTTCCAGGCTGGATCACATTTCATAGAACTATATTCATGCAATGGGAATAAATTACTGTAACTATAATTTAGAAGTAGATTTAACTGTTATTAAACTTTATTAAATATTTGCAAAAGTAAGATCAATTCTCCTTTTCTTTATCTATGTGTTAAACTTAGGCAAAACAGGAGTGTATTTCTTTGAAAATTGCTTGCTTTTTTTCAAAATTAAAATCTAAATCAGGATTTTAGACTCTTTAAAAACCAAATTGAAACACAAAATACTTTGAGACATACTCTGTTATTTGGTGTTTACAACATACATGAAGATTTTGACAACCCAGTTTAAGTCAGTAGGCTACACGTCTATTTTAAAATCACTCTCTGTTGAATCAATCATACAGGCAAAATCAGTGGCTTTCTTGATATATTTCTTAAGTGAAACCTTTAGAACTAAAAGTTTCCCAGAGCCGTGCATTGGTTTTCCATGATCATCAGAATTTCCTCTTCAGTGCATAGAAATTTTTAAAAGTATTTTGATAGAATATCATGGAATATATAAAATAACTGTCACAGATGGTTCTTTTCTTATTTCATTTTCCAGAAAGTTCAGAATTCTAAAGGAAAGTGATAAGGAAGAAATGCATTGATGTGGGAATTAAATCTGTTGAAAAGGCTTGGTGAAGTCCATGCACAGTAAAACTGGTGGGCAAATTAAGGTTAATGAAACTTGGATACATTAATATTTCCAAAATATTTCTCTATCTGGATTCTGCTCTCATGCAGTGTGGTTCCCCAAGAACTGACTTGTGGGAGAACATGAGTCCTATGAAACCTGGAAGCAGTACTATCGCAAGTGTATTTATGAAGATGATGATGAAGGTGAGAAACCAGGACCAGAACTCCTCAATTCCAGGACTGTTGTTATAGAAGTTTAGTTTAAGTGGCCTTTATTGTATGGTTTTTATTATAAAAGTTCTGTGCACCAAGAGTTCTGTGTACAACCGCCATCCCCTTTTTTTTTTTTCCCCTCATATCCTTTTCCCAGTTCGTCCTCCATGTTGTCTTCTTCTCCCTCAGACCATTTTCCCACCTTTGCCCTGTCCCCTCACTGATCAGTTTTCCTGCCTTTGGTGACTGCTGTCCCATTGGCTCCCCTGTTACCCTGGTTACGCACTCCACCCACTCCTGTCCCAGTTCTGGAACCTTCCCTTCAGAGCCCTATAAAAACCAAGTCCCTCTCAATAAATGGCTTTTTATGCATTCGTCCCCACTGTGTGTGAAGTGTGTCTGAAGCCTATTAGTCAACAGTCATCACTGATTGTCCCATGACCTCCAAAATGCCTCTGCCTGCCTCATCTTTGAGCTCTTGATTTTTCTCCTGGGTTAAACAGCTCAGTTTCATTTAGCAGGCAGCATGTGGGAGATGTAGGTATAGAATCATGAGCGGAACCTTAGAATATGACAGCATATGAGAGCAATACAGTGAGCTAAAAAATAACTTTCCAAGACAGGAAAAAAAAATACAGAAAACAAAATGAATATCCTAAAGTGGTTCCACTCTTATTTCCACAAAAACATGCAAAATGTAAAGGTTTTCTCTGGGAAACAAACAATATTTATGACCAAAGTAGAATCTGTATAATGGAAAAAATTCTTTTTAATCTGATGAGAAAGTACTCTCTTTATGTTTGTCATTGCCTGTGATAGTCGATTTACCTTTATTGAAATTGATGTGGGTAATATTAGCTCTACTTAACATAATCAGATAAGTCCTTTGTAAATTCTGTGTGGGTTTTTTCCTCGCTGCTCATAGTTCTTGAATTTTAATATCAATGCTAAATATTTTAATATTTATTTTAACCAAAATTGTCAGAATTACCTAGTTTTTTTAGTAAATTTATAATCTGAAAATCATTGCTCCAGGTTTTGGAATCCTGAAGCCACACAACCATACTATATACTAAAATACAAATAATCATAACAAAAAAAAAGATATATTAAAAACAAAATTTTGCTAAATATAGCACTATTTTCAATTAATTGGTATAAAGATATAAGGATTAAAATAATAAAAAGTGAATAATGAAATATAAGAATTATAAATGGTTGGTATGTCCCAAAACTTGTCATGTTTTTTTTTCCAGTTTTGGTTTTGTTTTGTTTGTTTGTTTGTTTAACACCCTAGAAAGTTTGTCATGCTATGATAGCATGGTTTTATTTGAACTAAGGACATTTAATATAGGTGGGATTATTGTACTCTGTGGCCAAACATATGTGATACACCACTTTCTTATTGAAAACAACTTCACAGAGATAAGTTAGAAAAACTCTGAAGATATGGGATAAGTCAAAGGAAATTAAAAAGATGACACAAATAATGCTTTTGCAATTAACTCATCACAAAAATAAAGCTATACTATTAGATTGTTAGAAGCTAATTCTACAGATGAGAGTATCGTCTATAGTTTTAAATTCTGTGAATGATAACGTCATTAGAACAGTGGCTCAATTCTTCTGATATTAGAAATCTGGAAGCTTTTACTCCCTGAAACTTTGGTCAGATATGAATTAACTCACAAAGAAACTAAGATAAGGTATTAAATTAGTAGTAACAAAAGCAATAAAAATATTATATTTTGGGGTGAGGGGGTAAAGGAGTAGAACATCTCCCAAGAAGAACTAAGTATGTTTTTGTATGAGATTTCCAGTTATGACCCAATTTGTTGAAACCTCTGCCCATGGTTTAAATAAGTTGTAGTTGTCAGCATAAAACTGCCTGCTTAAGTTCCACTTCTGCTGTATTTGTCTTTATTTTATTCATCTGCCGCACATATAATTTTATTTTCAAAGGTTTTTTAAAAAGGAGTTTTAAACCACTGTTGTCTAATGTAGAACTCTAGATATGAAAGAGAACTAATAAGTATTTTATCTCCCTTCAATAATTTCAATATTCCTATATGAATTTGGAAAACACAATGCTACATAAATATTCATAGTTATACTTAAAAAGGAAATGTGTAGGAGGAGGACATACCTTGTTTCAGTAATGACAACCTGTCCTATATATGCAAATTGCATCTGAAAGAGTTCTAAACACATATACATGTACTCAACTCTCCCACTAGCTGAAGCACATCTATGGCACACACTTCACCTCAGCATGTAAGGAAGCCTGCAGGAAGATTGCTCTAACAGAAGGTTTTATCCAACTTCAATTTCTCAGTTCCTCTTTTCCAAAAATCCCTTTCTTTTTGAGTACCATCTTAGCCTGAGGTTACACAAAACATGTCTCAATTCTCTTCTTTTATTATAAGACTTTTTATTAATACACTGCCTGTGGCAAATACAGCATCCTCACCTACTACATATTAAGAGTTTCTCTACTATCCATAAATACCCAAACTTCAGTATTTGGGCAGGCAATTCTCAAAACCAGTGGCATAGGCAGATGACCTTGTTTTAGACTTCATACTTACATATGTTTTTAGGACATGTTTGTAAATTTAACATAGCTGACATAACACTTAGATACCTTTGCATTGATAAAAAAAAAAATCTATCAAATTCTGTATGTCAAGTTATACTGGAAACTTCCAACACATAAAAAATGGTAGTGATAAGCCTCTGTGCCAGTTTATTTCAGTGTTGAGGCTTCCATTATTCCTTATGGGCTGTACTGATTATAACTCAGTGCTAGATCAACATTTGTCCACTAGAGAGTCACTAGGACTAACACATTTAGTTCAGAAATACAGGAAATTTAAAAAAATATGTTTCCCCAATTGTATTTTTGTATTTTGTGTGTCAAATGTGAAAAATAAGATGCTGTGACAGAACAATGAAGTACAGCAAAGTAATAACACTGTGTGTAGTTTTTATGCAAAGAACACAGGCAGAAATGGCTAGAAAATTGTCTTCAAAGATAGAAATTTCTTGTGTCAACTCTCCATTCACTTATCTATATTAAATCTTTATTTACAGTATTTCATTTGTCCTAATTTATCCTGAAGGCCCATTTATCTGTTGACAAACCCCTAGCCCTCACCCCCCCATTTTAACAAAAAAACCCCAACTTCATAATCAGAAGTTAATTAATCAAAGTATTTACAGAACAATTGGGCCAGAAGTTTGAAAAAATATTTCATTATCCTACTATGCCTAGAGAATCTAATTGCATATATTTATTTATGCATTTAAGCTGCATATGAAGTATTCAAAAGATTGGAAATTCTAAAATAAATGATGTGACTGTACATTCATAGTTCATTTCATCCTAGACTATGATGTAGTCCTTACATATATGTCCATGTTCTCATCTTCCATTCACTGGAACTCATAATTTATGTTATAAGCAGAAAATTGAGAGTGCTTTCTGAATTGCTTAATGAATATTTCTTCAAATTCACAACACTTAAGATGTGAGCTTAAGTATCATTTCTATTTCTCTAATTGTCCTCTGAATATTTCAAGAGAGATATATTATATATAGCTGTGGTTTATTCCAGCCACTTGCTCACTCCCCAACCAGCAGAATCAAGGAGAGAATCAGAAGGGTACAAGCCAGAAAACTCGTGGGTTGAGATAAAGACCGTTTAACAGGGAAAGCAAAAGCCATGCATACTAGCAAATTAAAACAAGGAATTAATTCACTGCTTCCTGTGGGGAGGCAGATATTCAGCCATCTCCAGGAGAAGAGGGCCCCATCACATGTGATGTCTACTTAGGAAGGCAAACGTCAGCACTACAAACATCCTCCCCTTCCTTCTTTCCATCCACCCCTCATTATATACTGAGCATGAGGTCATACAGTGTGAGATATCCCTTTGGTTAGTTTGAGTCCTGACTGTCTTTTCACCTCTCACATACCCCTAACCTCCTTGCCAGTGTGGCAGTAAGAAAAGCAGTAAAGGCCTTGGCTCTTTGTAAGCCCTGCTCAGCAATAACAAAAACATCACTGTATTATCAACTCTGTGTTCAACACAAATCCAAAACACAGCCTTATACCAGCCACTGTGAAGAAAACTAACTGTACCCCAGCCAAAACCAGCACATATGTATCTATATATTGCTCTGAACAAACAGATCTAGTGGAAGATATACCTGCCCATGGCAGATGATTTTTGAGGTCCCTTCCAACCTTCTATGATTCTGTGGTATGAAGCTATAGAATTTTTAATTTAGGATTTTCTGTGGGTTTGTCTTTTGTAGTTTTTTTGTTTGTTTTTGGTTGGGGGGGGGGGGGGGTGAGTGTTCTAAAGTCAAAATCCACAAGAGTATCATGTTTAATGGGGTGGAACATAATACTGTGTGTCTCTTTTGGAAAGTGAAATTCAAAATCATGAATTATGAACCTGAATTCCTTGTGCAATGAAGATAATATTTAATTTGACCTATCTAAGAGTTAACAATCTTTGCTTTCCTCAATAAATGTACTAAGAAGAATTTATTTTCCCTGCCTTGTGCACCTATTTAGAAGTGGGCTATATACCCATGTGAAGGTACTTATCTCCCACTTTCATCTATAACACTACTTATATATTTGATCCATAGCAGACATCATCCGGAGCATAAAAGATATATTAAGAGATAACACAAAAAGTCCAAAAGAAGAGCATTTTTTAAATTCTACCTCTCCCTTGAATTTAGGCAGTTATCTGAGGCTGTGTTGTATCTTTTTAACAAACATGAGTAGTTTCTTCTTTTATTTCAAAATGAGATCAGCCTGTAAATCCTGTGTTGTTATTCTTGCCTGCAGTTTGTAATACAGCAAGTTACGCTACTTGTTCAACAAACTAGATTTGTGTTCAGTGCCCTCTTCTGCCTGATAAACTCATACTCATCTGCTGAGCTACGACTTCAGCTTGTAGCCACCTCTTCTGCAAAATCTAGCCCATGGTAAAGCTGAGGATACAAAAGTCATGAACCTTTGGAAGAGCAAAAATAAACAGCATGACCCTTGCATGCTGATGAGGGTATGCTCCTCAGTTTTCTCTCATCAGTCTTGAATTTAAAGTCAGCCTTGAATGAAAAATGATGAGGCACTCTAGAGCAAAGACAGAAACTGGACCTGCTTTCCCCAAATAACCTTCCATCAAGAGTACTTTTATTCTTAAGCTGTATAATCATGCAATTTATTTATATTCCCATATATTTATTTTTATAAACACACAGAGAAGATTTGAGTGATTGAGAGCTCATCAGGCAGTGTAAGGTTATTTTATAATGCTGTAGAAGATGCTGACTTCAAATCTGTGCTCCTAGTGTGGACAACTGATCTTGGTGTCTGAATGAACCTTGTTGATTAAGAAAATCAGAATTATTAATAGTAAGTAGCTAGGCTGGATGTATGCAGTTTGTGATTTTCGTTGTTTCTTACTTCTAGAGAAAACAGCAAAATAGATGCCTTTTTGTCTTTTTTTGTCTTTGTAAGCTATGTCAGAAGAGCCAAAATCTAATGCTATTATGAAAGTTTACTCTTTCTGATTCTGTTCTCCTTCATCTAAAAAACATAATTATGGATAGATATGAGAAAAAAGCGCAAGTCTCACATAATCAGATGAAATGTAGTTAAACTAGTTTGAACTTTTTGTCGTTCTTATATGTTACATTTCATATAATAAAATGCAACCCCATTCTCATAGTGCTTTCTTTAAGAGCAATTGTACAGGAACAAGGAATTTTTTGAGTAAAGCTTGCTTAATTACCTTCAAAACAGAGGTAAAATAATGTGGTGGGGGTTTTTTGTTTGTTTGTTTGTTTGTTTGTTTTTTAACATGGTAGTTTCTCTGGTTCTCTGCCAATGACCATGGTACTTTAGAGTTTTGTCATACACCCTGAGAGATCAGTTACAAGAGTATTGCACATAGTTGCTACCTCTATACGTGTAATGGGAAAGTCTTTTCCAGTGGTGTATTTGTAACTTCTAAGTAAGATAATGGCACAAAATAAAACAAAATTAAATATTAAAGATCAGATGAACAGTTGGAAATCTTTCCATTAGTCCAAGATCTGTCTATCCAAGTTTGGAAAAATTTCACAAGATGACATCAACCTCCATATTCTTGGCTAGACACTGGAAGTAGGAAAACATTTCAGCTGAGATTTCAGAACCACTATGAATGCTGTTAGTGTGACAGTCATCACACATGGGGAAAAATATTATTTATTTTCTTCTGCTAAATATTAGCTAAACTGGTTAAAGATGACTTTTACATTATTTTAATACTTTGGAAACAATCAAAATGAAATTAGATGTGATCCAGATTTATTTTCTGTTTAAACCAGCTGGTCTTAGTTAACTGTACAGTTTTGTATGTTCAGAAAAAGACATCACTGAGCATGTCAGTTGGACAAAAAAAATAAAAAAAGGCTTTTATGTAGAAAAATACACAGCTAAAGAAAAAAATTAAGGGCAGATTAGTAAAGATCTAAAGCTTTTAAATAACCATTTTTACTACTATAAATTTTAAACATGTACAAACTAGGTGAATTAAGTCAAGACACTCAGCTACAACATTTTTATTCCTTTCACCAAGGAACTGATAGATTAGTATTGTTAAGTTATGTTAATGCTTTAATATTATGCTGTATTATGCATAATTTATAACTCTAGTGCCAAAATGCATGAGTGCAGTTCTTCTGATTAGATATTTTAAGAGCTGAAAAATCTGCAAACTCTCTGGCTGACATTATTTTATTTAGAAAATCTGCTAATGGAATGTTGTTTTAGCATATTCACAATGAGTAGATTTTAGAAGAATGATGGATGTATCAATAAGTTTTGTCGTGAGGAGTGTACATAGATAATCCATGACAGCATTAATTACCTCAATGTATGATGTTAACAAAAACAAAATAGGAATAGATTATCATAGACTACTACACCTGATTAAGATGTCTCATACTTGTTTCTGTAGAATATGTAAAACTCTCTGTTCTATGCATTTAAAGATAACAGCATAACTGTGTTAAAATTAACAGTATAAAGTGTGAAGTGTCACTTGATTCTGAATTTTAATGCTGAAACAGTGCTACTTTTTATTCATTGAAGTTCTTCATAAGCATTTCAAGTAGTGACAGTTTTTTTAGGAATTTTGAATCTCGTTTGCAGGTGAAATAACCTACTTTAATGCTGCAGAAGCAATTGAGGAGGTTTGGCAGTAAAGATGACATCGGAAGACAGTTTTAAAAAACTAGGCTTTCCTTAATTTAGATCATACTTCAGGCTTGATACTATGATTTGAAGAAAAGTCCTGGCTTATTAAATACAAATGCTCTCATCAATAATTATACTACATTCCTTTACATAACAATCACAACACATATTAATATAGGGGTTTTAATTCCTCTATTACCACTGAAAACTCATGTCAGAGTCTCATGATTCCAAGAACTGGAAATGCGTAGTTTAAACTTATTCACAATTGTCCATACCTCATCATGGCTAGGCTTCGTGAACGAAGATTTGGGAAGGGCACTACCCACGCTTGCTGCAAGCGTGCTGATGGCTAA
>JAWWLZ010000001.1:82627312-82650277 GCA_035041345.1 Poliocrania exsul | reverse complement strand
ACTGCCAGCATAGCTCTCAACCTCATGAGGGCACGCAAGCTTCTCCCCCGCGACAAGGGGGTGTCCCCGGAGAAGTGTCCATACCTATCTATGCGCAAATCACCAATTTCTTTTATTTGAAGATTGGTTCTCAATTAGTCATCTCTCTGACTGACCATTGTTCTAGTTAGGATAACCAAACTATGCTCTTTTTTGGTCCACTTTTTAGTATCTTCATTCAGTAATAGTCACCTCTTAGCTTTCTGAACATAAGTAACTGAAAAGCATCTAGAATTCCAAAAGATATATCAATGATGTCTTATGAAGCAAAAATGATACTTCCTCTGTTTCATGAGAGAACTTTCTGTGAAAGCCCAAATCTTTCTTTTCATTACCTTGTGATCAATATTAATGACTCTTCTGATACCATCAATTTATGATAATTTCCGAGATTACAGCAACTGTTTGTCAGTCCAATAATTTCTACACGTCACCTTGTACTTTTGAACTTTTGGTGGTACTCAATTTTTATTAGTCCTGGTCATTTTTCTTTGTGTTCTCTTTCTTGTTTTGTACCATCTGAAAAACCACAGAGCTCCAATTAATGTAAAACTGTAAAAGACCAAGGCACATGCAGTCAGAATAATCCATGCAGTCTGAATTACACTTGAAAATTGTGCTTTAAATGGTGAATACAACTAAACTGAACCAAATTCTGAAGCTACCAATAAATTACTACAAAAATGAACATTTAATTGTCTTTCCTGTAGAGAATAACAGCTTAATTTTTTATTGTTTATATTTGTATTATTTTCTTATTTTGTGGTACTCCTCTTGTACACATAATTCATTTTCATAAATATAAGGATTTATTTAAAAAGTCATATTTTCAGCAGGCCTGTAGCTCGCTGGACCCTCCTTCCCGTTCTTCTTGAGATGGGCATCACACTGGCAAACCTCTAGTCAACTGTGAGCTTCTTGGTTTAGTCAGGACTGAAGATGAATGATAGAAAATATTAAATTCTGATTTTCTGGTCTAGTTTGTATATGTCCAAGACAACAAAGATATGGTAGAGAATTTAATATCTCCCAATCTCTTTTTGAATGAAGCATCATGCAGAGAAATCAATAGTAGTATCATTGCAATAACTTGTCATCTAATATAGTCAACAGAACAAAAAACTAATAAACATGCACTAAAAATTTCACCTTTCAAAACTTTGGCTTCTGTTACTATTGCTTTTGATGGCAAGAAATACTTGAAGCAGATAGATTAGATAGATAGATAGATAGATAGATAGATAGATAGATAGATAGATAGATAGATAATAGATAGATAGACAGCGAATTTAAGAAAAAAAATAAAAATCCCCTGACTATAAGAGACAAATTAATTAGTACAATAAAATTATTAATAAAATAAAAGCTTCTGGCTCAGGAAGAAAATTTTTATCAGATGTATGTCTTTAAAACATTTGAATAAAAACAGCTGATGTACTTACACAACAAAAAACCAACATCTATTACTATTTCTTAACATCAGGGCTATAATTGTCATATTAGCCAATAATAACAATAAAACATTAAGGAAAATAAGAAAAAAACCCCCCATTTATAAGTACCATAGAAAACTTAAAAATAGGTTTGGGCCATATTTGCCTATAGTGTTCAGTATTTATCCACACAATGCATATCATAGACATATTAGGAAAAAAAAAGTCTTGGGTAAATTATTTTAAGATTTCAAAAATAAAAGAAAAATTACAAGTGAAAGTATTTTGTGACCCGCAACATTGATGTAGGGAAAAAAACCCAACAAAACAAAACAAACAAACAACTCCCTCACAAAAAAGAATACCTAAACCTCACAACTTTTCTATTGAACCATTTGCTTTTCTTATTATTTCTTATAAATGGATTTGTAAAATAGGCTACTATTAGTACAGGATTTATAATTTCAAGCATGCTTGTAATAGATGAAGAAATATAAGATGACATTGCACTGGGCAAAACACTAATTAATTTTATTTAGTGTTTTGGTGAAAACAATTTGCTGTTTAGATATTCACAATGCTTTATAAATGGCTAGTGAAAAATATTTTTTCTGTATAATCATCACATAAAATTAAAAAAGCATACTGGTAAATACATTAGTATTCTCTGTTGAAAGATCTACTGAAGTCAGTGTACTCAGAATAAGCATAAACCACTCTCTATTTTGTTAAATAACAGAACAAATTATGTCTTCTTCTTTTTTTTTTATTTATTTTTCACAGAATATTTTTATGGTGAAAAGTATTCACTCTGCCTCCAACACTTTGAGATTAGTGGGAGAAGATGCAGAGTAAACTATACATACTGGAAAAAAAAAAAAGATGATAAAAATGTCTAATGATGCAGCAGAGCGAGATATGTCGAATGAATCTTGTCTCAAGTTTCAAGCCACTCAAGCTAGTGGATTGTATATGCTGACTTTGTTCATCTCTGCTTTTCACCAGTAACATCAACTCTGTGCTTTCACAGAGTTGTTTTTGAACTTAACTGTGATTTTTTTCTTCCACTATGCTAACTGCATTTGTCTTTTCTTATCAGTGATAACAATCCTCCAGTACCTTCTTTGAAGGGTCTATTCCAGTCACTTAGCTTACACTCTGAACTTTGCATAGGCACCTTGCGGCTACTGCTACAGCTGCTCTCATTCATCCAGACCAAATGTGAGCCAGGACCCAGAGGACCTTCTCCAGAACAACTCTTCCATCTTTAAAGGTCTTAAATTATTTAAAATGTGATGAACTGAGCCATTCCTTTCAAACACATCTGATTTTCAAAATAGGTATTGACTATGAAGACATGAGAAGAAATTTGGAAGGGAGAAGGCATCTCACAAGGAAAGAATCACTATCAGAAACATTTCGATTTTCAGGCTGTAAATCACTAGAGACTGAATAGTGTTGCTATGGCCCCAAAGTGACAGCAAATCTTGTTTTATGCGTCCCATTCTTGTGTTTTAGAGAGTTATCATCACCAACTGACACCTATCCGTTCTTTTGGAGTGGCTAATGAACTCAAAGGATAAAGATTTTTCTTGGAGTAATTATAATACATTACTTATTATTTGTTGGGCACCAGAGAATTGCCAAAGACATCCATGGCTTTCCTTGTCACGTTTTCCCCAGCAGGGCTTTGGAGACATCCATATATACTGTTCAACTGATACCTAGCAGATCTGTGTCTGTGTAAAGGTGAACTACCTTTCTTTATAATACAAAGCCAGGTCAATTTATTGGACAATAACAAGGCCAGGCTGGATGGGCCTTTCAGCAACCCGATCTAGTAGAATATGTCATTGCCTATGGCAGCAGGGTTGGAGATAGATGACCTTTAAGCTCCCTTCCAACCCAAAACATTGTATGATTCTATAATAGGCAAATACATCTTACTTGACAATGATGTTGTTTAAAAATTCAGGCCTCTTCAAGAAGGACAAGATCACAGTCTGCTACCTGATTTAGACAGAAGATTTAGGGTTTTTTTTCCCTTCAGTTTCTTTGTCTAGTGTTTTTGCTCAAGCAGCTGTACCAACTGTAATGTCAGATTTTGCAGAATAGCAGTAAGAAATGCATTCAGATTCCAGATCAGATTTTTTTTTTTAACTACTCCTAAATCCAGGTGGTTATCTCTGTAAGGCTGACAGGGACTGCATTCATCAAAACAGGGATAAGCAGAGTAAAACATTTTTCATGTGAAATCACATAGGCCTGGTTTGGTTTTAAGAGAGAGGAACAATTTTCAAAACAACATATACCACTCCCATTTTAATGCACATGAGTATTTCTATTTCCATATTTCCTGAAATAATTTTGTTTCTCTGTCCCCAGATGTCAGCATTCCTCTTCTACAGTCACTATATTCATGATTTTTTCATTTTCACAATTTTTTTTCAATTGTTGAACTCTCCCTTGACTTCCTCCTCATCTTTTGCATTCAGTCGGGCTGAGCTGTCTCATAAATCTTGGCACCATCCCCCTACTACTGAATTCTCTGGGTTTATGGCTTCCAGAGCTAAAGGATTTCTAGTGTGACATAAGTGCTTAAAAAGCAAGTAACTTTAAAAAAAGAAGAGATGAATGAAGCCAGGGCAGAGAGCTCTTCCTCTGCAGCATGCAAAAAGTTTCAGTAATAGATACCGTGATTCCACAAACTTCAAAACTCTCTACTAGACATACCAGAATTATAGAATTTAAGTCACTGAATATGCCCTGCTTATTCCAGACTGAAGATGGAATAATTAAGAGGAAAATCAGGCCAAATTTAATCTTCAAAAAGAAATTTTACTAAAGTCAGTCATTAAAAACTCACTTCAAGCTATGGTCAATTCTTTCACAATATTAACCATCAACACATATACAAAGCTGGTCATGTTTGACAGTCATATTCCAAACTATCTGTGAGTATGCAATACCACTGAGCTAATGCTGTACACCTAGCACTGAAGGAGAAGAACCATGGTTGCCTTTAGGAACCAAGGCTGAGGTTATGCCACTTAAGAGCATTTTAGCAAGAGAAATTGGAACTGAATTGATCTCATCTTTCTTCCTTGTCTTTCCTCCAATAAAAGGTGTGGGGTTGGTGTGCCTCCTTTGCTCCTAGGACTGCTTCTTTCATTAGGTCGTATATTTTTGGAGAATGTCCTGTCTGTTCACAGTCTATTGTGCTTATCTTGTCCTTGGTCTGGTAATTTTTGTTACTTGGGTGCCTCTTACGTTCAACTGGTCCTGATTTCAGCTGGGATAGAGTAATTGTTTTTATTTTTTTTATTTTTTATTTGTTTGTTTGTTTGTTTTTTCTAGTAGCTAGTACAGTGCAGTGTTTGGGATTTAGGATGAGAGTAATGCTGATAACACAGGCATATTTTTGTTATTGCTGAACAGTTCTTGCACAGAGTCAAGCTCTTTTCTGCCTCTGACTCCACCTCACCAGTAAGCAGGCCTCAGGTACATAAGAAATTTGGAGGCAACACAGCCAGGATACCTGGCCCCAAATGACCAAAAGATATCCCATACCGTATGGCATTGTGGTCAGCATATAAATCGGGGGAAACCTGGCTGAGGGCTGCTGCTCAGGAGCAGGTTGAGCATTGGTTGTTTGGTGGGGAGCAATGTTTTTCATTTGCATTACTTGTTTTCCTTGGGTTTTATTTCTCTCTCTCTTTGATTTTTATTGTTTTGGTTTTTTCCTTCTGTTTTCCCATCATTATTATTGTTGTTGTTATTGTTGTGACTCTTTTTTTAATTTTTTTTATTATTATTGAAGTGTTCTTATCTCAACCTATGAGTTTTCTTTTACTCTTCTGGTTCTTTCCCTCATCCCACCATGAATGAGGACATGAGCAGCTGTGTGGGTCTTAGTTGCAAACTGAGGTTAAACCACAGCACAACTATAACCTTTTTTCTTTGCTTCTTTGAGGATGATATTGTTCACATGCATATGTAATATTGTATCTAACTATGCTATCAGAATATTACAAAAGTACTTAACATACTATTGTTAATTGCAGTATTTCAGTATGCTTTCAGTTGAGTTCAAGGTAAGATCATTCTAATTATATATCTTCATTAGTACATTTATATTATTCACATGTTACAGATTTCTGCTTTGGCTAAAAGTAATGGGAAAGATAGTGCCTTCCTCAGTCACAGAAGAATCACAGCTAGGAAGAGTACCTGAAGAAATGAAAAAACAAGAATACAGCTGATAAAATGGGTTCTTCTTCCTGTTAGAAGCAGACAAGGAGGTATTACAAATAACTTTGGAGTAAAGCTCTGAATAGGAAAAGGCAGGCTCACAAACTTCTTCAGTCTCCAACATATTTTCTTTCATTTGCCTATGGGAGGAAAATAAAATGTAGCTTATAAATAAAAGCACTTTAAAGTGATTGATTGAAGTTGCCAGAGAGAATTTGATTTTAAAAACACTATTCCCACTTTAACTCACAGAGGATCAAAAGGGTGAACTAATCCTTGTTGCATACTTGAAGCCACACTCTCTTACTGGTTTAAATCACTAGAAATAAATTGGTAACTACATTTCCACAATAAAATGTCCAAAACATTTTCAAAACAAGCAGCAATCCTGTCAACCCAGGAAGCAACCTTTCTTTGGATCTGGATATTTTAATAAGACATTTGTTTGCAGAGGATTTACACTGTACAGTTCAGGATCAGGCAAGGGTTTATGAATGAGTTCTAGCCCAGCCTCCTCCATCCACAGAAAGCATCAGGGAAAGTGCTGTCACTGCTGTATTTGGAACTTTGCAAACATGATTTCTATGGCTTGACCACTAATCTTCCTTTGTTTTCTTCTTCCAAAAGCTCAGTTGACCAAAAAGGAGACATTACGAACAACTATTAAACAAGCAATGGGACTAAAAAAAGTCCTCAGTCTACATTCAGCTGCCTAAATAAACATCTCAGTCTTGGAATATGTAGAGTGCCTGTGTGTTCCACTGCTGAACCTACAGCATTTTCAAAGACTAGTATTATTCCGAAAGAATTGACTTAATTTTTGTTTTCCAATTTTATTATATTGCCTTTTTATATATCTCTTTTTAATAGTAACCATTAAAATTTTGTATGTCATTTGTGACAATACATTTATTGCAGAATCTCTAGCGTGACTATGATGGTTTAATCTAAGAAGGAACTCACTGCTCTTTTCTATCTATGAGGGGGAAAAAAAACAACAGAAAACAAAACAAACAAAGTCCCACAGATTATATTATTTGAATTATTTGATATAATATAAATCAACCAACTCATAAGGTAGGATCAGTAACTTCTCTAAGGGAATGTATTGTTTTTATTGAAAAAATCAATTGTGCTCAATACCTCCTTGTGCTCTGAACTATACATGATTATACTACATATGGATATTAATATCTCCTTTCAGGAGAAATGAACATATTACTTATCAATATCTATAATTTAGAATGATCTAGATTCCCCTAAAATATGGAAACTAAAAATGACATCTGAAAATCAGTCACTTAATTTCAGATATGCCTAAGAATTCTGATTTCTCCCTTTTAGTCAGGAAAAAAATTAAGGAAAAAGGAAAAAAAACCAACCACATATAAAATACTTCCAACTTCTGCTGTTCAATCAACCCTCCCCCCTACCCCCAAAAAAATTAATTTAATTTTTTTCCTAGGTTAAATATATTTTGAACTCTTTAGGAAGAATTGGAATACCAAAAACATGCAAAATAAGTATTGTATCTTTTTAACACTAGAAACATCTGACAGCATATTTGCCTCCATCTCTACCTATTGGAAGTATACACAAAGATCCATAGATGCAAAAAGAGGAAATCAGTTTTTTCAGTGTCTTCTGAATTATTTTTCTCCACTGACATCAATGTATTCTTTCCCTAAACAGAGAATGAGTTGCACAGCACTTAAAAGACCATCTATTAAAATATGACCTCATATGTTTCTCTTCTTCATAATATGAAGCATTATCATTTATCTTAATCTATGAGACAGTCATCCAGGAATTAACTTTAATGTTAATTTTGGATAGGATCATAAACTACTGGCATGATTGTTATTCTTCTTGATATGTCAGGGGAATACCCAATCCATAATATTTCATTACAATTTCTCAAAGAACATCTCAGTTTCTGCTTGTTTCTGTTGAGCTGGACTTCAAACCAGTCAACCCAGAAAACATCTTTATTCTTTTCTGAATGTTATTACATTTTTAGTACATTATTGAGACACAGGAAGCCATGTAAGATGGCATATCAAGTGGTAAAAATAAAGAAACTATGGGATGGTTGCAAGAAGATTTATGGCCAGGAAATTTTTTAATTTCTTCATTTTTCTGGAATTACCTGCTTTCTCTGCTCCAGTAATGCTGCTGGTTATCAAGTGGATGGATGAAGTCAAAGCATAGTTAGGAGTGATAGAGACTGAAAAGTGTTTATCTAGTTAGGAACTCAAAACTAGAGTTTTATACTTCATTTGTTTAGAGACTGTGAAATAGCTCACTCACTTGAACATTTGAAATGCATGTGTGTGAGCAGTTTCTTGCTAATACTTAACTCACTTTTTGCACATGACTAAAAATTAAATATTGTCTCCTTTTCACAGAATTTTTTTTCCTAAGGCATATACAACAGGTTTTATGAATTAATTTTATGTCCTTGTAAGTAACAATGAATCAATTAATTAATTAATCTTGACAAGTGCACTCCTTGTTACTGAGAGAAATATTTTTTCACTGCATTATTTCTTAGCCCATATCTCTAAAACAACTTTTCTCCACAAAATGGGTAAATTCAAGAAATGTGCTATATAAGGTACTCATATCAAGGTGGCTCACATTCTGTGGATTTTACTGAAAATACTTCATTGCAGGTATGTTTTAAGAATTATTTCAATTTCTTACATGCTTTGAAAAAGGCAAAAAGGGATAAAGAATGTGTATCACTCTACATGTAAAAGTTGTTTATGTTAAGGAAATTGAAGACCATTTGATACTTACAGAATCATGTAACAAAAATCTTTTTGTTCCCATTTTTATAGTTTGACTTGAATTCCAAGGCCCAAGTTTTAGAGGAGTTCCTTTCATAAATCCTTGCTCTAATTTAATTTAGAATGGGTGTTGAGGATGTTATAATTATCTGTGACCTCAAGGCTGATAGTAATCTGGGGAGTTAAACAAGGAATATGTTGCATCTGTATCAACAAGTTTAATGATTTAAAATGCATCATTCAAAAGATTACTGCAGTTTTCTATTTTGTTTCCATATTTTTTTTTAATTTCTACAAGCTTCATCTGAGTGTCAGAATTACTCATACCTTAAAATAGAAAAACTACAGAAAACAACTTTTTGAAAGATACATCATTACAAAACTGGTATATGCATTAATAATACCAGCTCACTATACAGACACAGAAAATTAAAAATTAATGTTTTTACCACTGGCAACATCACTTCCTTCTCACATTTAAATGTTTTCAAAAACACATTGAAATGCATTTCCAGCTGAAAGGAAAACAGGATACATAAAGATATCCAAAAAGGTAGCAGGCAAACAAATTTAGGAAATTTAACCCCACTCTTTTAAATTAAAATTATTTATTTGAAAAGAAAAACAAACAAAACCAACCCAAAGCAAAACAAAAGGAGACAGTAATTGAATGTAAGATTTTGCCTTAGCTTAGCTAAAGAAAAACTGAAAGGAATTTTTCACCTATTTATGTTGAAATTTCCACTTTATTGTCTTTCCTCCCTCAGCTGTCAAAAATTCATACACATACACAGGTAAACAAATGCACATACACATATTCACTTTATAAAATCCATCCTGGCAAAAAAGGCTTTGAAAAGATATTATTCTTCTCTTTTTCTAAATAAGTCTTAAACATCTAAGTTAAACTCAGATAACTTGTATACTTCAGATAGGGAAGAAATGCACATACTATTGATTAATGAATGACATTTACTGTCTTGGATTGAGAATTTTAGCATATTACTTTTCCCATACTCACTTTTATATTCATGCTTCCGTATTTAAATACAAAGTTGGCTTTGATATTTATCAAGGAGAAAAAGTGAAATAAAATAATAAGTAGGACAGGACTACAGGCTCTCATAAATGACGAACACCTCTGTGGGAATGGGTGCTGCACACTGAGTCATAACACAGCTCATTATTGAAATAGAATGCATTACAGTGGAAAAAAAAGTTTGAAATTATGTCTTTCAGAGATGCTTTCATAAAAATTTTCAGAAAAATGGCTAATGAGGGTGTGTAACAAGCACTTAGGACTTGTAAAGCAGAAATCAAGAGGTATATTTTCCTCTGAGATCTAAAGTAAGAGTCTTTGAAGGAAAGCAGGTCAAACAGTGCTTAATGTATAAGTACCTGACATGATACTGTGAAAGAAAATTAATATGTTGGTGAAGGCAAAAAGAAAGCCCAACAGATAAACCATCTGAAGCATCAGATGGCAGATAGTGAATCCCTAACCTGGACCAGTAACTGATGAAGAGCTGGAAAGTGGTATGAAAGACAAGACGCTTCTAATTATTTTGTGATTTGCTTTAATTTAAATCAGACTTTAATTTGTTGTCACAACAGACTAACAGTGGCTACACAAACAAATGTAATGAATTCAGGGCGTTTAAGAGCCAAAGGCTAAACCTGGATTTATTGTTGGCATGTGCTTTATTCATCTCTCTGGCCTGGGTAGGACTTGTTTCTTTTTTCTTTTCCTTTTTTTCATTTCTTGAGAAGTAAGTGATTTAAAGCAAACTAATGAGAAATAAATAAAATGAAGCAAACGTCAACTTAACTTGAGGATTTGTATTTGTGTGGGTATTTCAAACTAATGCCATAAGCAGCTGTGCCTTATTCCATTTAATTTATTTTTTTTTCTGATTGTGCAAAGAGAAATACTGTTCTCCACCATAACACTGATTTGGACTTAATCTGGAATAGCCTTTTTATTAATTTTGTACTAAACCCCAGGAAATGATGGCATAGGCCACATATTAGTGCCAAAATACATATGAAGTCAGTTGATTCTATTTATTAAGACCATACAAGGCCTTTGACCTCCTTACAGTGCACAAACATTAGCCCAGCTGGCTTACAGACATTCTTTTATACTAAATCTGCACACTCATATCTGTTAGCAACTTTTCATTTCAACGCGTCACAAGGAGTACCAGAACTGTAGCAGTAGTTTATAGGGTTATATTTAGCCTGTTTGACTGGCCAGTAGAAGTACATACTGTGTCATTTTCATGCATTCATTAGTGGTGGCTGATAACAACCATAATATTTTTCAGGTAGATAAATCATATTGAACTAAGAACCTGGAAATGATCACATTAGGAATTAGCTCTGAACACCCATCTCACTATAAAGGAGAGAAATATTTAATTTGGCAGGAGTTTATCAGTGGGGAAAAAAAGTCATCTCAGTGCAGAAGCATTTAACAATGCAGTTTCAAAAGCTTGAATAGGCACAAATCCCTTTCTGAGGTACAAGTGTAGGCTGGAGGTGTTACTGATTTTCTAAGAGATTACTTGAATCTTTAACGGAAAGGTGCAAAGTAACTTTGTTTAGTAGGCATAACCCACCTTTTCTGAGTCCATCATGCTCTTCAAACTGCAAACAAATGCAATCCATTTATTTGATGAATAGCCTGTTTGTTCACAAGGTCTCAACAGAGACCAAATTCAAAATATTTTGTCACCATTCATGTTCCTTCACTAGTTCACCAAGCCCATTGGAAAGGCATCATATTCCATTCTGGGGCTGGGTATGAGTCCATCGTTAGAACCATGTTTTTTCTTATATTGGGCATAAATGGCAGAATTTTGGGAGAAGCATACTGTCAGGGTGAGCTGTGTGGGAGAAGAGAGGGAACTGCCTTTTGCCAGTCCCAGATGGTTTCATGAGGCTGTGAAACAGGCCAAACAAGGTCATTGACTGTCAAAACTTCAGCCATGACAGGAGCTCATGGTGCTTCTACTCAAATACATTTAAGAAAGAGCAGATGCTGTGAGATACAGGAGGCACAGCAGGGGCAACAACCTTGGAAAGAATTTCTCAATGATGCAGGAGATATCCCCAAGGGAACTGTGACCATGAGTAATGCACAACAGGGCAGGAACACCCCTAAGGGACTGCAGCCTATGGGGGAACCATGGTGGGGCATGGAGAACACCAGAAGGCGAACAGCAGGTGAGCCATAACAGGGCAGGAGAGTATTTTAAGGAGCAAGAAGCAGTGGAGGAAAATAAATAAATAAGAAGCAAGGAGCAGCAGAGAGAAACTAAGTGCAAACCCAACCTCCTATACAACCTGTCATCTTAAGAAAGGGATTGAAATGGACTGGGTGTAACGTGGAAAGATAAAAGGAAGTTGAGACTATGAATTGGACATGTGACTGACTGAAGCACAGCATGGTGGAGGAGTAGAAAAGAGTTTTCTCTAAGTTTTTCTTTATCTTATTTTTTCTCAGTACTTGAATCAGTAATACAAAGTTTATACTAATTTGCAGAAATTAAATTGAAATGCCTTAGACTGAAGCAGATTAGCCTGTCACACTTCTGAGAGTAAGCGTTCCTTTACTAGATGCAGAGACTTCCCTAGTCTAGTTCTCACTGGCTCAAACTCTGCCAGCCAAGGAAAACAACAAGCCTTTAAAATTCTATATAGGTCTTGAAGAACAGAGTCAATGAGAATGTACATCTTGCTAATTATATGATAGAAAAATAGGACAGTTCTGGCTGGCTGGTCTATTCCAAAGCAAGCCGATATTCCTCATATTCCTGTTTTGGTGTGCTTGGAACTAGGGGTGCTTTCATCTGGTGATACTGACAAACTCTTTTCTCAGATGAATGGTCTCTAGCTCTCTGGAAAAAAATGGATGCAATCATTATATTTGTAGATGTTGCACTCCAAACAAATTTGACTTGAGAGAATCTTGAAAGCATAATATGGCACATAAAATGACAGTGAAGGACTATGTTTACAAATCTTCATTTAGAAACCCTTAAAGTTATATTAGAAGAAATAAATTAATAATAGAAATAATCACATTATCCTAAGACAGCCTTTGTTAAACTTGCACCTAAGTGAGAAGCAGTCAGAAACCACTCAATTTTGTTTGTACAGCTGGGACGTTAATGGTAATTTCTTTCTTCCTTTGGGCCATAGATAGTGAAACTTCTGTGATCCCCTCTTACTCATGGTATTGTTTTATATATTATTGGTTTTCATATTATTGTTTTTCATAGTATTGTTCTTCAGAAACAGAGAAAGGTTTTATGATGTATTCAGTTCAAAATTACCAACTTTTAACAATCAGTTATCCTCTAGTAATATGTAAAACAATTAATGGGTAATGATGCAGAAAGTACTACAGTTTTATCTTGCTTCTCCCAAATTTAGTTCTTTACTGACATAGAGACTCCATTCAGAACCCTTTTCTTCTTAAATCATCTAAAAAAATTTAATACATAGAGATCCTAGTCTTCCTATAGTCAGACATGTATGAATAAGTTTAGGCATTCCTGGGAACCACTAAAAAGAGCAACATGCAATTCTTCTGAAACAGTGGCCTTCCCTTTAAAGAATGGAAGTAAAAATATGAGGCAGTCAACAAAAATAAAAGTTAATCATAAGAACTGGATGATAAGATGAAGCTAAAATCTCTGTGCTATGAGAAACCTTTGTCATGTAGAGAACTGAGTTCATGAATTCACAGAGAGGAGGCGATTAGATTAGGTTTTGTTTTGTTTACATATTCTAAGATTTTGGGATGGTTAAGGAATTCACAAGCTTTATTTAAATATTTTTCTAAAATCTTTGCCACTGTGACCTACTTTAATCTATTCTAGTAAAGGTAATGTTAAAACAGGGAACATCAAGGTGATTTTCAATTCCAGTGTAGAAAGTAAGGGCACTCAGCAGTTTTCAAAACCAGGTACAGCACAGCTCTGGTTCTTAACAATATCTGCTAGATTAAATTTTAAATGTGTCTTCTGAATAAGTAGTTTACATAAGGCAGCACAGGTTTAGAACTTCAGGCTTTGCTTTAAGATTGGCTTTATCTTTAAAATGGACTTGTGCTGCTAGATAGTTTTATTCTTGCAATTAAACAATTTTGATTTTTTTTCTTTCTTCTTCTTAATGCTTTTCCACATGGGGAATTGAAAAAATTCCTTATTCTTATGATGACATTATAGGATTTAAATTACTCTGTGTTAGTGGAAATCCACAGAAATCAATGCAGTCAAATCTGATTTACAACACTACAAAAGGAGGAGAATTGAACCTTTGATTAACAGTGTCCTAGCTTTGACCACCACTTTCTGTTCCAGATTTATTTCCAGGAGGTTTTTTTTAAGGTGGACTGTTAGCAATGAAAATTTCTGCAGTGTCAAAACAAGCAAACAAATAGATAGTTAAGTACTAGAAATCAGCAAAAAAGAGGTTCAAAACAATGCTGGAAAATGTGGGGGTTTTTTTCCTTCCATTTATAAATATCAGAAACTCTAAACTAAGTTAGTTAGTCACTGTTTAAACTGAGTTTCAGGCGGTCTCGTGGTGTAAAGGAGAGTCCTCTGGATTCTGAATCCTAAGGACCTGAGTTCGAGTCTCAGTGAGGACCATCCCCCGAGGCAGTTAAATGCCTCCCTGACATCCGACCCCGTCAGATCTTGGATGCTCAGCAGGGTCAGCCCGGGTTAGTACCGGGTGCTGCAGACAGTCCTGAGGACTTCATTGTCACTGTCAAGCTCGCTCGGCCGTGGCAAATGGAACTTAAACAGTGGGGCCAGTTCGGCGCACACTGTGCCTCATTTAAAAAAAAAAAAAAAATAAAATCTACTGCACAGGCTGGAAGGGCGCAACACGTGGGGAGAGCCCTTTCCAAATCTTTGTTAGCAAAGTCTGGCCATACAAACTGAGTTTCTGCTTACAGGACTGATATTTCAATTCTAAACTAGTGTTGTCTTCCTCCAACCACCCTCTTCCAAAGCCAAAAGCAAAATCAAATATTATGAGACTTTTGAATCCAATATATTTAAAGCATTGCAGGTAGATTTGAAACAAAATATAATTATTGCCTTTATGACATAGAATTTTCTGTTCATTAACAAAATATTTCAATGAATAACACAAAATGTGAACAGTAAAAAAAAAAATTGCTTTATACTTGAAATTCCAAATAATAATTATGTAGTAATAGCTAAACCCTACTATTTCTAGGTTAAGGTGTAGGAAGCTCCTTAACATCTCCATGAGCTATGACACAGGCGATATGATGTGATGCTTTGCACCTGTGCACTTTTTCTATTCCCAGATTAGCGAGAATCTTTTTTTCTGTGCTGTAGAGGGGTGATGTCTACCCTCAAAGGGAAGCTTCATTCTGTCATGATATCACTGTGTAGTCTCCACTTCTGTTTCCCAGTATAGACATACCCTAACTAACAGAAATAAGTGCAAATGAGATCTGGTTCTTGGTATGGACAGTAGGAACACTGGGATTTCTTGTTTTATATATAATGATAAATTTAGTCATATGGGGTCTTTTTCAATTTTTTTGGTGAATTATTCTCAATAAAGGTTCCATTTGCATCATTGGACTGCTTTTGGGGTCATGTAAAATTAATGCAACATGAGTTGTTGAACTTTCTTGATAGCTATGAGAAGAAAAATAACCATATTCAAGATACTCTATAGCTATATTTTTCTGGAATTCCCTGCTGCTTCTAGGGAACACTAAATATATTGCTAATAGTGGAAATGCTCATTTATCCTTTAAGTATGAGTGATGAGGATGTCTCCCCTTAATACCATCCACTTGAGCTCTCCCCAGCAACTGAAGGTTTGTACACTCTTATAAGCAAAACAAATAGAAAAATAATTTTTAAAAGTCTTTTGAAAAATAGACAAGATAGAGGTCAGGATATGAACTGAATTTCCAGAACATCAATAAACAGTATAAGAGAAAAAGGAAAACCAAATAAAACTTTAAAGAAGGCTGTTCAGTGAATCCTAGAGCACCTTTTTGATATTTTCTCTTCCTTATTATAAGAATCATCTGCACTGAATGATGCTTTAGGCATTTTCACTACTGGTATTCAAATAATAATTCACCATTTGCTTGTTTATGACATTATAGATTTTTATTCTCTTTCTGAGAAACTGCATGTGAGAGTAACATCTTGTATGAAGTTATTTTAAGATAAAATATGATAGATTTGTACTTATTCTATTCACATTAAAAATATTTAAGATTTACTCTCTATTGCAAGAATTGTTTTGCAGTTTCCTTTGGTATTAAGACTTTTAAACACCTGAAAAATGGTAAATATTTCAAGCATTCTCTTTGCTGTGTGAGGTTGAAAACTCAGTCTGAGTTTGTTATTTCCTTTATTACTTATTTTGGTGGAACTAAAAAGAAGCCCATTTTAGGTGCAGCACAGCACTCATATTAGAACATTTTAAAAAAAATCTGAGTAATTTCTTTCAACACTGAATGATGAATTCATTAAAATAAGAAAAATGGTATTTGCCTTACAATTGTTCTTTGTATGCAGTTTGAAAGAAGTTAGAAGGGTTTTTTTGCACATGCCCCCTTCAACAGAGCTGGAGAAGATTTGAAGAGAATTTCATATGATGTAAATTCTGTTGTAAGATATGTTGTGTAGTACAAGAAAGCCCTCTAAACACTGAGCTGCTCTGTTTGTGAGGATGACATTTTAAACTGATAGGTGAAATGGGTTATAATGGCCACTAACAACCTGGAATGTTAAATGTATTAAGAGGTGCAGAACTAAAGTGTGTACTGGAAAAAAATGACAGGAATCTCTTGAGCTGGCTATTCCTATGAAGAATATGTTGTGACACAAACCTAAATATAAGTATTTCCTCTATAGTCTATGTAGAGAATTAAATTTCTCCAGAGATTGGGCTTATTGTCTCCACATATGATTAGGTTCCTAACTTTCAGGCATTTGAAGTTTGGCAAGGGGAATTCAGGCTCAGGTCATTGAAATTTAGTTTTCTTTATCTTTAATGCAGACTAGCATTTTTGAGGACACAATAAAGAAGTATCTACAGCCCTTTCTGGGGTCCTTGCTCATGTCTTCATTAAGCTGTCATACTGAGCCTGTTGTTCTTCTGAGAGCAAGTAACCTTATTGAGACAAAAACATCAATAAAAACTTTTATTGTTCCTGACTATCTAAAGACAGTAGTATTTACTGTTTACATTCCTACCCACAGTTTTTTAGAGTTTACACTAAGCAGCTGTAGCTGCCTAGCAATTTTATTAAAACCTCTGAATAATACATGAGTGTTTGTATACAACCTACAAGCTCAGTAGGTTGTATTATATTAACATATGCACTGCAAATCTCTCCAGTTCAAGAAGTGTTTGATTAGCAAATCACAAGGCTGGTAGAATATACATGTAATCAGATTGAGTAATAGTCCTCTACATGTAAGACAATAATAATATTTTGCACTTTGAGAGTAACTACCATCTGTGGACCTCAAACATTGCATTTAAACTCTCATACCTTTGCACTGCAAACAATCTCTGCCATTGTATTCTGTCTACCACACACAGCTACACCTTGAGTGCTGTTTGCAGTTTTGGGCACCACAATATAAGAAAGATACTAAGCTATTTGAGAGTGTCCAAGGAGGGTAAAGAAGATGGTGAAGGGCTTTAGAGGAAGTCATATAAGGAGCAGCTGAGGTCACTTGGTCTGTTCGGCTTGAAGAAGGGGAGACTGAGGGAAGATCTCATTGCAGTCTACAACTTCTTAATGAGGGGAAGTGGAGGGGCCGGCACTGATCTCTTGTCCGTGGTGACCAGTGACAGGATGCAAGAGAATGGCATGAAGCTGTGTCAGAGTGGTTTAGGCTGAGTATCAGTAAAAGGTTCTTCACCCAGAGGGTGTTTGGGAACAGAAGAGGCTCCTCAGGGAAGTGGTTACAGCACCAAGCCTGTCTGAGTTAAAAAAGCATTTGGACAATGCTTTCAGGCACATGGGCAGTTTTAGGCCCTTGGGGCTGTTCTGTGCAGGGACAGGAACTGAACTTTGATGATCCTTGTGGGTCCTTTCCAATTCAGGATATGCTATGGTTCTATGATATGTATACATAATGCAATACATTAGCAACTCTATGCTTATATGTAGAGTACTGTTGAAGCACCTTATCATAACTTGAATTCTTCAGTGCTTTATCTCCTCAACAGGTAATATTGACAAAATGATTTTTTTTATAAAATTATTTCAGTGCAAGATAGTTTCATACATGACTAATCTAAGGATTTGTCACCTCGGGACTAAATATTGTAAATAAGCCCCACTGAAACAGAGCTCATTCTTTCCATTATTGGAATGATAATCATGGCTCTTATAGAACTGGACATCAGATCTTTGGAGAAAGTAATGTAACATGATGTGACATAGTAGAGCTCTTTTCCATACAGGTATTTTTTTTCTTTTCTCCCTGTAAATATATAATAAAGCAGCGTGGTTTTGATTTTTTTTTTTTAGTTTTTATGAAGTTATGCATTGAAATATATATTTGAGCTGATTTTCTAGATATCCAGACAAAAATTCAACTTTTTTTTTTTTAAATATACTAAGTTCACAGCTGTGTAGCATGCAAAAATGGGAATTGCACACATTTAAAGTCTGAAAATACTCTAGTTTGATATAAATTATTGCATAATCCAGGGGCATCAACAGGACTAGAACTCTGTAAGAACTGATTAGTTGACAGAAAGACTATACACAAGATTAGATGTGATGGTACACAACTGTATGCAGAGGGGCAGAGTTAAATGGATTTTAAATTGATCTCATGATGCATTAAGTAAACCAGATATAATTCAGGATGGTGATGTGGAAAAGGAGTCTTCACAGGCTCATTGTTGGCAGGGGACATGTACAGCCTATGAATTGCAGAAAAAAAGTTTTCTCTAATTTTGAGATATTTTAGCTTTTTCCTATGTCTATCAAAGTACATGCTAGGACACCAGTACATTAGTCACCTCAGCAACAAAAGCTGTAAAAAAAATCACATTATTCCACACTGTGCAAGCAACTAAACAAGAAGTATGAACAGAAGACTGTTACAAATGTTTATATAAATAAAAGCTTTCTGAGAAAAACTAAACACAGGAAAGCAGTTTATTACCAAAAAAAAACAAAACAAAACAAAACAAAAAACTTCCAGTATTACTGAAATCATTATCAATATATTTTTCAGTATTTGTTTATACTGACTTTGTTTCTGGGAAAATTTTTTTTAAAAAAACTGTCAAAATTCATTAGAATTGAATAGTAGAAGAGAATTCATAGATTACTGGGCCAGATATCTACTACTTATTTGAAATAAAAACCATGGTTAAAACACCTACACAGTTATTGAAGAAAATGCAATACACCATTGAAGTCATGCAAATTAGTGTTTAATTTCACTTCATCAGTCACACATTTGCTTCTATATCTGCTATAGATTGGTGAAAGGAATGTTGAGTGATGCCATAGACCTCTCAGTTTGTGACTATGCATGTCTTAAGTTCATTACACCTGTTTCATTCATGCTGTGTAACAATAATGCTGATGAGTTTTAGAGTGTACATATACCGCTTCTTAAACATTTGTCTGTGGTGGTCCTCTCTATCATAGACTGGAAAAATATAAGGAAAAAGCTCAGCTTTGGCTTCCACAGTCTTCTGCACCCAGTAGCAATCATCCTAAATAAAATTTCACAGTAAATCATACAGCAGAATTCTTAAAGACCTCCTGAAGAGACAAGTTTGAAAATTAGACTAAGTTTATCCTTATTATGAGATGACAAAGCATTTAGTTGAAAACTGAAAGTTCAGCAAATGTGTTTGCCAGAGATTTCAGTTGTGCTAAAAATCTATCTGCCTCTTACTCTGTACACTCTACAGTGTCTGCAAAATTCACCTGGGAGAGCAGTGAAATTACAACACTACAAGACTCTACAAATTCTTGGATTTTGTTCAGTACCCATAGTGTTGATCGACAGTTATGAACACTTTGGAGGATTTTCAGATGAAGTATTTCTATGTTCTCTAGGTGAGAACAAGAAGTAGAATGATGCATTGCAGAAAATAAAAGGAGACAGAGAAGAATCCCTGTCTACCATTATATTGTATAAATCAAAACCAGTATTTAGAACAGTGAAAATGTTAAGGTTTTTAAGCTGGAAAAGAGAGAACAGATGGATACCAGTTTTATAGACTCAACCTTGCTAGTGGCAAAATTTCAGTTATTAGTAGTCAGATCATTAAATAAAGCCCTTTCCATGCATAGGAGGGCTTTTCTTCAAGACTTCTTTGACCAGACAGATTTTTCCTTTTTTCTGATATGTCTCAATTATACTCCTTAAAAAGAACTTGTCCAAACCCTCTGGAGTACTGAAGAGAGCTTTCTGAGTGTATAAAAGATTTATTCAAGAGCTTTGATATAATTTGTGAGCTTTCAAAGGTAAGATTTATGGCACTATAATCTTCTTCAAGGCAAAGTGATATCAGATTTACCTTGTTCATGTAAAGTTATAGGATATTATGGTAACAGAGATATGAACATAATGCTCAAAGTAGAAAAATGTTTCAATATAATCAGAAGCATATTTAAAAGCTTATAAAATAAAAACTAGAAATAAAATAATAGACATAAGCAGCTGTAATAAATATTACACCAATTTAAATGTTGTGAGAACTAATACTAATGCAAAGATTTTCTCTAAGATGTTACATAATGAAAAAATTTGATTTTTGATACTTCCTCCATAATCCTAAGCATGCTTCTGTATTAATAACACTGGAAACTCTTTTGTATAGACACAAAGACATATAGAAAAAATTACAGTATTATAGAATCATAACATTGCTTGGGTTGGAAAGCCTCTTCAAAGTTCCCTGAATCCAACCTCTCTGGCATAGGCAGGGCATCTTTCACTAGATGAGGTTGCTCAAAGACAAATCTTGAACACTTCCAACAATGCAGTATCGACCACAACACTTCAGGTGATGGGTCTCTGAGAAACCCGTTCTAGTGCCTCATCACTCACATGACAAAATATTTCCTCTTTATGTCCAATCTAAGTCTTCCCTCTTTCAATTTAAAAACAATGCCCCTTTTCTTATCACTACAGGCCCCTGTAATGTCTGCCTCTGTCTTTCCCAAAAGACCCTTTTATATATTGCTAGGCCACAATAAGGCCTCCCTTGTTCTCTTCTTCAGTCTGAACAATTCCAGCTGTCTCAGTCTTTCCTCATAGGAGAGGTGTTCAGCCCTCTGGTCATTTTCATGGTCCTCCTCTGGACCAGCTCCAACAGGTCCACAGGCTGGACCTGCACTGGAATCCTAGAGCTGGACACACTCTTCAGGTGGGATCTCAAGAGTAGAGTGGAGGAGAAAAATCGCTTTGCTTGACCCGCTGGCCATGTTTTCTTTTTTGTAGCTTGGAATATGATTGAATGTAAGTGGGCACTGCTGCCTGATATTTAACTTCTCAACTACTGATATCCTCCAGTCTCTACAGGTCTGCTGTCAATCCATTCCCCACTCAGACTGTATTGATACTGAAGATTGCCCCAATCCAGGTGCAAGACCTTGCACTTTCACAGAAGACTTCCCTCTCCTCTTATTTCACAGAATATTCTGAGTTGGAAGGGACCCACAAGGATCATCAAGTCCAACTCTTAAGTGAATGGCCCATACAGGGATCAAACCCACAATCTTGGTCTTAGTAGCACTATGCTCTAACCAACTGAGCTAATTGTTGAACTCCTTGAAGTTCATATTGTCTTCAAGTTTTTGAAGGTCCTTCTGGATGGTGTGTCTTCCCTCTAGTGTATCAGCTGTACTACTCAGTGTCATGTGAAAACTTGCTGAAGGTGCACTCAGTTCTACTACCTATGTCATTAATAAAGATAATGAACAGTACTAGTTCCAATAGGGACTGACAAGTCACCAGTTTTTACTGATCTCCATTTGGACATTGAGCTGTGTACTGCCATTCTTGGCATGCACCCATTACAATTACAGAGAACTGATGTTACTTCCTAAAGAAAACTGGAAGAAATCCTGCAAAATCATTAACCTGAGATTAGAAACAGTCTGTCACAATATGTGTATATATATGGTATGTTTGTGGTTTTCTATACTTACACACACGCAAAAATCTATCAGAGATGTATGAAGTTAATATGACTGGACTATAAGGAAGAGATATATTATAAACCTAAATACGGAAAGGACTTGAAAAACTTGTCAACTGGCTGACGTACTGTTTTCATAATTTATTATTGACCTTGGTTAAGAGGTGTGAAATGCAGCAGGGAAGATGATGTGAATCATCATGGTGTTGTTTTCAAATATTGTATTTGTTGTCTGCAGCTAAAATATGAATGAAATGTATTTTATGTAGCTTTTTTTTAATGACGGCCAAAGAAAATACATACAAGGCAAAACATTTCATGATGCTTCTTTTGTGATTTTAGAATTTCTGCTATGAAAAAATGCCTATCAAAATTTTTAGACACATTGTATTGCCAAGCTGTATGTACCTTTCCGTGGTTAAGCAGAAGAAGCAATGGGAAGACCTTAGTGATAAGAACATTCATCATCTGCCTCATATGACATTCGCTTCCTCAAACTCTTGCCAGACACTCACAAGTGAAGAATGCTCAGCTAGACATAAACTTGTCAATTGCTCAAAACCATATAGATTGTTCCAGCTTTGGTATCTCCAAACACAGTAAGATGTATCATTACTTAAATAACAATAACTAGAAGGATTCTCCGCTACAAGGTATTAAGACTATATTGTAGCATTCCTATTAGAGGATGAGTTCTGAAAAATGTATTCTGGCTCTGAGTCACAACTGACCAAAATTTTACCCAGTTATGCAGAATTTTGTGACACCTCCTTACTACTAATCTTTTTGACTAAATCTAATGAGCCTTACTCGATGACAAAAGTCTGTAAAATGAAGTTAAACTCTTAATTTCAGGGATTTTCCACTGTTCCATTCCTGACTGTATCACTCCTTTCAGGCTTAGGAGAATAACAGCTGCACAAAGTATTTCTTTCAATGTCTACACCTGGATAGTGCCAGTGCTACACCTAATACTCAATTCAGGTAAATCCACAGCCACAGAATATTTTCAAGATTTTGGGGAGTCTTAAACACATGGGCAATTCCCTGCAGCTATTCAGATCTGCTAATATTCTGGTTTGAAACAAACATAATTTGAAAAATAGCTACTTGTTGAAATTATTTTATTTAAAGAAAGATCTAAGAATTTGATGTTGCAGTAGTTCACCTTGCATAGACAGTGTCTTTGGTAATATTCTCTTAAATCAGTCTAATGTAGATGTAGATGTAGATGT
>JAWWLZ010000001.1:82606201-82617608 GCA_035041345.1 Poliocrania exsul | reverse complement strand
CTTTCTTTGTTAACCACTGGCATGGACAGTTAATGGCAGGGGAGAGAATTTACATAATAATTCCAAACTACAACAATTTTATATATTAATGTGTCAACCTTGCTAAGCTTGGAAATTGTAGTTTTATTTCTTTATTTGATATAAATTTTATACTTAAAATAACATTCAACCTCCCTGCTTTCAAAATCTGTTCCCTTAAATTTTTCATTTGATTATTCCGTTCATGCCCATTAATTAAGGCTAAAATAATACCATTCAAGGTTAATTCAAATCAAATTGGATAACCTGATTTTTTATAAAAAGGAACAATGCAAAAGATTGTTGATCCCTTAGATATGTTTATGGAACTATCAAGTAAATCAAATATATATTAAAGAAAAATAAGTAAATAATCTTAAAAAAAAAAGCTATTACAAAATATGTGAGTTTCCAAAAGAAAAATTTTATTATTTTACAATTTAAAAATATTTTTTAAATTTTATTACTTTTTAATTCAAATTAATTTTTAAAATTTAATTCATTTTTAATTTATCTTTAATATTAATTTTTATTATTTATTTCCAAACAAAACATAAATTGTTATTATATGCCTATAGCATATACACACATACATATTACATATTTTGATTTTTTCTCTTCCATCTCCCATTTTCCTCCAGCCAGTAATTAAACATACCAGGGTTTCACGCTGACTGATGATGTGTTGGACTAACCATTACATGCCTTCCAGCAGCACTTGCTCACAGTGCAGCCTGACTCATTTATGAGGTTACTTATGTAAGTATTCACTAAAAATAGTATGTGTAGTGAGCTAAAAAGTGCTGTCAAGTACCAAAATGGAGTAGAAAGAATGCTCTGAATTGTTCCATACAATTCCTTAGATGTAATTATCCTTTATTACATTAGAAGTTTAATTTAATTGTTATGGATGTTGGTACCCATAATCACCTAAACTGTAGACCATTACAAACTTTCACTTCTACTGCAGATTTTGAAAGCAGAGTGGCTGCAGTATACACAAGCACATTTTGAAAATTAAACTGAAAGTAGATAAGTGTTGCAAATAGAAGGTAGCACTAAGACCTGAAATCACTGAACAGAAAGAAGCCAGCCCCAGGCTAGGTCTTGGCACCAGGTATACACCAGCTCAGGTCACTTGTCAGTAAGATCCTTCACAAGACTCTCTGCTGTGTGTCTGTCACATGCATCATTGAAGTCATTTCCTTGCATTCCACTGCATTAAGCAGAAGGATAATATCAGTAGTCACTGACCATTTACAACTCTTGAACAAGTACTTTGTCTTAGAATAATATGCACCTGGCTTATTCTGGTTTGATGGGGCTTTTTAAAAATCATTTTTTCACTGGATAATACTGTATTACCACAAATAAATATAAGCATGCTTCCTGTGGTTTTATCTTTACAAATATTATTGTTTAACCATTGCTAATTAACTTTCAGGTATTCATGTGAAAGTTACATCAATAGGCAGTTCTGATATTAGTCTTTGTTTATGATCTATATTTTCTACAGAAGTAAAACACAAATTGATAAGACTTTCATTTTTTTTAAAATTTTAGTTCACTTTAGTTTTAAAGTGATGTTTGAATTTATTTTTTTCAGCTAGAAAGAAATTTTTAAATTTCTTTTTAAATGCTCAGATACAACAATGGTTTTGTATTTTTCAAGGACTATAATTCATCTTAAAAGAAAAGAAATATAATTAGTTTTAAATCTAAACTGACATTAAAATCTTCATCATTATGTTTTGTGATTTCAGTGGACTTCATATATGTTTGTTATTTCTTTTATTTCTGCACATAAAACTTTGGGATTTTTTTTTTTAAATTCTCCCAGTTCATATGAGAAGGAGTGTATGAAAAATTAGGGTAGAAGGTCTGATGAATATAAGTTAGTCTTCAAAAGCTGTAACAAACTTTAAGTGCTTTACCACCAGTATCCTACAGTCTTTGCTGACTGTACCTCTAAACATACCTGGAACAATCTACTCTCCAATTTTTTTTCACTTTCTAAAGGAAATATTGCTCAACTCTAATCCAGCTGGCATTGTCGTTCTTGAATGTTGCTGTTTTCCCAACAGAACTAGCTTTCTTTCTAGACCTTACAAACATTCTGTCAATGGAGCCTTCTAATGCAAATATTTTGTAAGATCTGGAACATCCTTTGAGCTGGAATTTCCCTCAACTAAAACCAAAGAGAGTCTTAGGTACCTGCTTGGGAGAAACATTTGGAAAAATTAATACGAAGAAGCATTGGTGATTATAAACATCTGTCCTCCAGCACCAGGTTAGGCCCACAGACTGTTTTGAAATCACTCTGACTGGTTTATTTTAAGTGATTAATACAATAGTATTTAAGAAAAATATCAGTGGAATTTACTGTATGGAACATTTATGGTAAAGAGAGTAATAGACCTGCTACTGTAGGAAGCATAAGTTTGTCTTTTGCCTTCCTTTACTGGTAATAATTTTTTGTAGTGTACTTTTATGAGAACAACTTACCAACAAAGCTGTGTTTAAATTACATATATATATATATATATACACACACACACACATATATATATATATATATATGTCTAGTGAACACTGTTCAGCATCAAAAGACATTTCTATGTCCTTTACTTTTTTCCTTTTCCTTCTGAATACTGAAAAACAGAGCTGCAGCATTGTTCTGTATAAATAACATAAAATACAAAGTCATTCTCTTTGGGGAAAAGAAACCATTTCTCATCTGCTGCATAAAATACCTTTTTGACTTTCAAAGCTATGCAGAACTGCTTTATTTTATACAGAGGAGACTGTTTATACAAGCATGCTTTAGAAGAAAAATATCTGGATGAATAGACTTTATCAGGTGTCAAAACGCATCTGTTGATAAATGGCTTTGTATGTGCTCTGAGTTAACATTAATCAAAAAAAGGAAAGTATTCCTTCTTAATCCAACCTCCTAGAATAATCAAACATTTAAGCAGACTGTAAATTAAATAGAATACCTTTATAAGGCAGGTATTCCAAGATTTTATTGCAGGAAGAAGACTGGAACAAGTAGAATTATAACTACAAAAATTACAACTATTTCACATATTCTCAAAAGCCAACATATTGTTTAAATTTCAGCTAGTCTATTTATTGGATTTATGCTAATTCTATGTTGCAAATGGAATCCTTTCTCGCTGCCAAAGTGAAACAACTGTGTAATACATTAAGGATTATTATTCATAAATAATACTAGCAGGGTCCTGCTCTGTCTTACAGTTATGTGCAGCTCTTAAAGATGGTATTTGTTAAGCAACAGAAGCATTATTTGGTCATAAAACAGAGAAAAGAACTAAAAACCGAACCAACTCAAATAATGCAACATTACCGACTGGATGAAGTGTACTTCTCTGCTAATGGGTTTGAAAATTCATTAAATATACAATTTTGAGATGTGTTACAGTCATGGGAAATGAGGCTCAAAATTTTCTCAAACACTTCAGGAATTCATCTGTGAAAATCCTCTCCTTAAGAAAGGGTCACTATATCTAAACTTTTCCTGACAGATGTTTATCTAACCTGTTCTTAAAAGCACCTAAAGATAGAGATTCCACATCCTGCCAGTGCAATCAGTTACCTTGCTTAAATACCCTCAAGGCTGAAAAGTTTTCCTAGCATCTAAGTTAGATTTACTTCAGTGCAATTTAAGCTATTTCTTTTTTCCTCTCCCCTTGGAGAACTGTTCATTTACTCTTTTCTGCTGTAATCTTCTGTAAGATTTGGAGGCTAACACTTTGTCTCTCTTCAGTTTTCAGTGCTTCAGATGAAACTAGCTGAACTCCTTAGACTTTCCTCACAGGTAGTTCTTTTCTAGATTTCTGGCCATTGCTGTAACTCTCTTCCAGACTGTCATGGTCTAAATCTTTGTTTAAATGTGAGGTCCAAAATCAGGCCAATCAGATCTCATCATGCTGGACAGACAGGAGGATTTGCTTTATGTATGTTCTTCCAAGAGCAGCACAGGTATCACATACTGGGAGTGTCAATCACCTAGTACCTGGGCAACTGGGAGGTAGACACTAAGGACCAGATTTATCAGCCTTAGAAAATTAGAAGCCTTACTATCAGGACTATCTCTGATAGTTGAGGAGCAAATAGCCACTCAGAAAGTAGCACTTCTCTAAGTGAGGTCAGCAACAGCCGATGTGAGAAGCCTGAAATATTTCCTGTTCAACCCTAAAGAAGATCTGCTTTTGATCTGAGAACTTAATCCTGACTCATTATATTTCCACTTGACCCTTGAAAATATCTCTCTCCTTTAGGAGAGAAGGGGATGTCCTTTAGGATGCTGGGTGTGATCCATGTGGGCCAGGTGTAAGGATGGGAGTGCAGTACCTTGTCAGCCAGCTGTTAGGACTTGCCTGTCTTTTGCTGCTCTAGGTTCCTCTGTCTGTGAATTCTGCACATCTGATTCATATGCACACTGAGTAGCTATGCCACAGATTTCATCTCAATATGGAGTGTAAAATATATATCAGTACTGTTGCAGTTTAGTAATTTATCTGTGTGGCCTTTTAAACAATTAACAGATAGGTAATCTGGTTTGTATTTACAAAATACTTTTTCATTCTAAAATAAACACTATTTATTCTCTGTGAGAAGTGCATGTACCCTGCTTGCCTTTGCCTAAATAATAAAATCCAAAGTCTGTTTATAAAGTAAGATTAAATCAATTTTCTACTTCACAAAAACACAGAGACTCTGTGATACAAATCCCTTCCTGGTACACTATGATGTGGTATATGCCTGGCTGTCTTGGCTTAAGCAGAGTTTTTCTTTCTTTTTTTTTCCTTTCTTGCTTGACTCTTAGAGATGGCATTGATTTTATTATATTTTACTCTATGTTTCTAGTGCAGAGCCCTAACCAAATTATCTGTAATCTTTCCCTCATAGGACTTCATCTGATCTTTAATCTCCGTCAGAAGTAGCTCTTGTTGCCTCAAAACAAATAGATCTGACATTTTGCAAATACGTTGTCCTAATCCACTGGTTCCCTAACTAATATCGGTTTTTAAGCAGAGTTGATTAGCAGCTCTGTGTGGAGCCTCTGCCTGTTTGCAGAGCTGTCGGCTCCTGCCTACACTAGTGTATAGTACAAATGGACTTAAAGTAAACAATGTTGCCACAATGAAGACAGGCAAACTTGCCTAGATCAATTTAACTTGCAAACATTTTTTAAAATAGATTTTGTAATGTCAAGCTGTTTATTTTTAGTGACAAATTACAACAAAAATCCCAGGGAAAAATGAGTTATAAATTCAATTTTAATCTAATGACATAGAAAAAGAAGGCTTAGAAAGGTCTGACAATTCTAACTTTCCTGGAAAATGCTTAAATCTTATATAATGACGTTACAACAGAGGGGGTAATAATATCAGCTCAGTTTAATGATGTAGGATAAAATATTTATTTAAAGCCTCGTGGATCCTTTTTCATTAGTTTAAGCTATGCCATACATTTTTATACCAATTTAAATAAAGATGGATATATGCTTTTTGATTTATTTCTACACTTCAAACCTCCTTTTCATTCAATTCAGAAATCATAGCTCACAGGTGAGTTGGTGTATGCTCATGTATATACCTACTGGTTTGGGTTTTTTGGTTTTTGGGTTTTTTTTAATAACAGGATAATTTAAGGTCAGGTATGTAAATTAAAAACAAACAAACAAACAAACTTCTGACCCCATAGGCTCAAGAAAAACAACATCAGTTTGAGAACTAGGAAATATCAAGGATTTACAGCAGCAGCATGACCTTATCATATGTTGTTTCAATTTATAGTAATATATAGCATTTAATCACCAAATATTCTGAGTTGGAAGGGACCCAAAGGATCATTGAGTCCAGCTTTTAAGTGAATGGCACATACAGGGATCAAACCCATAACCTTGGTGTAATTTGTACCATGCTCTAACCAACTGAGCTAATCTCAGAGTATGTTGTAAATAGATTATCTTATGGATGATATACCATAAAGTGCAGTAAAAAAATTAATGCAAAAAACATTTGATTTACATAAGACTTTGAATACTGAAATTCATGCAGAAGAGAAAGTCAAGCATAAAAACAGTTCTTTGGGTTTGGGAAAAAATTGTTTACAGAAATAATACTTTACGCACACTTCATTGCCTTACAATAGTACTGCATAGCAGATGCCACCACAAAGTTCACTTTAGGGCATTTCTTCTTTGGAAATTGCACAAATTGAATCCAATAAATTATAAGAAATTTAATAATCCCTTGTTCTTGTAGTAGTTTCTGAGCCACGTCACCTTTCTGCTACTGACATTTTCCAGGAAGACAGCAAACTGTTAGGCATTTTCAGGTTTGTCTAGAAAGCCAGTTACAAGGCAGAAATATTGAAGTTGCTGCATAGCTAATGGATAAACAGTAACTTGCAATCCCTCATTTTCCCTGATGAAAATGTCATGCATATTAACTGTTTGTGGTCTAGAAAGAAATAATCATGTACAATTTGCAGTTGAAAAATGATCTTAAGTCCTGCAATATAATTTTGGCTGACACTTAGGTCTTTTTCTAAAGGAGCTTTATCATGGGATATTTTACAGCGTCTTTCTGTTTCAGCTAAGAATATTGTAGTCTAATTTTTTTTTAAGAAATACTCACTCATGCCTGCAAATTGTAGCTCTCTTTGTATTCCTAGAGACCACACACACCATTAGTATTCCTACAAACATTTCTTTCTATTATATTTTGAATTTAAAAATAGTTCTAATAACACTACAAAACCTGTTCTCATTCTGTAGAAGCAGTATTTCAATGTCAATATTTGCAGCAGGATATTTGATAACTTCCATCAAAGAGCTTGCATCTGACCCAGCTGTTTTGGGTTTGCATGGCTGGCATTTGGTAGTGAGGGTGGTGGAGTTGGGCTATAGGGGTGGCTTCTGTAAGTAGCTGCTAGAAACTTCCTCCATGTCTGCCAGCCATCTCCAGGACAGACCCACCACTGGCCAAGGCTGACCCAGTCTGGAATGATAGCAATGACTCTGAGATAGAATATTTGAGAAGGAAAAAAGTTATGTGCAGATATAATTGCTCTCAGAGAAGAGAGGAGTGACAATGCATGAGAGGAAAAGCCCTACAGACACCAAGGTCAGTGGGAAAAGAGTTGGAGGAGGTGCTTCAGGCATCAGAGCGTAGATTCCCCTTCAGCCTGTGATGAAGACCATTGAGTCAGCTTGTCCTGCTGCAGCCCATGAAGATCAACAGGGGTGCAGAGATCCACCTGTAACCCATGCAGGAGACCCACACAAGAGCAGGTGGATACCTTAAAGAGGGCTGTGAACTGATGGGAAGCCCATGCTGGAGCAGGCTTCAGGCAGGGACATGTAAGTCCATGGAGAGAGGAGACCCATGCTGGAGCAGGTTTCCTGGTAAGATTTCTGACTTTGTGGGGGACTCGCACTGGAGCAGCCTGTGCCTGATGGATTTCACCCTTTGGAAGAGACCCACGTTGGAACAGTTTGTGGAGAACTGTTGCCTATGGGATAGACTGATGCCGAAGAACTGTCTCCCATGGAAGGAGCCCCCCACTGGAGCAGGGGAAGGACTCCTCTCCCTGAGCAGCAGCGAGGACAACCGGGGATGAACTGACCGTAACCCCCCATTCTCTGTATCCCTAAGCTGCTGGTAGGGAAGGAGGTAAAGCTCGTGAAGGAGGGATGGGTGGGAGGAAGGTGGTTTTAAGATTTGGTTTACTTCTCATTATCCAGCTCTGATTTTGCTAGTAATAAATTCAACTAACACCCCCAAGTCAAATCTGTTTTGCCTGGGTCAGTAATCACTAAGTAATCTCTCCCTGTCCTTATCTCAACCCATGAACCCTTTGTTATATTTTCTCTCCCTTGTGCAGTTGTGGAGAGTGACGGAGCAGCTTTGGTGGACCCCTGGCATCCAGCCAGGGTCAACCAGCTTCATCAGCAAAGAAAGGAGTTTATAACCTTTTCAGTGAATAATATATCTCTTGGTGAACTTAATTGGAGAATTTGAGCAGATAGATACCCCTCAATATGAAGATGCATATTGCATCTGGAAAAGTTACTTGATCTACTTATTAACTAAACTGATAGGTGAGACTTCTCTCATGCTACAGGTAGGGTCAGCTCAAATGTTCTCAACCATGTACCAAATTAATTTTGTCAGATCCTGAGCCTGGATCAGAGGGAAAGGTTTTGGGGAAAATGGGATGGAAATATGATGGCTCGCTTCCCTTGATACTCCAAAATACCATGGTGAAAATCCCATTGCATCACTGACTAAAGTGAAGATAAATGTTGTATGTTAAACCTATTACGTTTTCAATATCTGCACTGATTTTATTAGGAATACAAACTCCTGACTTTCTAGGTTTTGAATTCAGTTTTCTACGTTTTTTTCATTTTTTCTACATGCTGTAGATGGGCCACAAAATTAAAAGGTTTGTGATAATGTGATTTTGTTATTCAATATATTCATAAAAATGAACTCCATAATGTTTCACTTTAGCAATATTATTGGGTCTGTTGCCTACTATAAAGTGAAGTAGGAATGAACAAATTCAAATTGATCTCTTACTAATTAAGAGCTTTCTATAAAATCACAGCAAGGTGAAGGACTATGAATATGGAAACTTGGTTGGTAAAATAAAGACTGTGTTAGAAATGGCAGCATTATAATAGATACTAAAACTAATTATGTTGTGGTCTTTGAAGCAGTTTAGTTACCTTACTGTCCTTTTGTGAAAAGTAATCTGGCCTAAAATCTGTCAGTTGTACAAACCCTCATTTGAATAACCGGTCAAAAAGAAAGTTGGTGCCTAGATGATATAATAGAATCCTAGAATATTGAGGGGTTGGAAAGAATCTTAAAGATCATCTAGTCCCAAACCCTGCTGCCACGGGCAGGGACACTTTCCACTACACCAGGTTGCTCAAGGTCTTATTCCACATGGCCTTGAACTCTAGTAGGGTTGAAGTATCCACAACCACCCTGGACAATCTGTTCTAATGCCTCACCACCCTATAATCCTGTTCCAGGATACTTGAACATTAAACAGACATTAAGAAGGTCACAAGCCCCTTATTAATGGCACCAAAGTCCTCATCTAAATTTAATACTATCTGAAAAGAAAAGTACACTTGGAAGAAATGGTTCAGATGTTTTCTGTTTGTACAACATAGGTCTTTCTATCAGCACCTAGAAAAACATTATGCTACTAGATTAGAAGATAGTTTATTATTTGGCTTTCTGGATATCATCTGTTAAATCTATTCAGTTTTCTGTTGTAACAGGAGTAGAATTATTACTGACACATTGAGTACATTTGGCCACCCAGAATTATATATTTTTAGGAAGTTTTTCCATCATTAAAACCAAATTTAAAATCTCCCACTGGTAATTGCAATGATAACTTCACTAGAGTTTAAAGAAATGCTTCTTTTAAATATAAATACCATGACAGGAAACAACTAAAAAGGTTATCTCATAAATATCCAGAAATATTACATATTAGTGTAAACTTACAATATCTAATATAGCTATTTGGCTTTTGGGCCATGTGTGTTTAGAAGGAGAAAATGTATATGCTGTCAAGTGAAAGTTAAATGACATTAATATAAACTTCCATTATTAACTCTGGAGAGTTTTCCTTTTTCACTTTCTGGTTGGCCACTACCTCTGACTTCTTTCAACAGACTCTCCAAAGACTACTGAGCAATTACCCTTAATCTGTGAGGTTAATTACCAACAATACCCAGCTGACCACTAAAGACCTACATAATCATTATTCGGATAGATAGGAGACACAAAAAGTAAAAAGAGAACTAGAAAACACTGGACAAGGCAAACTTCCACACTTAGGTGTATTATGTTCATTCATCTAGCCATGGAATAGGTAAAATTCTATTAGTTACTCATTCAGACACAGTTAACCTCTATTTATCTGTAGCATTGTGAAGACACTCTTAATAATTCCTTTTTGATGTTGTCCCTAGGATGAAAAAAAAGGCATTTATATTGACTGATACAGCTTTTCACTGAAAAGAAATTAACCCTCTTCAAAGGGTGACATCAAAGAGTTCTTGAAACTGAAAGTGAATTTTTCAATATGAAACACTTGCAAAGAAGGAAAGAAAACAAGACAGAGAATGAAATAAAAGTGACAGTAATTTTTTATTATCTTAAAGCATTTATCCACAACACATATTATTAAAAAGTTTGAATCCTGTGTAAATACGTACCAAACCAAAAGCTTCCTGCTATAAGTTGTGTAAAAAAATTAAGTCTCCACAATATAAGAGGTTTGAACCATCGCCTATGCAAGGCTGCAACTTCACAGTCACTTAGATCAAAGCACACATACCAAATCAGCTCACACTGCAATCAGGTGACTCCCTCATAAGAAGGGAAAAGGGTTGATGTCAGAACAGTCAGCTGAGACAGGAGGAAAGCTTAAGCCTTGAGCCCCACACAGTTGTGCTGACCACTGAGGAGGGAGGAAGTGTTTACTAAACAAAATCTATTGACAAAAATATCTCACAATGTAATTGAGTATTTAAGAATCTAAATTCCCCAGATATATCCTGAGCCCATATCAGAGTAAAAGTAAGACATGGACGTTTATTGCCCCCTTCTTTTTGCAACACATGTCTTGTTTTCCCTGTAAAGGAAATTCCAGATGTGCTTTAGAACAAAGGTAAAACCAGGTAGTGTTCAAAAGGAAGCTACAATGCATCTCTGTCCAATGCCTGATCCAGATGCTTGGAAGACTGGAATCTAAGGCACACTATGGACTAGTTTTGTATCTCAGTATAAATGAAGCTGAAATTTATCACAGGACATGCTGTATTCTAGAATAAAGAACATTCCAGATGAGATGTGAAACTTCAGGAGAGATGATACTCTTCAGTTTGTCATTCTAGAAAAGAATTAAATCCACCAAATTCCTAAATAAACAGTGATTCTGATCTTGTCTTCTTTAGTTTGGATTAATTCTTACCATTTATCAATCCCCAAATCCTTTCTCTACAAAATTGACACAAATTCAATATTAACATAGTATTTTTGTGATTAATTATTATAAAAAGTTCACTCCTAATAGTGTTTGAATTAATCATTTGCCTACAAAAAGATATAAGCAAACTGAAAATATTTTTAATCATTGGCTTTAGTATCTATTTACATTTTGAAATGATGTATATGCTTGATTTGCTCCTCAGTCCTGAATGAGTGTTAATTCGCTTCGACCTCCCCTTTGGTGTGAATCGACTAGCTCCTGCCAAGGAAAGCCTACATGTGATTCTCCAGGTTACTGTTCCTATAGAGTTGTACTGGCTTTAGTGCTA
>JAWWLZ010000001.1:82591526-82605264 GCA_035041345.1 Poliocrania exsul | reverse complement strand
AAAAAAAAAGAAAAAAAAAAGAAAATAAATATATTTGCTGTCCTGTAACTTTTCCAACATTTTTCTGGAAGAACTTGCATTCCCAAATACTCAAAAATGCTTCCCAAGTTTAAAATACATAGAATAATTTCATTTAATAAGATCTTCACTCTGATGTTTATTCAACCATCTGGTCTGCAAAGACTTTGTCTACTATCAGACACTTTGAACTGAAAAAAATCACATATATAGATTGTGAGGGTCACAGAAACATAACAGTGCTCAAAGAATCCCAGTGCTCCATGTTATCTGGTGTAGAAAAAACCTGGTGCCCCCTGGAGAAGTGAGCTGTTCCGGACCATTTAGCTTTTGTGCCTGCATGTAGGTGTGAAGTGCCAAAAAGTAAATTCTCAGTGTGGCCTAGTGTCTGTTCATTATGTAGTTCCATCACATTTTTGTGTGTGTTGTACCTTGGTTTATGTACCTGAGTAGAAATATTTTTTTGTTACTTTTATGAATGTTGATGCAGAGAACATTTCTTCTATTTTGATTTTCTTTTAGGGTTTTGGTTCTGGTTCTGACATAATTGAAAAATTTATTTTTGTTTCTATTGCTGTTTGTAAATTACTGTTATTCCTATTCCTGCCTCTGTTTTTTGGTGTGTTTTCCATTTCTACACTTTACTTGCTACAGTTGGTGTATCTTTGTACTGATTTTTATTGTGCTGAGAATATCCATTCCTTTGTACTTTAATACTTTGCTATACAGGCTTTCAGTATTTTTTGCTTTGTTTTGTTTTGCTTAATCCTGCTTCTTTTTTGTTAGAGAGCTAATTTTTCCTGATGTATTGTTTTGGCACATATATTTCATTAAAAGGCATGTGAACAGAGACATATCTTTGATACTGATGTCAGTATCTTACTGGTAATTTAAACCAGAAATTTTTATACGCAGGAATAGTAGTGCCCTCCTCCAAAGTGATGTTATGTGAGTAAATGAATTCATATGAATAAATGTCTTTATATACTGCCATAGGAAGTTATATATTATTATGGTAAGATAAGAGTCTTAACCATTATTATGATAGTAGCTGAAGAACTTATTTTGCACTCAAGTCAGATAAGTACCATGTAACAAATACAATGAGTAATAAAGAAAAGTTTTATTTTTCTTTATATAAAGTTATGTGTTGCCATTTATTCTAGGTTTTCTAGCGTTTTAATACAACTTGGATATAATTAATGTTGCCAAGAAATTCTAATTTGTTTTAAAAGTGGGTTTTGAATAGACATACAATTAGCTTTCCACGGGCTTTCAGAATTGTCTTGTGTTTCAGAATCCCTTAACTGAAAAGATGGTTAATGTACCTGTGTTTTATTTTAGTCCTTTCTTTTTTGATTATGTACCTTTCAGTTTTCTTCCAAAACTCAGGACAAAATTTCTTCTTGATGCATGACTAAACATAGTCCATTTACAAAGGCAAATCAGAAGTCAGGTAACAAACAGGAAATAATATCTATCAATACACAGAAATAAAAAAAAAAAAAGTTTGCTCTTGTTAGGCTCTACCTAATCCTCTTGTTGGATTTTGCACAGCCAGGGGCAGAACAGATGAGCTATCTAAGCAGAGAAGTGCTAAAAAACACACGTCCAAAAGCAAGCAATAGTGGCAGACTGTAGACTGGATACTGCTTCAGATCTGAACAGTGTTGGCTTGTACAGGCTGTAGATAATCAACATGTCCATTTCGTTGACATTTCTGGGGAAGGAGGATGCGGGGAGGGTAAAGAGGGGTGTTCTTTGCACTTTTTTTTTGCAGCAGCACAGATGACAGCTAGAAATAAACACTGTTTTCATGGTTGAAAAGTCTGCCAGGCATGATTATATGCAGGCTCTGCTTGAGGTAGCACAATACTGAGCAAAAGGTTGGGGTAGTAAAACAATTTGATGAGAGGTAGCTGTAGCCCCACATGCTCTTTACACATTCAAACACTCATTGGTAATGCATGGAGTTGATGAGCACAGTTATAAGTAGAGCTGGTATTGAATTCAACCTTAACTCTTGATCTGCCTCTTCCTAAGACCTTACCCACTTATCCTTTTGTCAATAATAGTAATGTTTATGTGAAATCAATAAAAATCTGTGGGTTTTATTAAAAAAAAAATACAAACAAACAAAAAACAACAAAAAAACCCCCCAACAACCCAAACAAACCTCAAGTCCTGACCTTACTACAGAGCTGAGAATTCAACATTCAGCTGAGGATGATAGCACCCACTGTGCAGAGCAACTGGCCAGCTGGTGAGAAATTCTGGCCGTCATTACAATGCTGGGAGTCAACATATTTATCAGATACTTGAGATGAAAAAGTGGTAGTTCATGGGGATATTTTTTTCCCTAAGCCATCTGGTCCTGAGGTGCCTATTACATCTATTATTGAATCATTAAAGTCAATGAGGTGAATAACAGGATTAAACTTGTTTACTTGTCACGTAACAGTCGGTTAACAGTGAAATGTAACTTGTACTTTCCGGTTTGCTCTGCATTTAAAATACATCTTGGCTCCCCTAAGTGATACCTAAAATTAATGCCAGATAAATATCTTTTAATTTGCAGTCTAATTTAAAAGTACATTAATTCTTTTAACTCTGTTCTACATAGGAATATTTTATTGCAGTCACTGCAAAGACTGTTCCTTATAATTAAAACAATAAAACATAAATAATTGGCAATAAGTACAGAGATGTATACTCATCATTTCACTCTACCAATGAGGTATGTGCACATTTACAGAGGTACTGCATAAAGTGCAGTTTGTTCATGCAGAATTGTAGGAAAGGCAAAAAGCTGTAAATCTGATCAATATATAAAAGTCCTATTTGCATAAAAAGGTTTAAAGCATTTCATTAGATACACTCATAAAAGTGTGAATAAGCAGTTATTGTATTACCATAAATGGATTATACTTCTTTGTACTAAACTAAAATTTAATAATAATATGGATTATACTGTTTGAATTAATTATTAAAGCCAGGAAATCTCACAGTAGTGACAGTGGAATTTAGTGTAAAGGTTTCAACAGCAGTAATTAGTGTTACCCTATAAATTAGGAAATAAAGATGCCCTTTTATATTTATGTTAAGACCTCCTATTGCGATCTGCAAGTTTTAAAAATTATAATTATTCTTAGGCTCAATAAGTCAAGAGAATCATGTTCCTAGAATTCAGTAGGCTTTAAATTAGAGAATTAGTGAATAACATTATATAGCAATGTGGATAATTACTCCTACCAAGAAAAATAGGATTAAATAAAAAAAAAATGGAAAAACATAAGAAACTATATGTATAGACATTGAATTTGCTTCAGTCATGTTTACATGGTCAGCTTTATATGGTCTTATTTCCACTCAGCAGCCTTATATTCTATGCATCCAACCACCACACACTAGAGTATGTTTTAAGACAGATGTACAGTTTAAAATATTACACTGAAAGGAATAGATCTTCCTCTGATATCTTGTCCTGCTAGCTGATCTCCAGTGATCAGTTTTTCTAGCAGGTGTGCTCTAGCAGTAGCTCACTTTCAAAAAAGGTGAACAAACTAAATAACATTGTTGAGGGTTTTTTAAACTAACTGATTTGACTTCACCCAGAAGTATGGTGGGAATGTTCACAATTCCATAGAATCATAGAATATACTGAGTTGTAAGGAACCCATCAGGATCATGAAGTCCATCACCCAGCCCTCCGCAGGACACTACAAGAGAGATGTCCCACATACTCTTGGAGGAGTTGGTGCTAAAATACATTTCTCATTACTTTGCAGGGATTTTAAACCTACATTATCACAGTCCAAAGATATATCATTAACTGTTTAAGTGCTTTGCTAAATGAAGCTATTGTAGATCATGATGAAATCACTTATTCACAGTATCCATTTATTTAACTCAAAGTTTTATTTTCAATGATAGTCTACTGTGATGTTGTCATCATAGAAGGATGTTTATGAATATTTGAGTCTTTCTAACCACAATATGTTTTATTATTAACATTCTTATTGCTTTATCATTCAATCTTCTTTACCTTCTGAGCTTTTTCTGGGTGATGTTTTTGCTGTTGTTTTAGGGGGTTTTGTTGGTTTTTTTTGGTTTTGTTTGTTGGGGTTCTCTTTTTAATCTTCTTGTATGTTATAAAGAAGGATTATAGGTGAGAGGTTGTGTACCTCAGGATACAGAATAAGTTTTAATAAGAGGTCATTATCTTAGATTCAGACAAAATCCAACAGCATAGGATTTAATTACTCTATTCAATACACTAATTGAAATATTATTATTAAATATATTATATTCTCAATTATTCTTTTTACTATCAGTTCCAGCTCTCCATCTAGGGACAAGAGAATGGATTTTTTTTTAATTACATTGGAATGTGTAATCTTATTTTGTGTTTTCATTTGACTTATTTTCTTGGTATTATTTGAACAAATGTATGACCTTTTTTGGTATGTAGTACCACAGTGAAATGTTAAAGAGATAATTAGCATATTACATTCTATGTATCTATGTGCTCTACATATTATTCAGTAAAAATTACATTGCAGTTAAAAGATTTTTTTAATGAAGAAAAAACTACAAAATTATTAGAATCAATCCTGAAGTTTAACATAATTGTAGATAAGTGATGTAGCTGAAATATCCACCACTCTGTGCTCAGATTTTAAAATGTTTAGATTGTTGCACAAATAAAGAGAGCACAGAAGTACCATTATGACAATCTCTTCCAGATTTCCATTTTGAAGACTGGATAGGAAAGTAATATAAGTGAGCTAGAACTGATATCTTTGTAATACAGTGACTAAGAATTAGTTGGAGGAAGATGGCACACCAGGAGCTGGCCCTTCATAATTTTATAAAAATTAAGAAAAACCCAAACAAAAAAGCAGAAACCATAATATCTGTTCTCCTACCATGACAGGATGCTTGCTAGGTTTTAATCTTTTCATGTACACGTTCTGAAAGGAAAAAAAAAAAGGTGTTCAACATCTATTTATTTATTTTTAAATCAAGAAAGTTCCATTTAAATTTTAGAAATCCCCCATATAAATAAAAAAAAAAAATCAGTAAGAAACAGTTGACACAACTTGGCTTATAGTCTTTTAACACCCGCATTTCTCCATCTCTTCCACCTGGCAGCTTGGGAAAGCTGCCCAGGTTATACCAGAATGATTTGGAACAAAACCAGTCCTTTAGCATACTAGGTGTTGACAGGCCAACCTGGTTTACACATGGTTCTGCCAGGGGGAAAAAAAAAAACAAAACTGAATCATATTAGCTTTGAACACGTCAGATGATCACTGAAGAGTGTAGCTACATTCGTAATGTCATCCTATCCATACTGTAGAAAACTCTGAGTGATGGAAAAAAATAGCAGTCATCACTCTATCAACAGGTTCTTAAGACTTTTTGGGTAAGAACTCAGGAAGTCAGGTCAGAGAAATAAGTATGTTATGTAGTAGCTATACTTTTATCTCTATGTTAACCCTAGGAGGTAGATGAATCACACCCTGGAACAGCTTATTTATTTCTATTGGTTATGAAGGGAACCTATAATGGAAAGCTTTGGGGTAGCAGCATCAGCATTACTGATGTCTACAATTGCTCAGAAAAGTCTTAACCTTGCAGGCTCATACCCATAACAAATTATAGAATCATATAGTATTCCATATAGGTAGCATCCAAACCATTGTGAGTTCCAGCTACAAAGGAAAATATAATGTGGCAATATTCAAATCTGTATAAATGATCATATGAGCAACTCAAATTATTCAAATAGGTTTTTTGGAGTTAGGGTTAGGGGGTTTTCCCCATTATTTTCATTATTATTGTTACTGAACTAGTGTCTTGTGATTTTATTCTCAATTGTCTGGAATGATGCAGACTGGATAATTTCTCATCTTTCAAGCTGTTCTTTAGAGGTTTGGTAAAACCTTCAGTTTTTCAATGAGAAAGTTTATCTTACTAATGAGATTAAGGTCTCTCTACTTATTTGTCTATTTCTGTGACTTTTGCAGGTAAACAGGGTCTTTAAGCTCAGTCATAGGCAACACCATTTTTTATCCCTTAGTTGGTCAAATTTATATCCAAGTATCTGTCAGTGTTGGCACTATTTCAAGTGCACAAAGAATAGTCTCTTTTCAGGTTCATGGGGCGCAATGGGACAGAAAGGACAATGTGACTGTGTCTCTGCTTATATATTCTGCATAATTAGAATGCCTTTAGATAACAGAACTGGACCATTTCTGTGATGTTTATAGAAAATGATGAAATTGCTGCTCTTCCCAGAGAGTGATTTAGTCTTCTGATTTCTCTAAAGCAGAATTGGTTTATATTTCACTTTTGCTAACAGAATGTAGAGTTGTATAAAGCTGCCAAACGTAGAGTGGACATAAAATTTTACAAATTTGTTCTTCCTCTCTTTGACATTGGTATAAAGATGTATTTTAAAAAGGACATAAAAGACATGTAGAATCTGTCTTTGCATGCATTTGGAAGTTGTTAAAAATATCTTTAAAAAATCCACTAATTTATGCACCCAAGGAAATATAAGAATGCTGTCCCATATCGGAGCAGCATTCTGCATCTCTGTGTTTTATAGCTCTTCAGAAAAAGCACTACACTTTTAAAGACATTGACAGCAGAATAATTTAATATAGTGATGGATATATATATGTCTCTGAATTTCTCTGTGTATGCATACAGGAGCAAAGTAAAATAAATGGGACTTAAAATCTTAGCTTTGCCTACTTTTAGAGTGACAATACGATGGTGGAAAAGTAACAAGAAAATTATGATTATGCAGAAAATTAAATGTATAATTAGAAATGTTTTATTACCTTGCTGTAATATCAGTCCTCATTTAGTGACAAACTGTAAGGCAAGATTTTAGGATCAGATTTGTACCTAGTATTATATGAGTGATGAGCAATAAGCAATAAAATTAATTTATCTTCAATTGGAAAATAATATATATCTATATAAGTATTTTAAGAATGCACACAATAGTATTCATAAAACTTTCTTTTAATCAATTCTATTTTGGAAATGTCTAACAATTTTATAGAAATTCTTTATGTTCTCCAATATTTCTAATAACATAGTATATAGAATGTATGGAGTATAGTGAGACAAGCCTAGTCTCATACCATGAGACTGACAATTCCTTCTACATTTCCACGTCATATTATTATCCAAGAGGTGTTTAAAATTGTTTCCAAATTTGGCCTAAAGATACTAAGATTATAGTTTCTTACGATAGATGTCTATTCTTTCTCATGTATTTATTACCTATTTCTCACAAGAATATTTTTATAATGATTTTAATTATTCTTCTTCAGTGGATGATTCTACATTTTTAGAAAACATTCAAATATTCTATCTCAAATCCTTGCTTCAGTAAACTGGAAAGAAGCATGAGTCATCAAGACCTTCTTTTCTTGGTTTTCAAATGGACTTGAAACAATAACAGACACAAGGGCCACCCTGTTCTTTGCTGTGTTAACTACACAAATATCTTGCTTTATTTGGCTGGAAGAACGATCAGAGCTTAAAAATTGTAATATCCTAGTCATAGTTCACTTCTCCCTGTAAGCAGAAATTATGTTACTGTTTAGTAGTTTCCAAGAACTCACAATGTCTGATACCAAAGAAATCCCTTAGGCAATTTATTTAATCTACCTATATCCCAGATCTCCTTACAAGTTAAGATTTCAAAGTTTAGACTAACATCTACCATCTAAACCTGATCATGTTTTAGAGATTTTAGTGTATTGTTTGTGTATTGCCACTGTGAGGCAAGGTGGGCATTCCAGCAAAGCACTTTTTTCATACTTTTTTCTAAAAATGGGACAGAGAAGACTCATAATCTCACAAACTAATGTTTTTGTGAAACATCCTAACTTGTTGTTAAGAGAAGGCGGAAAAGCCTAGAAAATGATTAAAGTTGCTCATATTATCATCATGCCACTTATTTAACTGCCTACATATAAATTAATGAATTCATGTTTGGGGCCATCTTTAGACAATCAGCAATTGTGACAGCATTTTGTTGTTTTGGGCTTGTTTGTTTGTTTATTTTGGTGGGGTTTATGTGGGTTTGCTTTGAGTTTGTTTTGTTTTTACTGTGTTAACATTCTGTATAGATCATATGTAGTTTATTTAAACCCTTGCTTTATTTGCTAAGCAACTTCTCCCAAAAGAAGGGCAAAGAGATGACTGCCATGAAATAGAAAATGTAGTTTCTGAGGAACAAAGACATAAGTCCTCTGAGAACACAAGAAAGCACTAAGCACCATGTACCTTTTTTTTTTTAAAAAGGATACTTATTTAAAGAAAGAGAGTGAGCTTCAAGTGTGCAGTGAAATGAAAATGTGACTTTGTACCTTGGGATTTATAGGAATTCTGTAAAACTGTGATCCACTTAAGCTTTTTTGATAGGCCTTATAAAGGCCTATAATAATAATAATAATAATAATAATGGCCAACCTTCAAGAACGAAGATTTGGGAAGGGCTCTCCCCATGTGGGTGTGCCCTTCCCAAATCTTCCTTTGCGAAGGTTGGCCATTATAAAGGCCTATGTAGAAAGTGGCAGCTTTTGTACACTCCTTCAAGCAAGACCACTCTCAGCACAGAAAGAAAACCTCTCTGGGGCATATACCAGACTAGTCATGAGCACACCAGCCCATTCTTCACTCTCTGTTCCTAAAGAGAACAGCATGTAAATCATCAGGGATCATCCAATCACTTGGATCCAGCAAGGGCAGCATAAAATTTGTCTTGCCTAAAAAAATAAGCATCCCTTGGACAGCAGGGCTAGATACTTTTCTGCAGACTTAAACCTTGTTAGAAGCCAAACTGACTTAAGCTCCTTCTTTAGAAAATTGATATGTTTGCACTTCTCAGTGGCTAAGTGAATGAACCCCTGCAGGTGATTCTTGTCTACAAAGAGATTGGAATGACTCCACTCCTCAGCCAGGTATTTCAGTTAAGAACCCAGCAAAGAAACAGAGGCCATAAGAGGTGACACAAAAAGCAGTCACATTTATCAAAGGAGGCTTTGACTAAACTCTCTTCAAGCATAGAAATAAAATTTTCCAGTTCAGACACAAAGTTTTGTGAAAAAAATATTTTCAAAAATAAGTTTTTCCACTGGTAAGCAACTGTGATAATTGACAGATGTCTGTGAAATAAGAAATGGCTTCAAAGGTAATTGGGAGTCCTCAGCACATGCTTCAATTACTGTGGGAACAAGGTAAATTAAAGTGTGTGCCTTGCCTACACAAGAAAAATGCTTTCATTAGATTAAATTGGTTTAGAAGTGGATCTAATGATACTAGGAAAAAAAAAAGTGTTGATTGAACCTTTATGGTTTTCTCTTCTTTTTTTTTTTTTTTTTTTTTTTTTAGAGAAAAATGTGCAATCTAAAAGTTCCCAGATGCTATTTCCTGATTCTGCTCAAACTTTTCTTAAAAAACCAACAACAACAAAAAAATCCTGACATTTTTTACCATATTTCTTAATAATTTGCCATCTTTCTTGATGTAGGCTGGAGATTGCAGAATCAATTAGGTTGAAAAAAAAAATGTCTGAGATTGTCTATGACAATCTATGCCCGAACACTACCATATCAACCAGACCATGACAGTAAGTGCCACATCCAGCTTTCCTAAAACACCTCCAGGGACTATGACTCCACCACCTCCCTGAGCAGTCCATTCCAACCTCTAATCATCCTTTCTGTAAAGCAATACCTCCTAATGTCTGACCTAAACCTTCCCTGGCTCTAGAGATGTCTAGATTCCGGCTACTTAGTACATAAAATCAGCTAAGTTTCCCAGTTCTAAACGACCTAAATCCAAATTTACAAGACCAAATATGCTGGAACTTTTTTTTTTTTTTTTTTAATTTTAGAAAGTACAATTCTTTCAGAGAAATAGGAACAGTGTGGGTGGTTGCGATGGAGAGTGGTGTTAATAAGTTTATGGGTACTTTGCAAATATTTTCTCCATTATGTTAGTACTTTTAAATAGTTTGGTGAAATACAGAGCTTTTCAACGTAAAACCAATTAATGATTCTTAATTATAACAAACACTTCTGAAGCTATTTCTGTCCGCATTTGTTACCAGTTTTCCAGAAAAAAGATGTAGAATAGCAATAGAAGAGAACTTTCCATTTCTGATCTTCTTCTTGTAATTTATTGTGTTGGGAATTAAAACTGTTGATATTTGGTCTGTGTTTTTGCCAATGCCACCTGTAAAAAGATTTATCCTTTTCCTGCCAAGTTCTAGGGAACAAAAGCTGATAAAATGAAGGCTTTGTCCTTGAAGACAGACTTTGCATAAACTAAAGTTACTTGAGTCTCTCCTATTGGTTTGACAGCCTTGAGAGGAGAGCTGGGGGGTGGTGAGCAAGGAAGAAGAGAGAGAGAGAGAAAGAGAGAAAGAGAGAGAAAGAGAGAAAGAGAGAGAAAGAGAGAGAGAGAGAGAAAGAGAGAGAGAGAGAGAGAGAGAGAGAGAGAGAGAAAGCAGCAGGGGCTGCGACCTCTTCCTGGGTGGTAATGGCCTCACCTCCCCAGGCAGACATCTCCAGCAGGCTCAGTAAAAGGTGAGAGGGCTCGTGCTCTTGGCACTGGTGGTTCTTTCCCAAAAAAGACAGCAGGGACGCCTGTTGTGTGCCAATGCTTAGAAGATGTAGCCTCTACCTTCGGGGGAGTGTTCTGAGTTGGTAAGACAACCTTACGTGAGTAACTCTTTGGTGACTGGGGTGCTTACACGTTTGGGCTTATTTGCTTAGTCTCCCTCCTCTCTCCCCTCTCTTTGGGTTCCTGCTATTCAGTCACTCTCGTTAATAAAGATACTGTTTTCTAAACTCTCTATCCTGCTCAGCCTCACTTTTCCAGCAACTGTAGAACCCACCCTGTTACATTTATGTTTTAAATTAACAGTGTTAACTAATCCTTAAAGAATTTGTTTCACATTTGAAGAAAATCTGTGACATGTTTTCTGAAATGCTTCAGATCTATTGAACTGAAACTGTACTACAAAATGTCTGCTATACTTTCAAATCTCTATTATTTAGATGAACTAAATAATTTAATAGTAACAGTGATGTATATATTTTCTTCTGTACATACAAAAAATTAATTTTTTCTCTCCTACTCCTCTTACTACAACCATCTTTTACTGCTTTCTTTTACTATTCCATTTCTTTCCTCCTGTTTTCCCACGGTTATCGTCAAGATTCATTCCTTTACTAGCTCTCTTCGTTATGATGCTCTTCCAACAGTCTTTTTCTTTCTTCATATCTATTTTCATTCCTCCTATATCCAGTGACTTTCCCACTCCCCATAATTTCCACATTCTACTGAATTTTCACATAGCTACTGTTACTCCCAATCCTATCCACATATGAGAAATGTCACTATTCTATTATCTTGCTTCCAAATAAGTATTCCCATGCTGTTCTTTTTAATTACCCATCTGAACCCATCAGTCATGAACTTGCAGCTTCTTACAAGTTCTCACCTCCCAACAGCTTCCAGTAAAGACTGCTAGACATCTAGCTTGATCACCACTTCCTCCTGCTTGATCTGAATTTTCTGTAATGAATTATTACAGCAGCAGCAAGATAAAATGATGTGACTGTATAGTACTTTGCAGTTTTATATCTAATATACTGTACACTGTTATTGAACACTTTTTCCTCTGTAGACCTCTCCTCTTCACAGATTGTATACAACACTACGTTTCAAATAAAACTGCACACATTATTACAATATAGACCCTCTGTTTATGACAAAGTCTGCAGTTTCAGTGCCTACAGGAATTTTTCCCCTCTAAAATATTTGTTCAGTCATCAGCCATTCTCTCACAGCTATCTCAAAGATATTCAATCAAATACTTTAAGTTTCAGTAGGAAATGACTCCCACTTTCTAACGCCAGATGAATCATTAATGGAACACTCAGATTTTCCAGTATCTTACAATAACAAGCAGATAAAATCATAAGTTGAATGCATTTCTAAAGTCCTTGTTCCTCTATAATTAGAACACAGGGTAAATCTTTTCTTTCAGGAGTGTATAGTCAATTGCAATTCAGAGAAATGCTAAACTTTTGCATGGATTAAGCACTACTGTAACTGATAGGGAGTATTTAATCAATTTTTAAATCTGCAATATAGCAATCCAACATTAAAGAAGAAACAATGATCCATCATGCTTCATTTGCATTAAGTGGCTTTGAAAACAGACTCAATCTTTACTCGAAAGAAGTCTGAAAAAGTAACACAATACTTTATATGAAATGCAAGTCCTCAATCTGAAAGAAAACTCTTGTCCAGAATTTACAGACTTTTTTTAGGGGAAAAAAACCCCTACACTTCATCCCAGCCTTCAAGGAAAAGAAAAAAACACTACTGGAAAATATTTAGTATTAATTTTATATAGTAATAACACTGTTTCACTCTTCAGTTTTCAAGAGTAGCAATTCTCTTCAGACCAGTAAATTTTAAAATGTATTACTCTTTATCTTATAAATTGGTACAGTCTACAAGTCTAGTCATAGAAACATATCGTCATAGTTCTGCATCAGAAAACATCACAGTGTCTCCTGACAAGTTTTTGAATAATTTATATAAAGTCTATTTTTTTTTTGTGATCACCATACACAAATATACAATCATTGAGAAGCCTAATCTGATATAAACTGCTCATATCTAAAGCTTCCTAAAAAGCAAGAACTCAATTTCAAGGCTTTTTTTTGTTTTGCTTGTGACGTTTTTTTGCCCCCAGATTTAATTTGAAACCAAATTGATCAAAATTAATTATCTGTTTTCTCAGAGTGCCCTATTGTAAGAAAACAAAATTGTTTATGGTTGTATTTTTTTCTGGGTTATATATATCTTTTGTCAACAAACTAGCATTTGAAGATCTTTTTTTTAAGGCAAATATTTCTCCCTGAACGGTTATGAAGTCTGACTCAAATATTTAATACTTAAAAAGAAATCATTGTAGTGACTTTAGGAAAAATTATATGCACACATTTTACCTGTTTCTATGCAGTAAAAAGAATTTTATATGCTCTATCCACAGTACAAAAGCTTAAATAGAAACCCATTCTAAGTAGTTTTGTGGCTGTCATCTGTTTAAAAATGGGAAAACTTGCAGTGGAAAAGTCTTTAGTTTTGGTTGAAAGGTGTATATTACCTTCTTACTGATTTATTTAGCAGCATGTGAATATAAGATAATTTTAAGTCTGTTTCTATTTTGGGGGGAAGGTGTGGGGGCTTTTTTTTTTCCCTTTTGTTTTTAAAGTTATATCAGTGTGCATTTCTATGTTTCATACACAGAAGGAGATAAATCCAGCTCACTATGTAATACTGTCCCAGTTCAGGAAATTCCTGACAGAGTTGGTGGTCAATTATGCAGAGAAAGAGCACTGCAGCACAGCTTGTCAGGACGATGTCGGGCATGTATGTTACTTTGTAAATAAATCTATGTGGGTTTGTGGATATAAAGCATTTACTAACCTGGATGTTCACTGTCTGCTACCACATCTTTGTGCCCTGATTTTCATGGATGAGCAGTGAAGGCAAAACATCATTCATCATGGCTAGGCTTCGCGAACGAAGATTTGGGAAGGGCACTACCCACGCTTGCTGCAAGTGTGCTGATGGCTAAAAAGGCCGATACGGGATAGGCAGG
>JAWWLZ010000001.1:82576022-82591426 GCA_035041345.1 Poliocrania exsul | reverse complement strand
ACCGCCAGCATAGCTCTCAACCTCATGAGGGCACGCAAGCTTCTCCCCCGCGACAAGGGGGTGTCCCCAGAGAAGGAAGGCAAATAGGGAATAATGAATTCCTGTAGATCTCCTGGGCTGGGTGGCTGCAGGACTCCAGACTTCACCTAGAAGCAGACTTATCCCTTGCATATACACAGAAGTTGGTCTCCAGACAGATACTTGGCTGTCCCTGTGAAGTGAAATTCAAAATCATAGTCCCAGTTGTGGGATTGGAACCAGCTGCGTGCAGAGCATGAGGGATTCAGCAGGCTACAGGCTTGGGCTATGAAATGCATTGGTAAGAAATATTGACACTTTAAAGGTGATACTTTCCTGTTCTTTCTTGTTGGCAGTATTCTGAAAATGCTAGTCTTTATAAACAAATTACTTCAGATGCAATTGGTTCTTCACTGTTCAGAACTAGTTAAAACATGAAATTATGGATCACAGCTGAGTGCTGAGTAGTAACAACATAGAACTTTGTCTTCTAATCATCTTTGAAATATTGACTTAGTGTCTGTGAATGTTCATCATCACTACAGAATAAACCAGAAAGACTATCATAGCGAAGCTTGATCAGCAACTGTGGATGCATGTGTTCAAAGAGCCTACACTAATATGAGAGTCAATATGTTAAGACTTACTGCCAGAATGTTTCTTAGACTAAAGGAATCAACTCTTCTGTCACAGGCTTTCAGTAAGTATTTTTGGGAGTTCACTCCCTGACTTAGTTACTTAATACATTTAATTATATGTTAGGAAAGATGAATATGTATTGGAGAATTTGTTCTAGTCTGAGTAAATTTGGTCAGAAGGAAAGTGAGATGCACTAGACTTTCACAACTGCTATGAAAGGTAAGCATATGTCATGGTTCTCTTAATTAAACACTTTGTAAATCTCAAAATAAATATGTAGTATCTCATTTTTTCCTTTGTTCTGCCATAGTACATTACCTATGTTACACATATGTTTGCCCAGTTTGCCCAAAAAGTTGTTTTACGTAGGTCACTTTTCAACTAAGTTGTCTATATTTCCCCCTTGCTTCTCCTTGAAAGGAAAAAATTGCACCTGTTTCATCAAGTTAGACTGCAAGTAATTTTAAGCTTCATCTTAATTAGTTTAATAAAGGTTAAACCATATGACAATACAGACAAATTTTGATAATTACACTCTTAATTTAGGAAAATAAGTGCTCACAGTGGTGAAATTACTAAGGTTTTTCCATTACTCCCTGCTATTATCCTTATTTCACTCAAACTGAATATATTACCAGATGAAGAAATGTGGAAAAATAGTTTCCGTGGGCTGATATAATTACCTATCTAGGGCCATGCAGAGTGCTCATAGGAATAAAAAACACCATCTCCCCCAAAACAGGGAAGGGTCACGTGAAAATATCTCTACCACAGCAGTTGCTATATTCACACATTAAGACCAGACAAAACTGAACAAAACCAAACATTCTTTCTAGACAGATTTTATGTCAGTTAGGTAAATCTGACATGAATAAATTGATTTCCATAGAAATATTTCTGATTTAAGAAGGTATGAATAAATCAAGATTAAGACCCAAGAAGCAGCATTTTATGGTGCTCATTTGCAAAGTGTCTTAAAATCATCCCATTCTTATGGTTCTCAAGAAGCAGTGAAATAGAATAAGCAACACAAGTAATTTCAGTTGTTTCCTTTTTACACCATTTCACTAAATGCTGAATTCCAATTACCTGTAATAATTAAGTAGCTTCATCACTAAGAGGTTCTAACCTTCAGCAAGAGAATCTTTCTATGACTTCCAGCAAAGGCAACTTTCTGTTGACCAGCTATCGATTAGGCTTTCTGTGTTCTTGCAATGTGGCATTGCTAACAATGCAATGATTTATGGGATTGTTGAATATATCTTTGCTGTTCAGAAATGAAAAAGAGCAATGGAAATGCATTTTTATCTCCTTATTTTGAAGGATTTTAGATGCTAATTCAGATATCATTTTTCTAAATCATAATGTAAATTTTATTGGTACAAAACACATTCCTGAACCCTTTTCTCCTTCTAAACAAATCTTTGCTTCTTTTCAGCTGAAAATAATAACATTCATATATGCTCAAAACTCATGAGGCACCTGAATTTTAAGATATAAGTATAGGAATGAATCAGAACTAAGTTATTGCCTCCTCTTACAAAATAACAAAACAAAACAACAACAACGACAACAAAATCCAAGCAAACAAGCAAACAAACAAAAAAAACCCCACACAAGCTGGAAGCAATTACACAGAAGCCCTCAATCTTTGTTAAAGAAATGAGAAAAATCTGTGGTAAGGACAAAACAGCTTTTATCTACAATTATAAAAGCCTAAATATTATAAAACTACTCTGGCTAATATTAGAAAGTGGTTTTATTTTTGTAGTACAATGATATTATAATGTATATGCTATACCATTTCATGTAACTTCCTTTCACTCTGTTTTAAAAATTAAATAACAGTGTTTGAAAGATCCTTACTGTTCCCTGTCTGTCTCTAAGAGGGCTTAATTTGACCATACCCTACAGAGACGCAATATTTTACACTGCATATAATACTCTGATTTTTTAACTTCTTATTCCATGTCTGTCAGTAGGTAAATAATTCTTTCTTCTCAAATACATATCTGACACAACAAAATAATCACTGTAATATAGGAACAGTATTAGTTTATAATAAGTTCTGATATAAAATTACTACCATTATAGACATTCGCTTCTACAATCAGTAGGTGATAACCATTTAGTTTTGAGCCTGACATATTACAACTGTCACCAAAAGACACTTTCAATGGTTATGTGAATGAACTTTTAATCAGCTAGCTGCATATAATTACCTTTCGAATACACATAACTAAGTTCAAAATCTCAAAGAGAAACTTTATGGAGTACTAGATGATTTTGGAGAAGTAGATAACAGCACTAAATAAGTTCAGAAGCCTAGCCTCTCAGCTCAGTTATTTTTAATCTGGCATAAGTATGGAATTCCTGAGCCTTACAAGTGATAAATAGTATCTTTCCTCTGTGAAAACACATTTTAGTGAGAAAAGCATTAAATGGTATTTGAATAGCAAAACTTAATCTATAGTAAATAATTAGAAACAGTTAATTTGACTTCTTGCTCTGCTTTAAAAAAATTAAGTCATTTAACTACACTGATTGAGCATTAGTCTCTACTTGACACAATATCATAGAGATTTTCTTTTTTGAGTAGGAGTGGGGAATCACAGTTAATTCTTTCATCCAACAGCTGCTACTTGAGAGACTTGTCTGTGGTATAATCTCTGTTTCCTCTGGAAATCACAGGATACTTGACCAGAGTGCTACTATTTCTGTTAGGGAGGAGGAACTGGTCTTGAGTCAGTCAACAAGTTTTGTAAGTGTTTTTCTACCATAATGACTGTTGTGATTTCTCCCAGCTGGCAATTAAGCACCAAGCAGCTGCTCGCTCACCCCTGCTCACCCCAGTGGAATGAGGAGGAGAATCAAAAGTGAAACTTGGAAGTTGAGATAAGAACAGTTTAGTAATTGAAATAAAAGTAAAATATTATAATAATAGTAGCAGTAAATAATAACAATGATAATAGAAGGGGAAAAAATCAACGGAAAAAGCAAGAAAACCGTTATGGCATTTTGCTCACTACCCTCTAACTGATGCCAAACTCCATCACCAAACCCCAATTGGACCCCTCTTCTAGATAACTCCCCCATCTTATATACTGAGCATGATGTTCTATGGTATGGAATATCCCTTGGGCCAGTTTGAACAACCTGACCTGGCTCCCTCACAGCTTTTTATGTATCTCCTCACTGGCAGAGCATGAGACACAAAAAAAAAATTCACTTAAGATAAAAAACTAATTAATACCTACCAAATATCAGTGTATTATCAACATTACTCTCATACTAATCCAAAACACAATATTGTACCAGCTACTGAGAAGAAATTGTCTATATCAGATGAAACCAGGACAATTATAATTTCCTATGGATAGTTGTGGATCATTTCTTCTGTGTAGAAAATCACTCAGTACTTTTAAATTATATGTTCAGGAGTTATTCACTAAACATCAGGGACAATTATAGACATTGCAAAATACCTGGAAGGAGGACAGAGGATGTTTCTTCATGAATTGTAACACCTCAAAAATTCTTGGTAACTTGAGAAGTCTTAAAATCAAGAGGCAAAAATGCTAGAAAATAAATGCTGTCATGTAGAAGAAAAAACCCATCTCTGACATCTTCTTATTGTTCTTAGTTTCTTTCTTTCCCTCTGTGGGGTGATGGGCTGATAAGCCCTGATGTGTTGAGGGAAACACCTCAGCCCCCTGGAGGGGTGCTCCTGGCTGACAAAGGCTTTCAAACTGATAAGATTAGCAAAGGATGGAGTGTTAAAAAATAACATGGCCTTCCTTTGTGATATCTTCTGTGACAACTCAAGGAGTTCACCCCCCCTCAGGCATCTGCATCACCCACCCACCCCTACCCCCCATAGATTAACTATTAGTTGCACAACCACCTGAAGAAAAAAAAAGATATAAAAAGAAGTGCAGTTTAACTGCAACTTGGGGAGAAAAAATTTCCACCTGTGGGAGGGCAACCTATGAGCTACTCTGTCTTCCCCATTCCATCAACATTGCAGGGGTAAGCAACTACATACTTTATTTTCTTATACCTTGCTAATTATAATTTGTTATAGCTCACTGGGTGTATACATGTTAATGGGAAGTGTCTATATTTTTCCTGTTGCTTTTCTTTTGGGTTACTGAGTGTGTTTACATGTGGTGTTGAACTGTTGTGTTTCTGTTTAGTAATCCTCTGTTAAGTTTGTCATGGGAGTGGTATACTGCTGGGGTGGCCTGTAAAATGTGTGTTATGCCGGTGTCTTTTGGGATATTTTGTACAATCCTGCAGCTAGATGTTATCACCAAGTAACCAATATAGTCATTGTCACATACCTGTATTAATAAATGTTATTTCAGGAGCTATCGTGAGGAAAGTTCTTTTTCTTTTGCTATTAAGTGTTGCCTCAATAGCAGAGGTCAGAAAACCTTCCAACATGTGTGCTACCCCTGTCAGTGGGAAGTTTTGGGAAACACAAGGATCAGATTATCTGGAGGTGCTTATTGCTAATAATTTCTCCCTGGCTTAAGTGTAGTCCTCATAGGGAAGTCAAAAATCTTTCCAGTCTGTGTTCTGTCCTAGTTCGGCAGGCAGTGCTGGGTTCATAAAGTGACTATCTCAAAGGTGCTTATAGCTATTTATATTAATACAGTTAAGTCTAGAAATCTTTGCATTTCCGTCTCCCTCCGCCCTTTCATGTGACACCCTTGCTGGGCTAATATGCTCCTCCCATTTTGTATCACATAGATCCTTTCCAACTTTGAAGTTGCTTCTAGAGGAATAAGCCACTTTCAAAATATTGGTGGTAATAATTAGGGCACTCCAGGAGCACTTTTTTTTTTCTGAAATAATCAGAATTTGTCTATATTTTTAAACCCATCATCCACAAGATTCCTTCATCTTGATCCCATGATCATCTATATCAGAAAAATTTATTTGCTTCTACTATGTCTTCTAGAGTAAGACAACTCATTCTTTTAAAATTAATCCTAGATAAAGTTCTGGAAAACATTAATTTTAGAGATCTCTCTTAATAGGCAGCATGAAGTACACTGTGCTGGGTTCACATCACTTCTTACTTAACCTTACACTAAATTGTCCTGATTATTTTATTGTATTATCCATTGTCACATACCATTTTTGCTGTAAAAAATATCTCCTTCAGTATGCTGCAACACAGACCTCTCATTGCTACAGATACTTTAAATGGTCTGTGGTGAGCCCACCATACCTGTAATTATGACATGGCATTGTCTGCAAGCTTGTATTCTGCTAAGTAGATACCTCTATACCAGCTAAGTAGGATGTGCTTAGCTGTCTTTTTGGGACTAAAATTTAATTACTTTTACTATTAAGGCTTTTGATTTGTATGATATGTGTATATAAAAACTAAATATTTGTATACATACATGTATCACTCCACATATTTGTGTGTCTGTGCACATGTATATACATTACCAAATATTTGCTACAATAAAGCTTCTGCTCTAAATTATTGCTGTTAAATGAATGTGCTGCTGTTCTAAATAAAACTAAATTTAAGGTTTTATTAATTTACTGTTACAGATGTTTTTGGATCACTACAGATGTTTGTTCTTGTTGGCTATTTACTCCCTATGTGGAACATCACTTGGAGAAAATCAGTAAAAGAGAAGGCTTTATTACATCAATGGTAATTTCATGAGATTTTTACACATTTAAAATTGATCAAGACTAGTAAAGAAAGTTTCAGAAGAGTTAACATTGCATTGCAATTCTCAAAAATACATCTGAGCACAGGTTTCATCTGTTCTTATGAGAAAAGCAGTCCCCTAGAGATTTAGATCTGAAAAAAGGGAAGAAAACCATAAGTGTGAATGCCTGTCACATACTCTACATGTGCTTCAAAGAATACTTTAACAGCTAAAACTGTATGTTTATGGCAAACATAAATATCCACAGGCTATCCATTGTGAGAAACTCCCATTATTCAGTCCTATTAAATGTCAAAATGTCTCACAAAATTAAATAAAAAGGTCTACTGATATGAACAGATAAACGTCAAGCCTTGTAAAATATATGAAATGAAACTCAGGGCAGAGCTAAGTGAAGAATTCTAATATAATAGAAAGCACGTTGTCATAAATCTTTTCAAGTTACTTACATCATAAAGAATTTACTTACTTCTGACTACTTGTTGCTCACTTCTGAATATTTCTACATCTTTTCAAGTCTTAGAAGTAGTATGGAGAATCAATAGAAAATAAACCATGAAGGCTCTGGGACCCACGGGGAATGATGTGAGTAAAAGAGCAGCAACAGAAATAACAGCAATGATAAAATAAAAATAGAACTCCTTGCCTTCTGCTATAGATTATATATCTTGTGCTGTTTTGTTCACTGAAAATGTAGAAAATTTTTATTTTTGGTCTTGGTTTAATAAATTGATAACTCACTTTCTCTTCCTATTGATGCACTAAATATACCCAGCAATGTTGTAAATTTTAGGCATAATCAATTGTAGCCATTTTGGAACACAGAACAGAGAAAATGAGAACATTTAATTCCAAACCTCTGTTTAATAATAAATGGAAGCCATTTGATATGTATAGAAATAAATAATTGGGTTGCCTCTTCTTTTTCCCCTGTTTTTTTGTTGTTTAGCTTTGGCATTTTGTTGTAAAACATGTGCAATTTTCCTATTACTCACACACTGAAATGAACTTCCATGGCCTTGAACTATCAGCAATTGCATTTCCTGATAGTCACATTTATAATCTATTTCTTTAGCCCTAGGAGCATTTTTATTAAATGATAAAACAAGAGATCTCACTTTTATCTTTGTGTCTCAGATTTAAATAGTATTGTGTGACAATTTGATCAACATTGTCAGATCTGATAAGCTTAAACCAGCAAAAGTAGTGTCATCTATTCAAAGTAATAATTGGCATATCCAGTCTTTCAAGAATAATGTGTCGTACAGGATATATGCAAATTTTCTGAGCTTCTTTCTCTGATGCGTAGTTAGACATATGGACTTTACATTCAATGATTCATTGGATTTTGATAAGTATCACAATGTTGAGCTGCTAAGTACAAAATTTGGGGGTTCCTAGGAAGTATGAAGTACTTAAAAGTATTTAAACAATAGTGCCTATGTAATCTTTAACATATATTTTTTCTGAAAAATATTGAAATCTATAATCTGCATTGCAAGTATTCCCAACAAATCAGTTAAGACAGCTCTGGAGCAGGCCTGTTGCACAGCAGTGAGGGGAACCCTGTTTCCTGAGCTGGAGAAACCCCTGTGGAGTGCCAAGGCTGCCACAAATGCAGCTGTAGGTAGTCCTGTGAACAGGACGGGCAAACAGAGTGTGTTGCTGCAGCCAGGGCATGATGCAGCAATTTACAGCTTGTTAAACTTCATAAGGTTTGCACAGGCCCACTGCTCAATCCTGCTGAGGTCCCTCTGAACGTCTTCTGTCTAGGGAGTCAACTGCACTACTCAGTTTGGTGTCACTGGCAAACTTGCTGAGGGTGCACTCAAACCCACTGTCCATGTCATTGATGGATATATTAAATAGTGTTGGTTCCCATACAGACCTCTGAGGGACACCATTTTTTGCTGGTTTCTACTCAGACATTGAGCCTTTCATTATGACTCTCTTGAAATAGCCATGCAGCCAATTTCCAGCCCATCCCTGAAAGCCATATCTCTCCACTTTAGCAACAAGAATGTTGTAGGAGCCTATAATTACTATTTTTATGTAGTTCAGGGAACAGTAATGCTGTTTTTGCTTTCTCATGGTCACTTTTTTATTTAGGAAAAAAATAAATTAATAATATTTCCTAAGACTTCTAGAATTCCTTTCATCACAATTTTGTGATGAGTAGTTTATTTACCTCAATTACTGACCCTTTTTATTCAGTTACATGACCCACCCTATGATACAGGATTGTATATCAGGAGCACACTAGTATTTTTAAAATAGCTGATGATATTTCAAAGCTTTCTTATCCCATTTTCTTCTTCATAGAAATGAAACTGAAGAGCAGTGTGAAAAATTATGTAAACCACATTATATTTGTTTTTATTTTATTTTATCAGCTTGGAGTGCTTCTGTATAAAAATGACAGTATTTCCTTTGTCCTGTTTGCATATAAGTAATAAGTAGCAAATATAATATGATTCAAACCTATTAAACACTCCAACATGATCCAGTTCTCATCCTCTAAAAAATTCAAGATGATATAAAGCCAAGGAAAAACATTCTTTGTATGTATTTTGCAATTGATTGTAAGATGATACTATACCTAAGTAGTTAGAAACTCTAGGGAGTCACGGATGGTTTGTTTCTCTGATAGTGAAAGACTTCATTAGACTATAGATTCAGATATTTTTAATGCCTTAGTGGCTGGTTTGGCTATCCACTGAAAATGTAAACATTTTTGCTAGTGTTGAGGGGTTTTGAAGGGGAATTACATTACAAAAGTGGTATTTTGTTTTATGATGTGAACCAATTCTAAAACCTTCCCTATAACAAAGAAGTCTAGCAAAACAGAGATGCTTTGTCCTGAAAAAATTCAGCCAATTTTGAGGATGAAGAGAAACATTCTTGTAAGAAGTGAAAGCTACAGCAATAGAAAAAGAGAATATTAAATATTTGATTATTTTCAGTGGGTTTTAATCTGATTTATGTTTGTTACTGATTCCAGTAATTGTAGATTTCTGTTTTAATGACTATAATTAATAACTGAGCTCATGTTTTTCCAAACATGTATGAACTAATTTTTGGTTAGTATCACACTAATTTAGTATATGCCCTCTGTCTGCAGAGAGATTTATGATATCTCATTACACCAATAGAGAAAATGCTGATTAAGTCCTCCCAAAGGGGACAAGTTTCATTTACAAAGAATTATGTGACATATAACAAAGGAATAAAATAGCTGCTCTAAAATGAAGCCCATGACTGTATGGTGCATAGGAGGTCACTACCCCAATGTGTATATAGAGGAAAAAAGAAAATAAGAGGAATGAATATCAGGAAATTTCTTTTTTGGAATGACAACCTTATGTGCCCCTCCACTACTTCTGAAAGTTCCTACAGATTTGTTCTGGAATGCCTAAAAACCCACTTCATAGAAGAAAAATTAAATGAAATGTTGAAGTAGACCTATATCAGTGTTATTAGTATAACAGGAGAATAAAGGAGTAAATGAGTTGTGGACAAAGACATCAAGTCAATAACACTGACCTTGACTTAAATAAAACATCACTGAAGAAGTCAGTTACATTATTAAGGGGATTAATTAATAGATACATTAGGAACTATGAATAGATGAAAAAATACAAATACTCAGACTAATGAAACAAATAATAGTGTTAGAGGTGAAGTAGGAATAAACAGATACTGATGTATTAGAAAATTTTCAAAATAGTTCCCACTACTTGTAGTCATATAGCACTGTACACCGGAAAGATAGATCATATGACTTCATGGAGGTGGAAGGTATCAAAGAACCCTGAAAAAATTATTATGAAGATATACTAAGATTCTGATGGATAGCATGTGTCTGAGCAGGGGATGACAAAAGAGATTAAGGCTTCCTCCTTGCCACTATACCTCTATTGTTTCCAAATAATAATATGAATTCCTACGTCTACCCAACTATCTTTAAAAAAAAAAAAAATACAACCACCCCCAAAAAAACAAAAAACCAACTCTGATAATTAATTTCAGAAAACCAGAAATATATACTGCCTTAATGTTACAGGAAGACCATATATTTGCAATGCTAGAAAACAAGAATATGTATGTTCCCAATCACTTCTTCCCTTGCCCCAGACAAGCTATTCAAGTTAATTAGTGCACAGAGTAATTGAAGACTATAAATGTTCATAGCCAGGGAGACAAACAAGCAATTAGTGATAGCACATGTGTGAACAGAAGTTAAGTGAACTTACAGGGGAGCTATATTGAAAGTATGCAATCTATGTTTGCCTTAAAATATGACAGTGTATTTAGAGAGACCTAGAAGTAAAGCCAAATATACATGCACCAAAAAAACCCCAAACAAGCAAATAAACAAGACAAGGCTGAAAAGGTCAGGAAAGAATTTATCAAAATTATTTATCAAATTTATTCTGGAAGGAAGCTTTTCTGCTCAAGTTGGATTTAAGATTGCTCAAATGAGGCAGTTCCCTTCAGGAAACCAACTTAGAACTGGCACAAAGCAGTATAAATAAAATCAGGGGTGAAGGCTGTCACAGAAATTTAGTCTGGGTTATGTTCATATTTCAGATGCACAAAGATATCAACCACTAATGAAAGTTATTATTAAGCTCCTTCCTCCCTAAAAGTGTGGTGTACTTTCATAGAGATAGTTACTGTTTCAAAACAGGAGCTAGGAGTGATTTTTGTTCTGTTCCTTCTTTCTGTCTATAACAGCTACAGTCTGTCTGGAGGCACAGGAACTGTCTTTTCTAAACAAACACAATGAGTATATTTTTATTGCCCTGCAGGAATGAGTGGATTAGATCCACATGATGATCACAATTAGGCAGAGCTTCCTAGAGATCTAGTAGGTCTGGCTCCCTATTGTGTGGAAGGAATAGAGAATGTTTTTCTACCTCCACAAAACTTGCAATCTTTAATACTATCACAGACAAAATACCTCTAAAATAGAGCCTTCCTACATAACAAGACTCTCACTGATACATGCGGGAGAAATTGCTCAATGAGCTGTCTATCTTGGCATTAAGCTTGACATGGAAAAGAGTATTTTTTTTTTATTTCATAAAGTTAATCCATGTGTTTTAATTAAATTCTTTAAAATATCATTAATTCAGATAGTTTATGTAAAACACAGAAGAAAATAAAAAAAAAAATGACTGCACAGAGCTGTACAATTTACCATGGCACAAAGGGGAGGGGGAAGGGAATATAAAGGGAAAGAAGTGTGGGGAGGGAGGGAGACTTCTTTCTAAACAATGAACATGTATTTATTCAAAGCATTATTCAGATGAACAGTGTTCTATTAAATGTATACAGCCATTTCATAAAAGAGAGAATATTCTTTTGGACATATTGCACATATTTTCAAGTGCATCTGTTTTGTTTTGCAAAATTCTGCAGATATATCCAAATATTCAATTGAATCAGTACCTTCATTATGCAGCTGCAATCAATTGTGAGATTGTGAACTAAAAGCAACTTTCTATACTAACTTTAAACTTTGATTCTCTAAGTTTTTATTACAAGAGAACTCAGAGAGTTATCTGGGGTTTAGTGGTATAATGAAATTCTCATTAAGTATTCTCTGTAACTATTTATTAAACTGTTAGAAGAAAAAAATTAGACATAATTTTATGCCTTCAGGCTAATCACATTCCAATTAAAATTAAGCATTTAGAAGGCATTTAATCTCTACAACTACTTTATGAGCAGCTTATGTTGCAATATATGCTTCACCATGTTGGTCCTGGTAGAATTACATTAGTTCAAATGCCCCAGAGGTAGCCTGAGGCAAAACCTCTTTCTTATCCTTCCACTGTTGTAATCCTTTTCCTGTCTATGATCTGCTGTGAGCTACTTAAACATATCTGGCTCCAGGTATTCCAGTTGCTTGTTCACACATCTTTTAGCAATACTGCTGTATTGTAAAGTCCAGTTAAACGAAGATTTATATAGGGGAAGATTCATTAGTCTTCTTTATTTCATTATGTAAATGATTACCTGTGTTAAGAGCCTAGCATGAAGCTTTATAGCTTGCAATACTTGAAGAAAGGAAAAGTGGAACAGCTGTTATAAACAGCCATGCCAGATTTAGTGCAATGAAATAAAAATCTAGCTATGGAGTGGGAATAAGGTCACTTTCTTCTTTAATACAACTTTAATACACTAGATAGTAAATATGTGTTTAACTGAATGTGGAATTAGGGAAATAGAAGCTAGAAACTGTGGAATTTCTAGCCTGACTTTCTGAAATAGTAAATGTAACCAATGAAACTGAGAAGAAAGTATAAAAATGAAACAGCTGACCTTTTCCTAGAATATTAAGATTTGGAAAAAAGGATAATTTGAAACTAATTAGAACAATTATGACAGAACACATTTAAATTTAGTGTTATGCAGAAGAAGTGTAAAAAAAAATACTACCATTATTATTATTATTATTATTATTATTATTATTATACTTAAAATCAATATGAATGTTCATATTTAGAATATGTACAAGAATATAGTATAAAATTTCACTTAAATAATTACTTTTTATTTTTTACCTCTTTCATCAACTATGACTCAATACTGAAACAAAAGTATGCTTACAATCAATAAATAATGTTTTCAATTTTATTGTATTTTACCAATCAAATAAAATTTTCTTGAAGTGACAAATATTTAATTGTTTTTTTTCTTGTATGAAATTATCATGATCAGAAATTCTAATGAAATTGTGTTAGAAAGCACCTTCAGTGCCTTCTGCATTATTTCTGTCTAACTTTTTATTCATTAAATAATTCTTAATATCCCCTGCAGCTTTTCTTGAAAAGTTCCAGGAATGAACATTTAGCAACCTAAGTGATCTGTTTTAGTGCTCCTAAAATCCTTCCACTTACTTTGCTTTCCATAATATCTAATCTAAATCTCCTTCACTGTTATATATGTCCATTAATTCTTGACCTAACTTGATTGGTGCTGAAGAAAACATTTTCTTTCTCTTTGACACAAATATTTACAAGTTATAAGTTAGAATTCTCCTTAAGCAGATAAAATTAATCTAGCTCTTTCAGCCTTTCCTCATCATCTGGATATTGAAATCTCAGATCACTCTTTCTTCTCTGGATTTTATCATTGCAGTCATCAGAAACATTACCATGTGCTGGATAAAACAGGCTGGAATTAGAAAAAAAGGTGTTCTTGATGAAGAGTATGTTTCCTTCATATGAGACCAGCTGAATCAAGGATTTAAGTATTTTGCTAAAGCCAAAGTCTTAATCAGCAAATTTAACACATCTTGAACTGTTCTGTATCACTGAGGACAGCTAACATAGAAGAGTCTGTGATGACAGTGTCAAGCCTTTTTAGCTGCAGACTGGTGTGGTTACATGCAAGATGCCTTTAGAAATGGTCAGCCTGTGTTGGATGCAGAAATATGCACAGAAATGCATTAGTAGAGTGATAATTAGTAATGACCACAAATGTGCCACAGGAGCTCTGACAGTTCAACAGGTCAAATGATCATGTCCCTGTAACTAGGAACATTCCCTATCATTGTTTAGTTTACTAATATAAGCTTAGAGTACCTTTTAGCAATTATATCAATCCTCATAAAAATGTATGAAGACATACCATTACTGTTATATGTATACTATATATAAATAACTATGTATATATACAAATATGTTTACTGTTATATGCATAACTATCTATAACATAACACTGCACCAAGAAAATAAACCAGAAAAACTTAAACCTATGTGAAATAGTGGTCTTAAAAAGACAGCTATGATAATTACTTCTTGAAATCCCTGAGAAACTGCAAATATCCTTTTGGCTTGTGTTTAGTTAATTATCCAAGAACAAGAATCTGCTTGGGCCAAGAGTTTCTTTTCCTTGCCTTGCAGAATTTTTTGGTCTTCCTTCTGCAGTTAGAAAGGAAATGTTGATTAGTGTATTGTGACAGAGTGATACTGAAAAAAACCTCAGATGTCTTATTCTCATATTCTCAGGGCTAGAGAATCATTTGATTTTATATAGGGTAACAACTTTTTCCTTATTTATATTCATAGGATCTGTTCTTCCTTTTGCTAAGATGAAGCAGAGACATATAGAGCTCCTGAATTCCTTGAGGTTTCAGAGGCTAAAACTGTTGCTTGCTGATCTAATCTTTAGCATTACCCATTTTTTCCTAGATTTTTTGTTGTTTATATGCTAAAGATTCTAAGTACTATGGGCTGTAATTTTGTTACTGTCTATATGGGAAACAGCTAAAACATGTGAGCATGTCGACTCTTCTGAGGTTCCATCACATAGATGGGACTGACTTTAATTGTCTTGGTAATCCCTCCTATGTCTGTAATTCTACACATGCTGCTTCTTCCTGATCATAGAATATCTATTGGGATATATCTGTCTCACAAGTAAGGACAGGTTTTTACATCTTTCTTGTCCAATTTTGCAGTCCCATTGGTTAGAGTGGTAAAAGACATGACCTATGCAGATCTTACTTCTTGTGATGTCTACTCTGTCACAATGTAGGTGTGGCATCAAAATGAAGTGAAAAGAAGAAAAAACACAACAGTGATACAGGCAACCTCCAGAGCTCAGACACTTATATAGGGCCAATGAATTTTCTGGATCAAATCTCTTAAGTGTCAAGAATGTGTGATGTAGGAAAATATTCACTATACATGTTCCTCATTTACTTTTGCTTGTCTCCAAGTTAAAAGTCCCATATCTAAAGCAAAAGATAATTTTCCCAGGAGCACCATTAATTTAAATAGAACATGCTGAAACATTTTTAATAAAAACAGGTTTATCATTGGACTGCTTCTATAAAGTCTTACTCTGGCTGTAGAATAATGCTGTCAAAAAACCCCACATGGGTTGCTTTAAATCCCCCTTTTATCATTTGTAACATGTAACCAACTACATTTCAAAATTTCCAGCAGAGCATCTATTCCTAAACTTCTCTCTCTAATATATATATATATTTATTCCCCCCTCCCCCCCAAGATATATATTTGAGGCACT
>JAWWLZ010000001.1:82534992-82569284 GCA_035041345.1 Poliocrania exsul | reverse complement strand
TCTTTGTTGCTAGTTTCTGTCTGTTGTGAAAATGGGATACATTGCTGTATTGTAACTTAAGTTTAGTGTGTTTGTCTATGTAAAATGTGTTTTGTGCTGGTTTTCTTTCGGGGTCTTTTATTATCAATTAAATACAATCTTGCAGCTAAATGTTATCACCGGCAAGCAGAATCCACAATAACTGTCACATATTTGTGTTAATAAATGTTATTTCGGGAGCTGTTGTGAGAAAATCTCTTTTCTGGCTTAAGAGTGGCTTCATATTAGAAGTCAGAAACACTTCCACCTGTGGGCTGTCCATTAAGTCGACAGACAGTGTTGGGGTACATAAGGCTCTGATTGTCTAGAAGCACTTATTGCTAATAATTTCTCCCTGGCTTAAGTGCGGCTTCATATTAGAAGTCAGAAACGCTTCCGATGTGTGGGCTGTCCGTTAGTTGACAGACAGTGTTGGGGTACATAAGGCTCTGATTGTCTAGAAGCGCTTATAGCTAATAACTTTTATTAATACAGTTAAGACTAGAAATTTTTGCATTTCTGTCTCCCTCCTCCCTTTCATGTGACACAATGTTAACAACTATGGATAGTATAAGAAACAAGGATGAACAATGACATAGAACAGGACACAGACTTTGTTTGGAAATCACAGGGAAAAAGCCTGATAGGAAGGAGTATGAGAATGCTATGCAAAAAACCCCAAACAACCCAGATTGAAAACTGAATACCACATTATTATGTATCTGTTATAATTAAAACAATAACAAAAATGGATGGCTGAAATTACCAAGCAATAAATTTAGAGCAAACAAAATTGGTTAACTCATGTATGATGTATAATTACACTGTGAAACTCATGAATGCTGTAGACAATAGAACTGTAAAGAGATTTTTGAAAGGTCTAGGAAATTGAGAGAAAAGAATTCATAGTTATCTATTTAAAAACATGGTAATGTACAGTCTTTATTTCAAGAGGTATTTTACAGATTGATTGTTGTAGCTGGAAGACTATCTGTCAAAAAAACTGTGATTGTATCAGTCATTGAATGTATCTGTGATCTATAACAGTATCTGCTTTGGTTATTAGTATCTTTTACTTAGCGTCTCCTTCAGATTGCTATTAAAAAAAAATTAACTAGATGACATTAATCTTTATTTTGAGCCAGGAGAACAGTTGTGTTTTGAGAGAAGGGAAGAATGGAGGAGAAATAGTGAAGCACAACAATTCTTGTTGACAGTGTTAGCTTCAATTTGAAAACCCTTTCAGTGTAGATATTTTTCCTAATATCTAATCTAAACCTCCTTTAGCACACTTGATGCTATTTCCTCTTGTCATGTTGCTTTTTACCTGTGAGAAGAGATCAACATTCTCCTTTCAAGTAATTACAAGAGCAATAAGGTCCTTCTGATCCTTCTGTACTCCAGGCTAGACAATCACAAGTGCCTCAGCTGCTCCTCATAAGACTTGTGCTTTAAACCTTCACTAGCTCCACTGCCTTTCTCTGGAGATGCTCCAGCATCTCAATGTCCTTCTTTGTAGTGAGGTGCCCAAAACTGAACACAGGATTCAAGGTGCATCCTCACCAGTGCTGAATACAGAGGTATGATCACTGCCCTATTCCTGCTGGCCACATTTTTTTTTGATACAGGTCAGGATGCCATTGATCTTCTTGGCTGCCTGGACACACTGCTGACTCATATGCAGTGATTGTTCACCAGCATCTTCAAGCCCTTTTCCTCGAGGCAGCTTTCCAGCCACTCTTCTCCAAGTATCATGGGGCTGCTGTGACCCAAGTGCAGGACCCAGCACTTGCACTCATTGCATCCCATACCATTGGCCTCAGCCAATCAATACAGCCTGCAGAACCTCCCTAAACTCTGGAAGATCCACAATCCCAACTCAATTTGTTGTCTTTCATTCCCTTTTGATTACAAATTGATATGCGCAGCCTCACTGTCCCACTGAAAGAATTGCACTCCAGAAATGCTCTTGCTGATGATATAGTCTGTCCTCTCAAACTGATTCTTCCAGGTCACCATCATATGTTTGGAAATACTCTGATGAAGCTTTGGATAGCAGACTCACTCCTGAAGAGCAGTGTGGAGAAATATGTATGATTCTTCCACTTACAAGTAAAACAGACTGAAAAATTTATTTTGATTCTTGAATATACTTAAATCTATCATTTTACTGAGTTTGGTGAAATCATCCATATATCTTAGCTGGATAGAAGTTTAAGTGAAGAACGCACTAATTTAAAAATACCATGATATCTGTCTTTTAGGCCTTCCCTCCAACTCTTACCTGTAAACACTCAACCCTCTTCACCACCATCACGCTCTAGACAGTCAAAATACTCCGTAACACAAAGGGCTACCATCTCCTTCATTGCATATCCCTTCTGAAGAGTTTATAGTCATTCCTTGTAGCACTCCAGTTGTTTGAGTCATCCCACCAGGGTTCCATGATGGTAATTATATAATAATTTTCCTGCTATACAGGAAAAAAAATAATAGGAAAAAATGTGAAAATCATCATTTATCTCAACATAGTTCTGGAAGCCCCTCTTTTTGTTATACACTACCAATTGCCTATCCAGTGAGTCATACTCAGATTTAGGAAATTGTCTATCAAGGCTTTGTTTCAGATTTACATTTAGTTATTTAACAATATAAAGTTATTTCAAATTGTGTATTATAGTTAGAGGCTAGACCTACAACAAGACCAGGGAGAAAATAAAGAATAACATAGAACAATCTGAGAAAAAGAAAGGGACAAGTATAAGTGGTAGATAAGCACAAGTGTAAGAAGGAAATTATTTTACGTGAGAGGTTTAATCTTAGGTTAATAAAGATTCATTTTAGTAAAAATGAATATATTACACTGAATAGTTTGTGTGTAGCAGTATGAAAGGTTAAAGATATTTTCAGACTAATAACTTTCTCTGTTTTCTTCCCTCTGTTACTTTTCCAACAACTCAAGGAACACATTACTCTCTATATAGGATCATTGTAAATGAATATGAGTTCAAATATATGCACAAATAGACAAGTCTTTCAGAATGTTTTTGTACCCTGTAGAAGATCAAAAGCTTGGCAGTTGAAGATGATGTTAGACATATGGTCATTGGGTAGTTCATGTGTAGTTCAGCTGTATTCAGAACAAAGAGGTATCATTGTCTTGCCTAAATAAAAATTCAGAAGATAAATCATGTCTGAAAAAACCCTGAATCCAGGCAAAAATATAACTTTGGTTTACACTGGACAAGTTTAAATCACCCAAAATTTCACCACAGCACTAAGCTGAGGATGGAATCCATGCCTGACCCTTAAACCTGGTCCTGAATTTGGATGACACAATCAATTATTTCTTTCAGTCTCATTAGCATTACCTTTGAAATTTCACTGAGTTTAATTTTTAATGTTATAGCCATGTAACCTGTTATATTCTCTATGTGAATTAAATCCAGATAATTGATACAATGGCCATTGGCAGTAAGGAACTGTTGATATCCAGGGATGGTGCTTAATAATAGTTCTTGTGATAATCCCAAGGAAACATCTACAATGAGTGTTGTATTCTGTTGAAACATTATGATTGGAAGGAATATTCAGGATTAGAATTACAAGTAGATTATTACCTATATTTGTAGCTTAAACCTTAGCTATTCTAAATCTTTTTGGCTTTAAATTTCTTCTAGGAAAGTCTCAAAAGTCTTAATTGTCTCCCTGGTAAGCTAACAGAGTTGAGCTGTGTCAAACCCTGAAGTGGTCTCATTGCCAGCCACCAGGCTGGTGTGATGGAGGCATAGATCATAATCAGAAAACTTGCAAAGAGAGAGATAGTAATGAAAAATTCCTTCCCTATTTCATCAGAGAAAAACATTCAGGCTTTCAGTAGTGACAAACTCCCACAAGAACTCCTACATATTAAAGCAAGTATCATGGCCAGTTAGGTTTTGAGTCTCCAGTTATGTGGGTTGTGAGATTCAACAACTTCTCTGGGGAAACTGATCCATTCTTTGACATTGTGAGGGGAAAATTTATGTCAGTTGCCAATTTTCCTAGCATTGGTCACTTCTGAGAACAGTCTACCTCTGCTGCTTTTTTTTTTTTTAATCATCTGTTAGGTAGTTGTATAACTTGGCAAAATCTCCCATTTATTCTCCTTTTCTTAAACTTGAGCAAATCAAGTTATCTCATTCCATCTTCAAGTATAAAGCATCTCAGTCCCTTGAAAATTTAGCCTCTGATGAACTTGGTCCAGTATGACAATGTTGTTCTTACACTGGGGTACAAAAATCTGGACACAGTAACACAGGTGCAGTCTCTCAAGTGCTGGCTGCACTCCTGCTAATTCACTTCATAGTTGGCTGCTTTTGCTCTCAATGCATACCACTGTGTCATGTTCAACTTGTCCCACCAGGACATTCAGATCTTTTTCTGTAGAGATGTTTTTTGGGGTTTTTTTAAAATTTTTTTCCCCCCAGCTAGTACCCAAATACAGTTTTTTCACCTGTCCCTAGCAGAAAATTGCACTTGTTTTTTCTGAACTTTAGGAGGTTGCTTCAGACTATTTTCTAGCCTGTGAAGATGTCAGTGAAGGGCCGTTCCCCACAGCTTGGCATGGCTTGGGGCATTCGGTCCCGTTGTACAGGATTTTCAGATCATTAACTATAATAGCCCTAATATGAAATCCTGAGGGATGCCACTATCAACTGACTTTGTCCCATCACAAAATCAGAAGGACCAACCAATTTGTTTTCACCTTCAAGTCCATTTATGCAGTCCATAGCTCACCAATTTGGCTGTAAGGATTCTGTGCAAGATCACATCAAGGACCCTGATAAAATCAACAACCAATTCTGTTCTTTTCAGAAGACAACTAGGAGTCTCATCACAAAAGGCAAACAAATTGGTCATGCATTATATGCTCTTGATAATTCCTTTATCTCTGTTCCCAATCACAACCTTGTTCTTCATGTGCCTGGACATGGCTTACAGGTGGAGCTTATCCATAGCTTTTCCAGGTGCCTTCTTTGTCTGATGAGCCTAAACATTGTGGGGGAAGCATAACTATGAGCAATTCTGGATTTTCCTAATGGAAACACTGAGGGTAAACCCCTGTCTATTGACCTGTTTGTCCACATGTCTACAGATATGAGGTAAGTTAGGTCAAAGAAAATTTATTTCTGTCTCAGCAAGTTTTTCCTAATGCTGCCTCTTCATGTTGTTCAGAATTAATTCAGTGGTTATTGCTCATCTGAAATGTCTCTAAATGTTGTTAGATATTGTTCTGTCAGATATTAGCACTCAAATACTCTACCTTCAAGAACAACTGCTTCCTAGAGATGTATCATTTAAATATTTTCTCAAAATTCCAAGAGGTTAGTTTAAATAATGAGACATTACTGTATATTTTTAAGAAACATTAAAATAAAAATCATGTTTTTAATGCATTTTAAATATGCTATTTATAATATGCAAAATATTATACATGCAGGAATTAATTTTTTTTATTTTCCTTTTAGGTCCATTACTAATTCTTAGAAAGTTGAAGATGGAGGATAGATAAGTAAAATTATACATATATTAAAAAACAATCTTTGTCTTTTCTTGTTATTTGAATGAATTTAGTAATGATTCTTGAAAGATAAGACTAATAAGGATTTTGGAGGAAACATTTTGAACTAAGCTGTTACTAGGATAATGAAAGCTTGCAATATGGCTGAAATTCTCAGTAGAGATGTAGCTGTAGTCAAACACAGACAAGTTACTGTCCACTTCTCTGTACTTGTACAGGAAGGCACAGAGGAAGAGGAAAAAGCACCAGGCAATGCCCGCTACATCAAGTTGCCAGTTTGCTGAGCAGAGAAGAGCAAAGGCATCAGGATTCAAAACAAGCTGCTTTCAAAGTAGAAATTTGTTTGTAAATTTCTTGACTTTTGCTCTCAGTATGTGTCAGCATCACTTTGATATAAACATCAGAGCCTAACCTTAAGGCCAAGTTCTTTCCCTTGGACTGAACCTTAGGGGGTTGCCAGTCTGTAGCCTAGCACATACAATAACCCTCTAATGTATGGAAAATTACTTGTATGGAAAATACAGACATATGAAACTTGAAATGCACTACAACACAAGAGTGACAGGTATACTGCGAAGCCTACTGTGCCCAATGAGATTTTCAATGGTGCCTGAGGAAAATGCCTAGTCCATGGAAATTAGGAACTGTTTTGTGAAAGGATCAAGCTCCTGCAGTATAACACTATGTCTCTCCAAACTATTTCCTGTCTTCAACAAAAGTAGCAGTATCAATCAGATGATTGCATAGAAAATGTTTTCTTTTGCACATGTTGAAATTAAGCTTCGTGAATTTAAAGTATTAAATATTCTCTTCTAGCGAAACTGTAATATTGTTTTCACAGAATCACAGAATGGGTCAGGTTGAAAGGGATGACAGTGGGTCATCTGGTCCAATCTCCCTGCTCATTGTCATCCCTGAGCACATTGCTATTACACACCAGCACACCAGATCAGTTATTATTGGGTCAGAACCACGTTGTGGGGGTATGTCTGTGTGTGTGCGTATGCGTGGGGGGGGGAGGGGGGGGCGGGGCGGGACTGTGTCAGGGGAGAACAAGCCTTTAGCACAGTGTCCACATGGTCAACTAGGATGGTTGCTGGAGTCAGCAACCACATGGCATGAAGGCTGCTTGGGGGACCTGTCAATCAATAAGGGCTGCCTGGTAACCTGCAGACTCCCCACCCCCTGGAGCTCTTGATTGGCCTTGGCACCCCTCTCTTTGGCTAAGAGGACAGTGAGTGGTCAGTGAACCAAAGGTCCCACCTAGAGGGAGTGACACAATAGTCAGACAGATAAAGAGGCACACATGAAATCCCTGTTGGGCTTTGGTTTGTTTTCAAAAATCATCAGTGTGTGATCTTCTAAGTGGTAAATACGGTTTTCTCTCCTCTTTTTCTCTTAATCTCTCTTCCTTTATTCTTTTCTTTTTGTGGGTAACTTAAACATTTTCTGTAAGGTGTGGGTACTTAAGTTACAAGGAATTTGTGTTTGCTGGGTGTAACAAAAGTTCTTTGTAGCAATGCTTGTTAGTCCTGATAATCTGTTGTAATGCCTTTATGGAGTTGCATGTTAGCTTTGTAAAATCCTTTTTTGTCAAAATGCCTATTTTTTCACCAAATTCAAAGAAATTTCTCAGTGAAAAATGTCTAATTTTCCTTTGGATATTAACTCAATGTACCAAATAATCAGTGGCTTTACAAAGACTTGTGTGGGCAAAATTTCTTGAAGGCTAAAATTGAAATGCATGTCTGCTAAAGCTTGAGCCTTTGGGACCGGGGTGTAACAGTTGGACAGGATTGCATTCAGACAGTTCTTGAATACCTCCAGTTGAGGAGGCTCCACCCACTCTCTGAGCAATCTGTCCCAGGGTATGGTCACCTGCACAGTGAAAAAATTCTTCCTCATTTTAGGTAGAACTTCCTGTGCATCAGTTTCTGCCTGTTGCCTCTTGTCTTATTCCTTAGCAGCACTTAGAAGAGCCTGGAGCCATTCTCTTGACACCCTCTGTAAGACCTGATAGGCATGCAGGTAACCAGACAACCAAACTAAGCTAAAGTACTAAGGGAAAATTATTTTGAAGTAGAAAACTCTAAGATACACTGCAAAAGAAATCACAGAGGGCAGAAAAAGCACAGGCCAGCCAGCCTATGCCCTGGGTGCTTTTATATCAACACCTTTCCATGTGCATAACTTCAAAGCTCTTTCTCCCAGCAGGTGCCTCACAGCATGTCTGAGGAGGTGTTATCTCTAGCTAGGAATTCTACTGTCAGGAGGGGCAGAGAATAAACATCATAAATGGAGTTTTCCCACACTGATGTCATCTCTGGCCTTTTCAGATGCAGAAATCTCTTGAGTGAAAACAACTCTAAAGAACAACTCCCTTCTCCTTATCTAATCTTCCGTTCTCAGCCTCCTTCTTCCCTACACTCTCCCTTCAGATCCTTATACACATTGATGTGGTCCCCTATCGCTTTTCCCTTCTTGAGGCTGAACAGGCCCACCTTTCTTAGCCTATCCTTGCAAGATACATGCTCCAATCTTTTAATCACTTTTGTTGTTCTGTGCTGGACCTGCTTCAGGAGCTCAACATCTCCCTTGTGCTAAGGGGCCCAGAACTGGACACAGTACTCTGCATTCAACCTCACTAGGACCTGCTGGCAATGTACTTGCTCTTGCTAATGTATCCCAGGATATCACTGGCCTTCTTGGCCTTGAGGGAACATTGGCTCATGGTCAGCTCCTTGTCCACCAGGACCCCCAGGTCCTTCTCAGGTCAGCCCCCAGGCTGCACTGGTTCCTGAGATTATTCTTGTCCAAGTGCAGGAACCTGAATTTGCCTTCACTGAATTTCGGACAGTTCTTCTCTGCCCATCTCTCCAGGGTATTGCGTCTCTTCTGAAGGGCTGCACAGCCCTCTGGAGTACTGGCCACTCCTCCCACCTTTGTGTTGTCAGCAATTCACTAAGGAGGCCTCTGCCACTTCATCCAAGTTGCTGATGAGTAAGTTAAACAATACTGGGCCCAGTATTGAATCTTTTCCTTGTGGGATAGTTTTCTTTGGCGATAGAACTGTTGGTAGTAAGGATAAGGAATCTGCAGATAAGTAAATGTTTGTAAATGGCTTTTTTTATTTGTTGAAGTTAATAATTTTTATATATTTCAGACCTTATGCAACAATTCAACCTTCTGAATAAATTGTTTCCTTCATAATGGCTCATTTTTTCCCCAGCTGATAGACTGACCTTTGATTGATGGATTTTTTTTTCTAGCAATTTTAGATGACTTCAAACCTAAATGTAGTTTGGAGAAGTGAGTTAAATTGTGCCACTGATTTTCCTCTACTTCATCAATTTAAATCAATGATAAGATCTTTTGTCAATTTGGTTGTTTTTGGGTTTTTTTGGCATGACTTTTTACTGTTCAAGGGTTCACAAAGTCCTAAATGTTTTCTTTTCTGCTTTTAAAAAACAAAACAAAACAGATCATTACTATTGATCAGATATATTTAGGTACTTACAACTATTTTGTTAATTGACATAAGGACTGTGTAGGTTAGGTGCTCAGAGAGCGAAAGCATACAGCAGCCTCCTACAAAAATAGAATGTGATATTGAATTTTCTTCAGTTCAAGCTAATAATTTGGCTTATTAATGCAGTGAGTGAGAGAATTAAAGGGTAATGACTGTGTTCTCTTTATCACTGATTACTGATTGTCCATGAGATAGGACATGAACTCTCTGAAACCAGAATTAGTAGTCTGATGTAAAGAATCAGGAAGATTCAAGGGCTGCATAGGAAATGCAAAACATAACACACCTCAGAAAAACATCAGCCTAAACAGGCTGACTTGTGCTCATTGTGCTAAAAACTCATCACATGCCTAAATTCTGTGGTGAATTGAGACCTCATGGAGTTACTGCAAATTGTATATCAACGCTGAAATAGAATGAGAAAATGAAATCAGAATCAGTATCAGTTAATAAATTAAGAAAAAACAGCATGTATTTATTCGTTGTTGGTAGTTTCCTTGGCACTGTATAGAATGAATGTGTTGTGTATATGCTGTTCTACATTGCAGATTTTCAAGGGCACTTCTGAATTCAGTCACGTCATTATAGCTTGGAAAGCTAACTGGAAACACTTCCCATTCAACAAATTAATTTGCAAAACAAATTGTTTCCTCACCATTACAAGGATTCTCAAAGAGCTTGTTATAAATGTCCTGTAAGCAACAATGGCAGCAAATAAAAGCATCATATATTTAACTTACTCTATTCTGCCTATTGTATACGCCAGACAATATACTGAGATAGAAACAAACCTCTGATTTATCAACACCCTAACAAAGCAGATTCTCTTTTTGTATCTTAAAACACAGAATCAACAATTGTACCAGTCTGTATGGGGCTTGGCTTTGTAACTTAGAAATATCACTATACCATTAAAAGATTAGTAGCACTTTTACAAGCAAAACCACAAATTCATGTCTTCAAAAAATAATGGAAAAAAGTTAACAAATCACAGAAGCAGACCAACATTCTAATATGAATGTGAATTTAACTCTGGGCTAACTTCCATAAAAGCTATTACTCAAAAAAGGCTGATGGAAATTGAATAAAAATGAAGTAAAAGAAACATAATTAAACAGTATCACTTACTTGGGGTGTATGTTCAGCTTTGGTGACAGGTAAAGAGCTAGAGATATCAACTTACAGATGAAGAACCAAAATTTTCTGTCATCTAGATTGTACTAAGATTAAATTTTACTTTGTATGGCTCATACTGGCAACACTTCCCTTAATCAAGCCTGTGTGCAAGTTTGCACAATGTGCATAGCTATGCAAAAGCTTTTAAAGGGGACAGATGTGTGGTACTAAACTTTCCTTCCCTAAAAGCATGTAAAATAGTAGCTGGGCAACTATACTAGTTGTGTGAAAAGTAATAGAAATTAGTCTATGCAGAGATACTCAAATTATATGATGACAAAGTATAAAGTGTCTGCATAGAAAATTAGGTAGGCACCCACATGTGTATTTCTGTTGTTCAACTGCATTTCTAAAAGATAGTTGGTAATCCACATACTATCCTATGGTTTAGCTAGCAACATCTGCCACAAAGGTTCAGTGGCAGCTATCTCTCCGTCTTTCTCCTTTTCTGTCTTCCTGCTCCCTCTGTTTCTTTTTCTTTACTCCTTTTCTGATGCTTTGGGCAGCTTGGAGCTGGAAAGATTGGATTTGACTTAAGTATGTGAATTGATTGAATATTGACTTGGGTGTTTTTGATTAATGCGTGCTGAGCTGGTATTGTGGTGGAACATTTTGTCTAGCTTGTGTAGTGCCCTTTTTGAATCTTTGCCAAGTTCTCTTATTTTCTCCCTTAAATTAATAAAGCAACCCCTTGAGAACAAGTCTGTGGCTTATTCTCTTGACATTCTCTCAAGGTATTAAAGAACCCTATACATATAAATATTAAAGTAAAACTCTACAAGAGTGTGTGAGCCTGCGGCTCTGGGGCTGGAGTGTTACAGGGACCTTGGGGGTAGGGGAAGGAAATTTATTTATTTATTTCAATGAAAAAAAAGCTGATCTTCCCAGACTTGCTGCACATATAAAGCATTGCTGAGTTTGGCAGAGTTTGTAAGGTTTTATGAACTTCTGGCCTTCCCTTTTGGGACTGAGTTATTTCAGACATACTCCAGAAACCTTAAGAGGCAATTAGTAAGGGTTTGGGATGGACTGTCTTCTGTTAAGGTGGTTCAACCCAGACAGAAGGGCAGAATCCTTATGTAATAGAGAAAGGGAGAAAACAGAAACCAAGTCAGTCTTCTCTGGCAATTGAGAGAAATCCCCACTCAGGTTTTCCAGGGAAGCAAGTGAAAAAACTAAAACTAAAAGAGAGAGAGAGAGAAACAGAAAGAAAGAAAATAGCAAAGTAATTGTGGGTACTTTGAGAACCACAGAAAAAAAATGCAGAATCTAAAACATCAGATTACATGATAGAAAACATAGGGGCCTATTTTAAACCTCAGAATATATAAAAATAAGCCAAACATCAATATTAAGATATGTATAGGATTTATATATTATTCTTTCCTTTTCAAATGTGACTCTTTTCTCTTGTGAAATTAAAATATCATTAAAAAAAGACTATTATATCATCTTATAGGTTTTGTTACTACATTCTAAGTTATGATTATTTGTAGGGATTTTGTGTCCCCCACATTGGAATTACAGAGTTTGATTCTGTTCTCCATTCATAAATGAGGATAGCATTTGGCCTCCCACCTCATCTGTCATATTGACACATAAATAGTAGCTTTTTATGCCAAGCCTGAAGTGAATTTTCTTACAAGTAGAGATTGTAAAGTAAACAACAAAGACCTGTAGAAAGAATGGAGGAATCTTATGGTCAGGAATGATGAACAACAGTCACTTGAACAGATGTTATTTTGCATAGAATAAATATTAGTGCTATTAGTGATCAGCAAGACAGGAGAAGGCAAGGGAGAAAAAGTGAGGCAAGGCAATGTAAGGCGAAACAGAATTTGAAATAACTGTAAGAGGTTTGAGTACCAGGATATAAAATATTTCATGGTATCAGGGCTATAAGTCAAGGGTTTCTCACATAAGTTTCTTATTTTGAATTCTCCCTTTTTAGGAAGTTTAATATCAAGTGCACATTTAGCAATATGCTGTCAACCATCAGCCATGAGAGCTGCTTCCTTTCACGCTGCTGTTTCAGTTGTCTCTCTCTGATAAATATCATGAATAGATACAGGATAAAATAAGACACATTGCTCTTTTTTATTTTCTTGTTTGTCCTCATCATACCTATGCTTCATTTTGCTTATTATTTCTAGCGATCTTCACATTTTTTTCTTGGCATAAAACAGTAGTAGTGGGATTAGAACTCTGCAAATCAAAGTCCTGCAGCGTTCAAGGTCAGCAACAGATGTGGTCCTTGAATCTTGACCTTCACTGAGTGATTCTCTAACAACTTGGGAGGGACATCATAATTAGATAAAATTCTTACATACCTTTATTAAAGGGCACCAGATTAAACTCTCTGCATGTTTGATGAGAAGTGAAGTGATTGTTTTCCCCACTTCAAATGCTTCACCATGCCTTTTCATTAATGTTTTATCTCTTGCATACTAAATTCTGATGCTTTTGAGAGTTTCTAAGAAAAATAAAAAAAAAAAGGCTCCACCCTCTTTACAAAACTGTAAATCTTCTTTTGATGGAAATTCTTTCAAAGATAGTCTTATTTCGCTTATATGCACTTTGTACACCCATTTGAAAAAGGTGACACTTTACCTGAGGGAAGTAATTAAAAATCAGTGTTTTAAGTAAATGCCAGTCACAAACTACCTCAAGCTTTCGACACAATAGCCCATGTAATGTAATCAAAGTTGAAGTGAATTAAATGCTTTTACTCTTTAAATTGTTCCATAAAACTCATTGAGTTACAGATGAGCTTTTGAAGAAGAGATGATAAAATATTTATTCAGTTTCAGCTGAAATGACAAACATCCTGCTGCTCATTTTATTTTAGTAAAAAGATTTACAAAAGCAATTTAGCTCCAGAACACTTTGCTGCAGGCACTCATCAGACAGATCTTTTGCACAGCGTGTTATCAGTGGAGCAAGAGGTGAGATGTTAAGTAAAAAGCAGAAAAATGCCAGTGGAGTTATCAAATTGGAGAAGAGAGTGCAATTGTTTAGAGTGTGAAATTTGGTAGAAAGTCCTAGTCATAATGGACTCTCAGTAGTGAAAATTAGTCACTTTAAGTCACTTTCAATTTATGTACCTCCTCATTTGTATTCCCTGTATTCCTTTAAACTTGTTTTTCTGTGTCTGAATAAAGCATCTGTGGGGCAAAATAGGCAAGATTCCCTTTGGAACCTATTCGTGATCAATCTAATATCTATAGACTTGATGTGCCGTTTTTACTTTTGTGTCTTCAAAATGCTGGAGTGTGTTATAAATGCTCAAACTTTTAGAAGTCAAGATATATCAGGTTTATCCATCTGTCCTTAAGTATTAATAGAGGATGGCTTCAGGATTGTTATCCATAAAATATACTAAGCAAAAGAAACACTCCAACAACTTACTTTTCATTATTTTTAAAATTATTCTTTTCCCATAATGTCTGTAGGAGACCAAATTCCAAGAGACTGCCTTGGGCTTGTTGCTTTACTGCTCTGTCCCACAGGGAACCTAGATCACTGTGTCACAATTTCTAGCTCGTGTGTCTATGTCTACATCTATGTCTTATGTCTTTCCTTAAAAGAAAGCAGCCCACCCAAAGAACACAGCACAAGCTATTTCTAGCTCTTTAGAGGAAGTTGTCTGAGTGGTTTCCATGCATTGCTTCTTGTACTTTCTAGTCATATCTGGAATTGGCACACTTTAATGGTTTGAATTTCTTTTGTCTCTTGTGCAAGGTTTTTGAGCAAATGCCTGTCGGTGTACTCTGCCTTCCAGTCTTCTCAGTTCTTTTAACTCATCTGGTTCATTACAGCCTATTGAAATTAACAGAGATGTTGTATTTGTCTGCCAGTTAGCTTTTACTACTACTTTTGGCAAAATTTGGCTTTCTTATTAACCACTGATCTATGTTACTTCTCCCAGTCAACCTTGATCTACATCTTCATTCATGTATCACTGGTTGTCCTGTTTAGCCACAGTCTTTGCCTTTAATATGACTACATAATTTAGTTATATATGACTTGACTATCCATTCCTCTCATTAAGGTCCATAAAGGTTTTGAGCTTACTTCACTTCTCTGAAACTCTGCTAACAAAACGTCTCAGTTGTTTAGGAGGACCAAGTCCAGCATCTTCAAGTGATTTAAGAGGCATATTTTTCAAAAACATAATATAGTAAATTTAAAGAAACTTGGCATTTTTTAGCTTGGGGAACAATTGTTTCTACCTTATGATCCTCATTTATGACTTCTTGATTCCTGTATTCGATCCATGAAGATTTTGTGAAGCCTGGAGGGAGTTCTCAGTTACAAATTAGTAAAATGGGAAAATCTCCCTACATTCTAACTGAAAGAAACAAAATTCAAAGGTATATACATTAAAGAATTTTAGAAATTGATGCTAGAGTAGTAGGAACTACATCCACTCCAAAAGAGAGATAACAAAACTCACAAAACAAAACAAAAACAAGAGAGATAAAAAAATCAGATAACAAAACTCAATACATATTCACTATTCAAACTTCTGTCTACTTTTGTGGTGATTTTTGTGTCTTTAATAATAATTAAAGAAAGAAAACTAATTGTCCAACATTTACTCTAGTTATCCCACAATTTCTTTCCCAAGATGTCCCATGCTGAAAATACTATTGTACTTAAAAAATCTTTACATAACAAAAAGTAGGAGGGTAAATGTAAAAGTAGATTTAAAAAAAAAGTGAGTTGCAGAAAGCTCAGTATTTATAGTCCACCACAGTAGTCAAATTTGTTTGAGTTCAATTTTTGTTCAAATTCAGTTTCTGTATGTGTCATACACAGATATATTAATGTCACTGATCAATGATAAACAAGCTCAAGGTTATGAAACATAATGTCTTTACTCTTCAATATTGAACCAAGACTGCCTGGAGAAAAGAGATGAAGTATTTCTACATCAAGCTTAAATAAAGAAATGTGGAGCTCCTTCAGGTTGTCTGTGGCTGCAGCTTTATCACATTCACAATGTCACCATAAACATGTGCTTTTACTTTCTGACCTTTAATGGCTAAAATAAGAATGAAAGTACAGTAAGCATTCTTGACCTAGGATTTCATCTATCTTGAAAGATACTGTGTGCTAAGAGTTCAATGTCATAGAATAAGATATAGCTATTTTGTAATTGGTGATTTGAAAAGAATAACATTGGTGAGATGGCAATAATGCTAAAATCCGTTTTCCAAGAGCATTAAGGTAAATTTGCTACAGCATATTCTCTTTACAGTGGCATTGATGTGGTAAGCTTAAATTTAAATCCTGCAGTCAGACTCTATTGTATGATGGTTGAAATTATTTTATTAGTCTTTTGAACTTTTAACAAAACCTATTTTTCATTATTTGATTCTTGAACTTAGTTGGTGCCATTTCCTACCAGTAAATCCAAAATGCTGAGCAGATATTTCTAATGTATATGTTAGCAAAGAACAACAAAGAATGCCAGCAAAGAACATCAGGTAATCTGTTTAGTTAATGAAAAGAAAACCAAAGGAAAAAAAAAACAACAAAAAACAAAACCAAAACAACCCAAAGGTTAAAAAACACCCCCACTTCCATGTCTATTGTTTTATTAATAATAAGCATTATTTTACAAGGAAAAAAGGATTTTTTTTTGTTTGCTTGTAGTCCTGGTCCAGTGTTAGAGCACTGAGCAAATGTGCCTTTTAAAGTGAGCCTTTAGTAATTAGTGGACAGCCCATTCCAGTGCTGACAACCTTTTCAGTGAAAAATTTCTTCCTGATATTCAACTTGAACCTCCCCTGGCACAGCCTGAGGCTGTGTCATGTCATCCTGTCACTTGCCTGGGAGAAGAGGTCGACCCCTCTGCCGTGGGCAGGGACACATTCCACTAGACCAGGTCACTCAAAAAGTCGCATCCAACCTGGCCTTGAACACTTCAAGGGATGCGGCAGCCACACCTTCACTGGGCAACTTTTGGCAGTGCCCCACCATGGAGCAACAGGAGATCATCAGCTCAGCTGCAAGAGCCTCTTGGGTTCCTGGCTTCAGTGTTGTGAATGTTGGCAAGCAGTGAGTGATGTTGATCACCAGAGAGTGAGTACTTGTGAAGCAGGATCTAAATGAAGATAACCAGCCTCCTCTCCCATGGCTCACTACTGATCTTGATTTATTGGAAGCAAAGTGACTACCTCAAGGCCTTGCAGGTAGTGCTGGGAAATGACCCAGATCTGTTGATACCTTGTTCTCAACCCAAGACTATTCTGCCTCTGAAGTCAGTCATGACAAATGTTACCTAGTTAGGTTATTTATAATAGTGTTCCTAAAATTACTTTTTGTTAACAAAAGTGCCACAAGTAGTGTATTTTTTTTGCACTTAGTTGGAAGTGAATTATATAAAAATATTATAAAGGCATTAATGTAAATTAATTGTGATTCGGCTATTCCAGTATGTATTGTATACCCTCTTCTGAAACTTAATAATATCAAAGTGCTTGGGGAATCTCTTTAATGTAACAGTTAACATTCCTTTCACTATAAATTTACCTCTATCCAGTCTCAGTTTTTTTGCAAAATAATTCTTTTATATATTCCAAAAATAAGACTCCACAAAAACCACCAAGAAACTAAGCGCTTTAAAATCCCTTTTATTTTTTCATACTAACATGGATATTTCTCAAAAAAAAAAAAAAAAGGCAAAAATCGTAATAGACTTTAAGATCTTAATTTCATAGACCTATGTTCTTAATTGATTTAGTACATGCAAGAGCAATTTGCCAAAGATGTTATATACACATTTCTGTTGTCCTACTCAATGAAATTACTTAGCTGTGCTAAAGATAGCACCTTTATTTAGACCAGTTCTAAACAATGCAAGGCCATGGAGGTGAATAATTGACTGGTCAACAGGAAGAAAATACAACAATTAGCAATTTTATGAAGTTTCTAAAATTACCTAAGGAAATTGGATAACTATACAGGAAGTGACTGCAGGTTCATGAACACAAGTTTTAGAATTCACTTGCATATGTATCTCATAAGGAAAATGGCAAATAGTTTTCCAGTGCAGTTCTCTATCTTCTGTTCTCTATAGATTGGCTCTTGCTTTTGATTTACATGTCAGGCACTGCTGAAAGTAGGGCTGATGTTCCACATCTAGGTGAATGAATTGTGTTGAAAGAAAATTCCAGTAGAATTTAGTGTACAGAAATACTAATTCCTTTATGTCTTTAAGATACCAAGGATATTTTTTACTTCAATTAAGTGGATAACATTGGTAACATAAGTGTAGGCAACCCTTTCCTTACTCTTTTTGGTTGTCCATTAGCTGTGATCCTTTTAAGTCTTTTAGGCCTCTCTCTAAATCCTTTTTTTGTATGTAACCCAGTTTATTCAAAGCTTTATATAAGAAATAACAATATAATTTAAAAAATAGCTTAGAGGAAATAAAGTTCATAACTCTTAAAAAATGAAACTGCACCAGGCAGAAATGGCATTTCAGAATGTTAATTCATGAATCTCATACCACTGAAAATTCCCCAGCAGTTTTCTACTTTGGTTCAGACTGAATTTTGTATGATAGTAATCTAGAGAAGTTTAACAGCAGGCAGATGTTTTTCTCTGTCAAATCAAAAATGTACAGCTGTGATTCACAATCCACAGCTCAGGGATGCCCATGCTAGTGCTGAATCCACATACCAATCTTCCCAGCACGCTGACAGAAACAGACCCCCAACACCACATAGCACTCTCTGGTGTGTTCAAATCTGATGAAAAGCTATTACAAGTAGTATGAAAAATTTTAAACCGAGAAGTTATCCACTATGTTTTTCATAAAAGGAATATTAGTTCTGAGAAATAGGAAGCTATTTCCTTGTCTGGGTGTCATGGTTTAAGCCCAGGAAGCAACTAAGTAAGTACCCTGCAGCTACTGTCTCACTCCCTCCCTTGCTCCTCTAGTGGGATGGGAGGGTAAATTAAACAGTAAATTAAAAAAAAAAAAAAGTAAAAACTCACGAGTTGAAATAAGAACAGTTTAATAATTAAAACAAAGAAAAATCTGCTACTACTACTATTACTAATTTTAATGAAAAGGAAGGAGGGGAATAAAACCAAAGAGAAACAAGTGATGGAAAACACAATTGCTCACCACCCACTGATTGATATCTAGCCTGTCCCTTTGCAGCAGTCAACCCTTTCCAGCCATCTTCTCCCAGTTTATCTACAGAGCGTCAAGTTCTAAGGTACAGAATATTCCTTTGGCCAATTCAGATCAATCTACCAGCTACTAGGAAGAAAATTAACTTTATCCCTGATGAAACCAGGACACTGGACTTTGGTCCCTCCTTCCTGTTCAGGAAGAACATAAGTGATCTAGGCAGGATCTTGCTTTGTGTTTTCCTAGGGAATTTTGAAGACATGCAAATTACCATTCTTAACAAGATGATCCACTTGCACCAGTGTTACCTCCAATTTGCTTTTTTGTTCACACATCCTCAGGATTTTTTTTATCATTGTTCCTGGAGTTTCAAGATTCCTCATAAGAGAATTTATTGCTTCTATGCTCAAAAGGCAACCTTCTGAGAGTTCAGCTCTAGTGTTAATAGGTTATCAAAACTATTTGATTGCGTGTCTTTTTAAAACACATTTTCTACTCTGCTCCTTTCTGCTGAGAGATTTGTGTTGCCTTCTTGCATACAAGCAACTAAGTTTGGCTTGTTACCGATCTTCTCAGCTAATGTAGTCTTTAAGACAAAGTAATTACCTTTTCAGTATTTTTGATTATCCTATTGTACTTTGACTTAAGATGTGATACATGACATATACTTACCAGAAAATGTTTGCTTGAATTCACATGGGTTAGAATTGCACACACAGTTTATAAAAAATAAGATTTCATGTGCTATGCATAATTTTTTTTCCAAACTATTCCAGCCAAATAGCTAGAGAGGAACATAGAAAACAACTTACACTAACAGTTTTATTTTTATTGCTCTGTGGGCTTTGCTTTTTTTGTTGTTATTTATCAGCTACTTTGTTAACATTGGTAAAGCAGCAGAAGTGATACACTTGATTTATAACTGAGCAGCCACACTGTACAAATACCATAAGAGTGGATGATTAAATATATTTTCTTTGTTAGATTGATTTCCCAAAAGACTATGCACAAGCTTGAGTGTAATATCCCCTGTCCCGGTATATATAGTATTTAGAGAGAAATTTTCCATCTTACCCAGTTATCATTAGATATTGAACACACAGAAAAGTGTGATATGTTGATCAATAAGGTATGGCAAATTTCACATGTTGTTATTGATGTAGTAGACTGCCTTACAAACAATTGAGTATAATTGATTCATCGACTTTTTAATTCTCCTTTTTTTGTTTTGTTTTTGTTTGGTTTGGGTTTTTTCCTGACAAGCAACGCTAAGCCTGCAGACAAGCAAAAAACAGATGTTTGAGCTTGCACTCTAAAAAATCTAATGGCCCAGGTTAATAAATTGGCCTATGTCTGTGAAAGAAAATTGAAGCCATTCTTTCACTTGGTTTTGATACAGACTGCAAAAAGGAAGATGCTATAAACAATGAACAATTGAGTCTCCCAATGCATTGCAATTCCAAGTCAGAATTTCAACTGACCTTAAATAAAGCCCGCTATTCACTGGTTGTAGAAAACTGTAATGATGTTGGTAAGAAGACATCAAAGACAGTTAAGCCAGCTTTGGTAATAATGAAAGGGAAGTATTGATACAACTTCTCAAAAGCCACATTCTTCAACAGACCTGGCTAAGAACTGACAGCAGCTGGAATTTAATCTGTTTCTCCTTTAGTGAAACAATACTTACAGGATGGGAAGTGTCAAGTGGAAGGGGAGAGCTCTCATTTTCTGAGAACTGCAAAGCTGGCTTTAGCAATTCTTGAAATCCCTGTTCCCTTTTTTGTGTGGTATCAATCATTTTATCTTACTGGAGGTGACACTGTTTCCCAGACACTAGTAGTTTGAACTCTTCTGTCTCCTAAAAATGGATCTGCCCTTACAATTTGTCATTCTTTTAATTGACTCTTTCCTAAGTGAATCTGTCCAGTTGAATATAGAGGCCAAACTTCATTTTAAGTAAAATATGTGTATATGAGTGTGTGTACGCGTGCATATAAAGGTCCACTCAACCTTTAGTGAGGCAAACAAGTAAGCAATCAAAAATCCATTACCAACAAATCTCTGTAAAGCACATTATATAAGAACTTACTTTAGCTCTCACTTGGCATAATTATAAGCTTTTCTTGCATTCCGGGTATTTTGCCTTTGAAATCGCAAGTTGAGCTAAACTAGCATGGTTTAAACTCATTTTTCACTTTAACCTAAATCAAACTGTGGCCATGTAAAAGAATTATTTCTCTCTTACTTTACTGAATCTAGATGCATCTCTATTTGTGTTTGACATGAATGTTTATTCTGCAGTGGTTGGAAATATGTTAAGATGGAATTGGCAAACAGCTGTTTATGTTTCCACTAGTGTTAATGAGAGCAGTTTGTGTAAATTTCCATACACACACATGAAATATTTTTCTGTATGTGCCTTCTGCAGACAGGGATAGCACCCTAAATGTTTTACAGATTTTTAGCCTACTGAAAGGGAATTCTAGTTTCCAAAAAAGCCTTTTCCATATTAAAGTTAAAAACCTAGAAACTCAGCTGAATAGCGCTATAAAAATTTGTTATGTTGTTTTGTTTAGATTTATAACTACAAAGGAAATTATTCTACCCTTGAGCTCTAGACACATTTTTATGTAGCTTAAAAAGAAAAACCCTGTTTCTTCTTTGTTTATTGCTTTTATAAGACAATAAGCCTAAAGCAAAAGAAAGAAAATGGCTGTACACCAAGATTGTCCAACTTATTGCCTTAATATCAGTCACTCATATCTGTTTAGCATGAGCTGTTTTTCTGTAACTTTTACTAATTTCACTGAATCACAGAATGGGAAAGGTCCTTAAATATTTGTATGTAGATTTTTAGTAATATAGCTGTATAGTTTCTAACATTTAGAACAGCAGCTAACAGTTACCAAACCTCTTTCTCATGCTGTAGATCAAATTTTCGAAATCCTTGAAATATTGTTTAATGTTCCAAGAAAAAAGATTTTAGCAAAGACACCTTGTTTGGGACACATACATAGAAGGACATAATAAGATGTTATTGCAGTAAAAGCAGAAGGCCCAGAAACCTTGGAGAAGCTCCAAAGAAGGCTTGTGATGTGTGGGTGATGATGGTGAAGAAGTAGGGGGGTCCTGAGACCTCTGACTCGATTCCAGGGAGGCATGCCAAGGGGCAGATCTAAAGGGAGCTTGTGTGGATGGACAATTGTCAGGGTGAATGTACCCAGTAGATATGATATTTAATCAGTGTTGTAAATTTGTAAAAACCTTATACCATGTGTGCACTTTTGTATTTTACTGCACCTGAAAGTGCTTTCATTAGAGGACTTTGTCTCTATTTTATCTATACTCATATTATCTGAAAAGTTCTTTTTTTCTATTTTAGGCATCAGCTGGAAGGGTGTACAGTGGGTCACCTGGCACAACCTCCCTGCTCAAATCTGGTCCTCCCACAGCACATTGCACAGGATTGCATCAAGACAGTTCTTGAATATCTTCAGTGACAGAGACTCTGCAACCTCTGGGCAATCTGTTGCAATGCACAGTTGCTTGCACAGTATCTTGTGATAATTTGACAAAATGTCACTTTTTTTTTCACTAAAGAGAGTCCTGTTGCCAACAGCGGGGCAGAAGGAGCAAGTGACAAATCCCTGTTTTGGTCATAGGTGGCAAGAGTTTAGAGGGCAGCATGCTTCAAGAGTTACCTGTGTGGAGGAGGCCAGGAAATTCCCTGTCCTAGTCCCAGATGTTCCCAGCCCAGTCTGATGTTGGTGTGATCAGTCCACAGACTGACAAAACTTCAGTCCAATATAAACTCTCTTGGAGTTCAGATATGTTTAAGGAAAAGAAGCAACCATGAGGGAGGGGACACACATGAGGAGATTCAAAAGGAGCCATGGGAAAAAGAAGAAAATACACTAGAAAGGGGACATTGTTGTGGACACAGATGGACAACACTCTTGGAAGGAGGCACTGCAGGCCAGAAGAGGAGCAATGAACACCCACAGCAGGGCAAGGACACCCCTGAGGACTTCACCTTATGGTTGAGTTATGCTGGAGTGGAGAATGAGGTTGACCTTGGCAGACAGGTATGAAAGGTGTTTCCTTATATTTTTGTTTAACTGCTTATACCTTATTTTCTCTATACCTGAGTCACTAATTAAATATTTACGTTAGTTTTAAGCAATTTAAATAATGTCATTGTTAATCTACCTCCATCAACAAAAGCTAGAACAAAGCAGAATAAAAAAGACGTGAAAGGGAACTGCATTACTCTGAATTCTTCACCTATATGTTTACGTTTTTATCACTGTAAATAAGTCAGAAAAGTGCTGCCCAGAATGACCTTGCAGCTGTTCCTGCTGCTAGAAAGAGCTTGAGCCTCACTTGCCAACAGGGGCAGCCTGGATATGCAAACCTGCATTAGTTCAGGCACTGCAGTGCTCACTTTTGATCTCATCCCCCACTGTGTTGCTGCTGTACTCAGCTATAAGAGTCTGTTTTATCAAGAGAGATACTGTTTTTCCACATGTTTAATAAATTCAGAAGGAAAGAATTCTCGTTTTTGCATTTTAAGATTCACAAGAGCTTTGTGCTGACTCTCAGAAATCCATCTGCTCCCTACCTCCTTTTCCAGGCAATGTTTTTCAAATCTGGGGACATCCCTTGCTTCTGCTCCATTTTCAACTCTCCTTTTAACTTTTAGCTTGTGTACTATAACCACTTAGATGCCTTTATAAACATAAACCATTATAAAATATTTAGAACTCATTTATATATTCTTTTATTACATTTATTCCCATATAATTCATAAAGATGGAAATATATCCAAAATCTCTTGGAATTAGATATAATAATTCATTTATGCTCTGAAAACAAAAGAGGCCAAAACTTATAAAAATGACTGAAAAGTAAACAAATGAGTTGCAATTATTCTAATAATCTGTTACAAATACACTTGTTTCAACAGTGCATCACCTTTCCTGGAAATAAACATCCTATATATTTTTGACTTTTTTTAATGGAAAAGTACAAGTCCATCAGTCAAAGAGAAAAATACAATTGTTTTATAATGATAGAGAAAGTAATTGATTTGAATGAGGAATGTATTTTATCTGTCTCTAATATACAATAAAGTCTTTCCTTCCCTCTTGTCTTTCATGCCTTCCTTATCTTTTCCACACACATACACACACAATACAGTTAAGATAAATTTGTCAATAGCAGAATATTCCATTTGTCAACAAATTGAAATTACTAAGTTCAAATTGAGATATTCTATTTAAACTTATGAGTATTTAACTGTAACATTAATTTCACTAGTAAAGCTTTCTTATATGAGCACAAATACCTAAGTGATCTATAAACTGTATGTTGTATATTTGCTTTCCACTGAAGTCCTAAGATGCTTTTGTACATAAGTGAGTAAAAGAGATTTTTAATATTTAATGCACTTTGAGCCTGTGTGGCGTTCACATATCTGAAGCACTAACTAATATTTTATTCATTACACAACTTAACAGGAAATACTGAAAAATGTTAGTGGCTATTGAGTGCTTTATAGCAGGCAAGCTGGTATTACTTGAAGACTTTCTGATCTGTTCTGCTTCCTAGTAATGTTTAAATGTCACTTTCTGTCCAAATGGTTAGGTTTATTGGGACAAAGTGGAAGCACTGGTCATTCAGTCAGATTTCAGCGGTTAAATTAACATTTTGGTTTTGTTTTTTGTTTGGTTTTTTTTTTGTTTGGTTAGGTTCTTTTGTTGTTCGTTAAGGGTAATCTTATTAAGCTATTGCAAGTTACAGTTCTCTATCACATTACTTTAGAAGGTTTAGGAAATGTTGAATGTTTCCCTTCATAGCCTTGCTTTAACAGTTTTTCATGATATACGAATTCAAGTTTTTTGTTCAGTTTTTACACATTATAGAAAAAAAACCCCCACATTTCAAAAAACAGCTAGACAAGACGTCTGTTCTCCATATCTCAAGTTGCTCAATAAATCCATGTCTTATATAATGAATAATCACAATGAAATCAAATTATTTTTATTCCATTCCTTCTGAATGTTTATGGAATGGAATTACACTTTTTAGTAAGGTCAGATCAATAGTGTTTTGCAGATGATTTTCACTTACATGTAATGATTATAGAAAACACATGACAGCTGGGCTATGTTGTTAGTTTGGTAGGGTTAGAATAGAGCAGAATCCATTTAAATCCATCTAAATTAACATATTGTATGATGATGTTAGAGCAAATAATGTTGCATGGAGAAAATAAAAGGAAAATGTTAGTCTGGATATTTGTCCCACATCAAACTCCATTGTATGTTCAGGAACAGGGAAAAAATTGGCTCTCTTTTGATAAATTCTTCCTTGAGCTTCTACATGAACTAGGAGGTAAGACTGGTACTGGCTAACCCTAAGTCCTGCCCATTGTAAGCCCTGTATGTAGATCCTTAAGTGAAATCTATATTTGCACTATCTTCATGTCACCAAACACACTATCCTAAGGTCCGGTGCTTTATGAAAATCCTAACATCTACTACATATGCTTTAATCTTCCCATTTTGGTTCAGGAGGAGAGAAGAAATATGAGACATTAACAGGAAGGGCTGAATGTGATATGCTCCAAAACTCTGAAGCATCCTGGAAAAAAACAGGTACAAAAGAGGTGGTAGAAATCTTTTTGTGTAAAAATACACTTGCACACGCGCACACACACACACACACCCACACACACACACCCCCACACACACACACCCACACCCCAGTTGAAATTTAGATCTTTAGAAAGGAAAGGTACCTTGGTCATGGACACCAATGATTTAAAGAGCGTATATGGTCTTTCAAACTTAAAAGAATACCTGAACTCAGTTTTGACTTTTGCTGTACAACAAAGACTTACAAAAAGTATAGTAAACGGTACACCTCTCTGCTTTTTAGCTTAATCTCTCACATCTCTAATTTTCTCCTTATCAAATTAAATGACAGTCTCTTCTGCTTTTATTTTTAAAATAGCATAAAATACAGACTGGTATCACAAGCATGCCACATGTAGTTGCATGTCATTCAGTCAAAATAAATTGTATACATACTTAGGTATTTTCTACCCAGTTATTAGTAAAAGAACAGAAACAAAGAAGTCTTTCAAAAGTGGCATAAAGCAAATAATCACACTTAACCAAAGCTTTTAACCAATATTATTATGCTCCAATTACTTCTGTTTTGAATAAGCAGATAGGCCAAAATTTCCCAGATGTTGAAAGATGGAGAAGTACTACTCAGAGTGTGTATAATATATGTCTGTCTCCTGATACGCATGAACTTATTGCATGTTTTTCCAAATTCTTTTGTGCTATTATAAATAATTTTGTTATTTCTAGGTAAAGGAAAAAGTAGAGGCCAATAATAACAGAGTGCTGAGCTCGTGAAATTAAAAACTAGGTGGTGGTGTTGGTCCTCAGCCTGTTACAGTATTGTTCTTAAAAGTTAGCCTAACATCCTAAACCGCTTTTATCAGATTTCTCAGTTGATAATACTCTTAATTTCCCTTGGATGTGCTGATAGATTACACATCAGTTCTCAATTGTTCATGATTTGTTACAGCCACTTTTTTGGTGTCGGATTTGGTGTGTTACATTTTTGCCCCTTTTAGTCAGGTAGGAAATGGCAAAAGTAATTTCCACAGTGGAAAGTGAGAAGTTAATGAGACAATATATTCTTATACATGTTTTGATGCTCATATATCTATGCACTACAGCATAGATATATACCTTTCTTGTAATACATATCAAGTTGAAGAATAATATTTAATTCCTTAATGCACATTTTTGCAAATGTTTTGATATGTATTTTGACACATTTTAGGAATTAGAATTGAAAATATATAATTGGTCAGAGATCACATACATACAAACACCATGCAAGTACTATGAATAGTATGGGGGTTTTTTTGCAGCCCAGTTCTGGACAAGAAAGGTATTTATATTTTACACAAAAAATTTGAAAATCACATGTCCAGTATTTAAAAGTAGTGATGACCTTCTAGGAGATTTTAGGATGCAGAAATGCTTACATTTTTGTTGCTTTAGACTATAAAGTTTTCTACAACTGACATCCAACATCTGCGCTTCATAAATTACTTGGAATTTTCCTTTCTTCATTAGCTGTTTTGCTATACATAAGGATTAACCCTTTCCTTTTTGAAACAAAGTTTTCCATTCCCTGTGACCTTGAAACATTTTTTGGGGATTTGTTTCCCATCAAAAATCATAATAACCATTCAGAACAGGTTTCTAACTGCACCATCAAGCCAGATGGCCCTTCTGATTTTTACTTTCCAATAGCCTTCTACTGTGGCCTCAATGTTAACCACTGTGTTTTGAAAACAGGCTGTTCTGAGATGAGTGACTGGAACAATTACAAATTTGTCCCTGGTATTTCTATTGCTTCTTTGATAAAGTACTGTATCCAAAGAAAGTATGAAATCCATGGAAGAAAAAACATTTCACCATGCAAGGAGAGCCAGCTGAATGTCTAGTTTTATTGTCAGTATGGATTTAGTAAAACAGTGGCAGCCACTGGATTAGAACAATCATTAAATTGTAAACTAAGAATCAGAAAATAAAATAAATGAATAATACCTATTTTAGTTTAAGTATAGAAGGAATGCAGGAGACTAATAAAATTAACTAAAGACAGTCAAACTAGGAATGCTTCTTATTGCCTATTTACCTTCAAGGCAGAAGAAACCAGCTTTGTAGGTAATCATGTGGAAGTCACATCAAAGAACAAAGCCAGAAATGGAATTTGTCATGATCACATTTCTAGCTCTACCTGTATCTTGCTTCTCTGACCTTCTTCAGATATACCAACTCTATATGCAGAAGCTGCATTCTACATGATTCCTGTGGCTTAGGTGCACCAAAGTGGCCTAATGCTCTGTTTGACATATTTTTTATGTATCTCCAGAGTATGACATCACAGCCTGCACAAAGGTTTCTACATGAAGGAAATCTTCAGCAGCTCAGCATGAAGAGCGATGGAGTAGGACCCTACAGCAGGATTCAGGATCTCCCAGTATGACAATACTTGTCCTCAGCTTACAGAACAGACCTAATATCAAGATTCATGCATTCAGACAAACTTGTAGATTTTGTTTATGCTTAGCCTTAACTCATAGGTGAACCTTGCCTATCCATGAAATTTAGAAAATTTAAAAAGACATTTCAGATTTTCAAAATTGTTGGACATGGAATTTCTCTTCATCGATTGCAAGCCTGATTGAGCATAAAAGTCCTTCATTGAGTGACTAGTTTCTTAGTGCAGTCCATTGTCACTGTTCAAGTCCTGGTGACAGAGTAAATACAATTTTTCTCTAGGACTTCTACCTATATCATATAGAGACTGTGTCCTTACCTTCTTTTTCTGATTGAGGTTGATTTTTCTGATTTCTTCTTCTGGATATTGCAGCAAGAAGAGTGCAAAGTTATTTCCCCTTTAAATATCACTACAGATAGCATCTACAGTGAGAAGATCAGTGGAAAGAGTAGATTTGTCTGGAGGAACAGTAAGAGTGAAGTCAGGGTAGCTCTTTAGTGTGTACTATCTTAGATTACTTGTCTTTACTGATACCATCTTTGCATAAAATTCTAGACATTTTCAAAATGTCTAGCTTCCTGGCCATATTTTCTTAGCAATAACATAGATTATAAGTTTCTCAAAAAAAAAAAAAAACCCAAACAAAAAAAAACAAACCACAAAAAAAAACTTGTTGAGAGACATAAACAGAATTTTGTTACCCTGCAGCGACACAGTGCATGTCATCCAATATCATAGAAGTTACTAAAGGCTTATAGGTGTAACTGAATGTGGATTTCTAACAATATTTATTCCATCTTCTCCAGACATAAATTTGTGCATGACTTATGGCTTTGAAAACATCCTATTTTTAATATATGTGTGTGCACCTAATATTCACTTGAGGTACACTGCAATGAAATGTATCAGTGTCTGTCTCTCATCATTTGATTAATCTCCATCAGTTCAGAGCTAAATTTTTTACTGTTGCCATTACTTCCACTACCTAAATCTTAATGGCAGCACAGTAATTTGCATGATTTTTCCACTGGATCAGATGCCAGAGTGCTTTACATAATCCCAGTAACTAACATTTCTATTTGTAGCACTGAAAAATAACTGAGAAAAAGCTTGTACAAATCTTTCAGTTTTTTGAAGGGATTTCTGAAGCTTCTACCTACTAGACAGATGATATGAGTTAGACACTTGCAGTAAATGGAGTAGAATCCTTACAGAACAGATGCATAAGCTTTACCATAGTGATAGCATTACTTGTGCAGCACATGACAACGTTCAAATGAAAGACATACTTATAAATAGACTAAAAAAATTCTTGGAACAACCAGCTCTGGTTAGATAGGACTTCTACGTGCATGTTTCTTCTTTACTTCATCTGCTAAGTGGCAAATTTCTATCTTCTTTTAAAAAAATAATTATTAAGATGGGATGATCCTATGAAATAAATTTTTCTAGCAGAAGTGTTCCTTTTCCTGTAAAACAGGCATTCTCAATCAAATACTCACCAGACATGACATTTCAGTTCTCCATTGTTCTCACGTGTTTTCCAGCCATTTAAACTAGATACAATATGACAGATCTATAGAAGTCAAAATATTTTTCTGCACCTTTGAACACTTAGAAACTCAATCTAGTTTTGTTAGCTGCTTTTCCTGGCATTTTAGCAAATTATCTTAAGAGTTTATGTAAGTTCTTATGAGAATTTGTCCATGTTCTATTGAGTATATATATGTATTTTATGAACATACTCTGCAGTTTTGCAGGTTTCAAAAATTTAAGGGAGGTGGGGAAAGTGTGACATTGCAGGGTGAAATACTTTCCTTAAGGATACTTAGAGAATAATGTCTACACTATTGGGAAGGATGATTCAGAGTCAGCTTGCACCCATAGTTCTGAGTCATAGTTACGAAGTCCATAGCATCTTTAGGACTAATTCTAGAAGATGCATCACAAGATTAAAAAAAAAAACAAAACCAAAAAACCAAAAAAATAAACCCTAAACAAAACCCAAACTTAAGACATTCATAGAGAGAAATAAGCAAAAAGGGACATTTCATCTATATTGATTATGTTGCATGTTCATCTCCAATTTGTTCCTATTTTTATCCTTCTTTGTATTTTTTTTCTAAATCCATCGTGTCCCTTCTGTCAGCAAATGATTAATCTCTTGCTTTAAAACATCACCCCCATCCTTCCTTGAGGGCTCTCTTGCTGCTTCTGTCTTTTGACTTTCCTTTTGTGTTTCCTTTTCTTTCTCTGCTAAATCTTAGCCAACCACCTTACAAGCCACCCAGCTGTGCATATTCCTCACTTTGAATTCACTGTAGCTGGAATATTTCCCAGAAACAGTGGGTGTATAGATGTGTTTATAGAAAGGAAAGGAGTGAATGAGCTTGGTATGTTATAGAAGAAATGCCAATTCTTTTTTCATTATTTTAGTATCTTGTATTAGAGACAATAAGAATCAGCTTTCTTTAACAAATGGGAAGCAATAGGCTTACTCAGATGTCCAACATGAAAATAAAGTATGCAACTGATCTTTCTTTCCCTTTTAGCTGAAAATTACTTTGCACACCATGGAAACTTGTAATCAACTTACTATGTACATGAGTTTGCTTATAACTTCTTGATTGCCTGTTTGTTGCCTGAAACATGCTCATTCACATCTATCATTTTATGTTTTAAAAGAGTGAACTCAAAAACAAAAATCAAAATCTGTCTATAGGGGCCTAAAAAGAAAAAAAAATTCTGTGGATTTTGCCAATCACTCAGCTGTGTAATAGCAAACTACTTCCTTAAGAGTTTGCTCTGCTCAAGCCTTTGGTCTCCCACACATTTGGTCTGCCTGTGCAAATGGAAATTACACTGGGGAAGGGAGACTGACTTCTGTGACATGATCTAGGGAATAAGGCCAGCCATCAAATACCCTCATTTATCTCATTTATCCAAATATTGGAGACATTTGTAATTCTCCTTGTAAATTATGATGAAGTAGATGCTGACTGAGCAGCATGGGAAGGGATCTCTTATTGCTTATGGGATGTTTTAAAGGTTATATGAAATTTGATCAGCAATTCCAATTCCATAGTGAATTCCATTTTTAAGTAATAATTTTTATTTCTTAAAACAGATTCTTTAATTTATGCCAGTAGCTGGTAAGCAATTAATTCTAAGATAAAAACAGTTAATAAGGATTTTGCATTTACTGGGAAAATTGCAAAGGCAAAAATACTACCTGCAATCTACCCATTAATCTGTGTGTGCTTCTGCATGCGTATGTTTGATTTTCTTTTGCTATGCTTTCCATGTTAATGTGTGCAATTGGTTTTGTTTACATTTTTAATTTGAAAATTATTGCAATATAAGATCACTATAAGAGATAGCTACAGATTTCAAGCATTTGTAGCAGGCTGTTTTTTCATAAGTGTCATGTTGTTACAAAGAGATGGTAGGCATAATATGAATTACATAAGATTAGAAGTTTAAACTCATGAAAAGAAGCAACATAATCCCAGAAATACTATTTGCTTTAAGTAAATGAAGTTATTATTAAACCATCTTGGCTGTTAACACAGTAATACCTTCAATTTATTACTCTTGAAAAGCTAGTCTGGGAGCAAGGCTGTTCAAAGTTACACATATTGAACCCCATGGAATCACCATCTAAGTAGAGAGACATAGTTCAAATAAAAGTTTATTGGAAAAAACATTATATTGGTAGTAAAATACACAATTTCCTAATTTCACAGTGTAAACATACATATATGTAATTTACATACTAAGTCACTAAAATTGGTGTTTAATTGCAGTGCTTTCTTAATTATTATTACATACATACATATATTTACAGAAAAAGGCTATGGATTTCTATAACCAGAGTTGAAAAGAAATTGATGTTTTTTGCCTGTTTGTTTTTAAGATGAATTCAAGTTCAGGTTCAGCTGTTACAAGAGTCTTTCTGGATTAGATCAAGAACCATTCAATATCAAGCTGAGCTCATCCCCTCCATTTTTAAGTGTTTCACAGTGACAGAAGGAATACATTTGGGACATTGGTAGCAGCTGAAGTTGTATAAAGAACATTTCTGTAACTAGCACTTATAATGATAAACTCAGATTAATTAATTTTAACCATTTAATATGAGAAAGTGGTGATAACTGAAAGGAAGTATCACAAGTCATATATTTGAGACTGCTCTATTATCATAACACTGAAGCTGAAATAAGGGCATGGTCATTTAAAGGACTGGAATGTATCTCAAGTGTATATTACAACAATATTAAAACTATAGTATTTGCTAGATAAAAGCATCAGAAATCACATACTGAATAAGAAGAAATAAGTGAAAAAGGAAACTCATAAAACCAGAAAAAAAGAAAGAAAAGAAAAACTCATGGCTCATGAAAGTATGAGAATTAATATATTTGTTCAGTGCTTCTTTCGTAAAGGTAGCTAATAAGAATTACCAATATTAACACTTTCATGAACATTATGCAGTAGGACTAGAAATGAATGTTTATGACAAGTTTTATATTATGTTTTACTGAGAGTATTACAAATTTCTAAAATTTGTTAGTTTCACTAACATTGCGTAATTCAAGGTTACTTCCTTCGTATTGAATCTTTGCAGTGAAGAAACCTGAAAATGCCAATTCGACACTCCCTAGAATTGCTGGCACGGGCAAGATAACTGTAGCCAATTGGTACAACTCATACCTTGGTATTTTTGAATCTTTCTGTGCTTCAGTATAGTTCTTATCTCTCCTCAACAGCAACACTTGCAAATGAATAAATGAATAGTCCATTTTTCTTGGCTGGATGTCAGAAAAAGATGAGTACTATTTTGAACAAGTTTTTTAAGCTGAGAAGATTTTAAATCAGTTTGTTTTCTCCATCAGTCAGAATCAGAATAATTTTGTTCTGTACTGTGTCATGGTTGACCGTTTTTCCATTTGACATTTCACGTTGACATCCCCTCTTCAGTATGTTAATTTCTGAGAACAGCAGCTAAAGCAAATATCTCACAGGCTTGCCTCTTAATTTTTTTCCATGATTTTCCCCACTTTACACTCAAATTCTGTTAACCCTGATGCTGATTTTTAGTTTTCTACATGACACTTCAGCCTCTTTGAGGATCTCTCTAGATCTCTGATGCTAAAACATTTTGAAATTGCCAATTTATCAGACTGCAGAGCAGTCTGGCTGTTCCTGTCAGCTGCCAGAACTTATATCACTTTATATTCACTCACCTGAAGATCTTGCCATGGTCTTGGCAAGCATCTGACACTTATAAAACCTTTTCCAGCAGGCTTTAAATGTAATGTAATCTACTAGATCAATCTATCATAGTTTCCTACTATTTATTCTATGTACTTCTCACATATATCTAATGTTTTAACCACATGGCAAGCAACTGTCCCTCATTTCTACTCTTTATTGGTTACTAGCTTCAAAGACATCAAGAACTGAATCGAATTCAGAAGGAGCATCTTCTGTCTCTTTCAATTTTTTAATCATATAATTTTCTTTCTTTATACATTTTTCTGGCTTTTCCCTTTCTCTCTGTAGCAAATCAGATGATGCTTTGGTGACCTTTAGCCTGAAAAGCAAATCACTCTTTTCACAATGACTCTTCCGTTGCTTATTTTACAGACTACAGCTGAATGTGATGAATATCATCTTATAAAGTTCAACAAATGTTTCAAACACTTAGACATATGTTATTCCCATTGCAATAGTCTTCAGAATAATTTACCATAAGGAATGAACTAGGTATTTATTTTGAGTATCAATGTATATGGTGGTCATAGATTTTACCCTTGGAAAATGATTCTGTTTCTTCGGTCTCCATTCAAGTGTCACACTGTGTATGTCAGCTGCAGCTTTATCAACACAGAGCCAGATTCAGATACAGAATCAAATAGGTTTGTGTATTTGTAGTATTGGCATCTGTATATCAGATAGGGCTTGATTCAGTTGCCCACACATTTATATAGAACTAACTCAGGTGCCCTGTTCGACCCTGGCCTTTAGCTGTTACTCTAGGAAGTGTCCTATAAAAATCACAAATATCACTCTGCTCCAATGTTTAGAATTTTAGAAGAAAAACCTTAGGACTTGCTACCAGTAAGTCCTACAGAAAGAAAAAAAAAAAAGAAATAAGAATAATGAATACTATATAATTGGGAAATAAGACTGTATTATGGTGCCAGAATATTTGGAATTAAAAGTTTATTTGTTTTGGGTTGGGTTAGGGTTTTGATTGTTATAGAGGAGTCCTCATTGTGTGCCTTTTATGCTATAATGGAAGCAGATAGTACCAGCTTTCAAAAACTAGAACAGACTGGACAGACTCAAATTTGCCTCCTATCATTTATGTCTCAGAAAAAGGGGGGAACATAGGAGGCATATGATTTTTGAAGGTGTCTTAGTGCAATTCCTTATAAAAAAAGAATGCTCAACCTCATGGGCAATGACCAGCCCATACAAAAGGGACTTAAGAGCAGATTAAACTATGGTATAGTCCAAACAATCTTCCAGCTTGAGCACGGTACTCTTCACAAATCTCTGAACCCTTAGATTTCTACTTATCCCCTAATCCTGGATTTGCACGCTTCTAGAAAGCATGCTGTTGGAGATAGAGCTTATGTAGACATGAACGAGTGGCAGAAAACAAGGGAAGAACGAACCAACTTTGATGCCTGGAAGGTCCAGGAGGACCACCACTGAGCCGGACTGTGACTTCTCACCAAGGACTT
>JAWWLZ010000001.1:82522820-82534560 GCA_035041345.1 Poliocrania exsul | reverse complement strand
CATGTGGAGAGGGGAAAAAAAGAAAGAAAAGTTAACAATCTCTGTGGCAATAGAGACATTCAATAGAACAAACACTGTCCAAAAAAAACCCCATTTATTTAAGGCTGAAGACAAGATTAAAACAAATATCAGGCAGAACTGAGAAAGCAAGAAATTTTTTTTAAAATTTTACTCATATGTAGTTGCAATTTATCATTATTTATGATATTTCTTCAGATCTTTTTGTTATTATACACCCCTTTAACTCCTTCAAGCAAAAATCCTAATATCTAATTTAACTGATATCTTAACATCCAACTTTCACATCCACCTGCAGCTTTCTGAGAACCTCAAGCTATAGACCAAATGTAATTCTCTTATTTTGTTTTCAAATACACCGTATTCCCTTCTTCTTTCTATTCTTCAACCACTAGAAATAATTGCAACTTTCATTAGTGATAAGTAATTTCAAGCTTCATTAGAGATAAATGTTAGCCTTTATAAATTTTAATTTATCAAATTATTGAAAATTTTTGCATTTCTTGATACTTACCCCAGTGCAACCTGCCTGGGTTTTTTTCCTACTTCGTATTATTTCACAGATATCTGCACATGCACAGAGGTATGCAGACCAAATACCTCATCTAACTATTTTATCAATAATGACTTGACATTTCAAGTCTTAAAATTCTTGTTTTGAAATTTTGTAATGTCAGTGTAACTTGTTTCAGAAAAGAAAAAAAAAGAAAAAACCCAAGAAACTCTGCTATTATAACACATGCATTTTATTTATAAAATGCAACTTTGTCATTTTGTTCCTATTCTGACTTTCATTAGAAGAATCACAGGTAAATGTTCACTGCAGCTTTATCTCAGAATTTTATGAAGGAAAAGAAAACCAGACAGAGACAATGCCAACATTCATGGCTCAAATTTATATGAAACAGGATTTTTCAATGCACATGGATGACTTACTAATTTGTCTCCAAAGAGATGTTGGGAGAATTTGCTTTTCTGTTTTTTTTTTCCTATTCCAAGAAAATTTCTCAGTCCTTTAGATATTTCCTTGTCCCCCAATTGCTTCCCATTCATACTATTATGTATTTTGCTGGATTTCAGATCTACACATTTAAATTAAGCTGCCTTCTTGTTCTTGATTCAACAGGGAAATAAATTCCATGGCAAGAGACACAGATGTTTTAAACATGTGGTGGGGCACACAAAATATAAAGCTTTGGGAGAAATCAAAGCTCTTTATTCAAGGACAGACATCTTCCCCAAGGAGAACTATACTGGCCGATAGACGTATTTTATTTGTTTCCAGATTTTATGCAGAGTTAAATATCTTATAATTCCCTTTAAAGCCCAGTAAAATCCAGTACTTTAAATATTTTATAACAAGTTTTCTGTCCATTTTAAATTGAAATATGGTTAGAGTAGGATTTCAGGGAACCATGGTGATTCAGTAATGTTTTAAGTAGCATTTAAGACTAGGAAAGAGAGCAGAGATTGAGGAAGTAATGCTAAAGAGCACTCAGCATAGGTTTTGACTACATAGTAGCCTTGATTAGAGTTGCCTCAGATTTAGGTGAACAACATCTTCAACGCAATGTAAATTCATATTCTAGTGATTTTTAAGTATTATTCCTCTTGCTCTAGACCTTATTAAAACATCACTGCTCAGAACTGGACATGAACAAGCCCATTTTGCTGTGCTTTTATAAGGATATCTGTGCTTTGACTGTGTTGTGGTTTTGGATGCCAACTCTGAGCTAAAATTCATGAAATATCATTATTTTAGTAACATGAGAGTTTTTATAAGCAGATGTCAGCATAGTGAAGATATTGTCCACTGGTGATACACTTGCTTCTTGCTTCAAAAGGGAATGGATGTACCCTTTAAAATTCAATCTACCTCCAGCCTTAGGTAGAATCAACAAAGCTATAAAAAAAAAAGATAGTCAATACCTGCTACTTTGATCCAGTAGTCTTTCACCATTTCCATACTTTGATATGAATTTATTAAACATATATTTTAAATTTCAGTCTGTGAAAATACTAAGTGTAGCTGAAGAAGCCCTGCAAAACAAGTTACTACTTGTTTGAGTTGTGCAATGTATTGGAAGTGTTCTGAACATAAGCTAATAGCTTTAGCAATGTCAAGAAGTCTTGAAAATAGTTTAATTTAAACAAATATTTACTTGTATCAGTGGGGGAAAATCATTATTGTGATTGTGTACATGAAAAATCTGATTTTAATCAGACTTCAGAAAAGAGGTAGATATATTATGAAACAGTTTAAATAACTTAAACACTGCATGTTTAACTCTCATCAACAAAATATAAGATCAGAATGACTTTCAGATGGATTTATGTAAAGGTTATTATAGATTTTTTGAACCAGAATAGGTCACAAGACTGGTATCTGATTTTATTTTCCAATCTGTAGCATTGAGGTCCTGATACATGTTTTGTAATAAAATGAGACATGCTGATGGAAAGTATGATGTAAAAGTATATTATAGTTCAGTTGATGAGTTTTATAAATGCTTTAGTCATGAAAATATAATACTGAAAATTATGATAATACATAATTTGAAAATTACATATCATTATGCAGGAAAAAGTATTCTCAAGACAACTATAGACAAATCAGAAATAACTCTGGTAACATAGCCCTTTGAGAAGAAGGCACTTAAAAACTGGAGCAATCTTTATGAACCAGGAAAAGATGGACTTCACAGCCCATGTATGTAAACTTAAGAGCTTAAGAGATATGTAAACCTATTAGAAGTTAATATTGAAAATTTACATAAGTTCACCAAAAATCCTGTAAAACACAGATGTATGAGATCAGACCATGTGAGCATTTTACCTTCTACTTAGCATCTATCCATCTGTGTCTACTTGCCTGTAGAACTCAGAAGATGGAATCTAAAAAGTAGGCTGTATTTGTACATTATTCTTTAAACTTGCTATGAAATGACTGATTGATCAGTAGCATTATGTATTCCAGGTGAATCCTAACATGAGAGTTACTACTGAATTTTGTTTTACATTTGGAACAGACGCAGGGATAATTTCTATATTCAATATTTTCAATTACTTGGGTTGTTTTAAGTTTGGCTATCAGGAAAAAAATGGTGGAAGGTGAAGTGTGAAAAATTGCCATCTTTCACAGCTTTAAAATGTTGGCTCTGTTGTCTGGCATAATTAAGTCAACAGTCTGCTGGTATGCTTCCAGGCACTTTGACAACTGTTCTCTCACTGCCACCAGGAAATTAATAGGACTGTGCTTTTCCCAAGGGGCACTGTATGTAGAATGAGGATTTTCTTGTCCTTTGGTCTGCTACTGGTGAAGTGGTGATGGACGGTAATGCTCAGTGGGTAGGAGCTGTCAGGTCATTTGCTCTATTATAGTTGGACTATTCACACTATTATGTTATAAGTGATAACACTTACACCCTTTATCATCAAGGGTTTATTGTATCCGAACTGTTAGCGTGGTCTCTAAGGTAATAGACAACAGCTGTGAAGTGAATTTTTTTGCCACAGAATAAGAAGAGAGTCTTTTTAGGCACTTGCAAGTAGTTAGAGCTGTGTAATATTCATCAGAGTTTTATACAGGCTTTTAAGGTTTAATAAAGTTATTTATTTAGTTTTAGCTCATAGAGTTTTTCATCCCTGAAGGTTTGGGGTTTCTTGTTCTTTTGGTTTGTTCATCTTCGGGTTTAAATTAATCCAAGTACTTCCAGCTTTCACCTGCTTTTTTTGAACTCAGTTATACAAGCACTAACTTTTATGTGCCCGGTTCATTGTAAAAGTGTAGAAGAATTTGAATTAAGGGCTGGTTTGGTTTGGTTTGGTTTTTTTTTTTAAATGCAGCAGTATCCACAGGAGTCCATAAGTCCTGGCTTTACCCTGCATCAGTAAACTAACCTTTTGTAACTAAAGTGGCTGGGATCAAGATTAGTGCCTTGTTGGTCCAAGGTTTTATTACATTAAACAAATCCTTTGTAGTAAAGGACCAAGTAGAAGCTGAATACTACCAACCTAGAAAGGAACCTGGCAGAAAAATTGCAGGAAGTCCAGATGGTACTGGAAGTACTGTACTGTATGTACTGAAATGGATAAAAGCCTTTGCCCAGCTACTGTGACAGAACCCAAGACATTGAAGACGTTTATAGTTAGAGCATGACAAATGCTGAAAACTGATTTGAAAGACTCACAAAACCCTTGACCCATGCAGGAATGTCATTTTCATTTAAGAAGAAAGCAATTATTAGGTGAAACCATTGCCTATTTTCATTGCAAATTTTATTTGCCTGTGTATGTCAATGACTAACGGTGGACTAATTGGGAGCTAATTACTTTTTATATGTTGGCAATCCTTTCAGTGCTAGGGATGTGAGAGAAATAACAAAAGGCAGGGCAAAGAAACAAAAGAAAGAGAAATATTAAATTATTTCCTAAATGTCACTGTTAGCAGTGAATGTTAGCAATGTCAGCTGTTCTATGTTGTTTGTGCAGGACTTCGTTCACCACCTGGAACAACTCTAATCCACTAGTAAAAGGTTGATACTGCTCCAACACCTAACAAAGAAATTAGAAGAAAAAGGAACAGAATTATATCACTTAAAGAAAAATAGTTTCAAATTATGTGCCATTTCTGTTAATGAATGTTAATATTTTTAATTTTTTATTTTGTTAGTAACTTTATTTTTCTGTTAATGAGTTTCTGTTAATAATTTTTATTTTCTATTCATTACTCACCAAAAATAATAATTTAGAAAATAATAAGGAAAGCAAAATGTTATATGTTTACCACAGCCTAATTTGATATATATTCTCACCTCAACAACAAAAGTTAAAGCACAAAGCATATTAATTACTCAAGTTCTCACACGTACTTGGGCGTTAATTTATTGGCTTTTCCTTGTTGTGTACAAGTATGATGTTGTGCCATGACAGCCCATGTAATCAGATCTTTAATTTTTTTGTTCACATTTATTAATTTTTGAGCTCCAATTAATGGAAATTTTGCCTTTTCAGTTCTAGGTGTTTACTCACTGTAGAGGAATTTTGAATAGATTGAAACTGAGTTTTGCTGAGAGAGAAAAATGCAAGCATGAACATAGAGATAGTTAACTTTCTATGAACACTCCTACAAGCTTCAGTTTATTGCCACCATCAGTTTTTTGGGGCATTGTCCACTAGTTTTGCTCAACCCTAAAATATAATTTTAAATCTAGAAAATATGGTCATACCAGTAAATAATTTGACAAAAAAAGAATTACAATTTCAGCTGAAAATGCTCCCCAGATTTCTGCAACATTTCATCTCTTCTTCTGAGTACAGGTATACTGACACACCACTCTTCTATTTATGCCTCTCTGTTGAAGTTCACCAAAACACTTGTTTCTCACGAGATTTCTTCAAAAGTGTATTAATACTGGCAAAAAGACATTTTCTTTTTCCTTAAAAGCACACTGTAAACCCGAAGACCAATAATAATGACAATGATGCTTATGAAATAACAAGTTCAGAATGATTCAATTAGTTGTGCCTTAGCTTTGGCTGATGAGAAGACAGACACCAATTCCAGTGAGGCTCAAAAAGCGTAAGGTGCAGACCTACTAAGCTCCAAACAGATTCACTTTGAACACTTTGAGGAGTTTTTTTATCAAGCTGTATGTGCTTAAAGACAAAAAAAGGAGGGTCATTCTCATCCTATAATATTCTCAAAAATGTCACCTGACTCTGGGAGCATCATTACACGTTTCTAGAAGGGTGTGTATCTCAGACTTTTGAGTACACATGAGATGTCCTCAGATTCAACCCTTCCAGTCCCCTTTCAAACATACAGGTAAGACTGTAGCCAGGTGAAAGATGGAGGAGTGCAAACAGACACTGTTTGCAAATGGTCAAATTCTGTGGCATGAAAAATTTGTTTTGATTTTCAAATGCAGCATACTGAGGTTTGGATAGAGGTGTGGATCTTCCAATATTATATGGAAGATTAGGAGCCCATTACATAAAAATGAAAAATAAGGGCTCATTTTTTCCAAAGGACTAATGACCTAGATTGTCGTTAAATGGGAAATAACTTCAAGCAAGGTATTGCACTAACTGATCTGGGAGGAAGGTGTTTAAAAGTAACAGCCTACCATAAGAATAATAAGAAAAAAAAAATCTCGTTTCATCGAACCATATAATCTAGAGTAAGAAAGGGATAAATTCATATTGTGTTTTACATGTTTTATATTATCTTACCACTTACTTTTGTTTAATAATATATTCGGTCATAGTTTTGGGGTTTTTTTATAGCTTCCTTAAGTGGAACAAACTGATATGCAATTTATATTTATACTGTTTATGGATTTCACTGGGATGCTATCATACTATTATCCTGTTTCTGAAACCCATTAAAATTTCTCTTTCTGTCCAAAGGGAAAAAAAAAATTATATGTTAGTTCTTTCCTAATATTCTTATAAATTTCAAAGGTTCTGCTACACTTCTACAAAATGGTCTTTGTAAACATTTTAATAGGTCTTAACAATAAACTAATTGAAATAAGAGAGCTTCTTGAAGTGAAGCATGAAGTGGTCTTTTGAAATTCTTTCTGTTCAGTCAACATTAATTCTTGTTTTAATCTCTCAATCCTTTGAATTATTAATATTATATTTCTCTGCTTGTTTGTTTCCTTTTTGTATATGCATCTTTCTAATATAAATCTGTTCGTATTGCTGATTTTCATGAAACTTCTTTATTTTAGCCATCCAGAATGTTATAAGAAAATAGTATGCCTAACAGTTCAGGCAAAAATTTAAATATTTTGGAGAGTCATGCTCATAATATGAAAATCAAATTTAAGACATTTAATCCAGAACAAGTTCTCATTGCTGCCTTCTCATTCTTAGAGAAGTTGTTTCAAGAATGTGACTTTTGATAATCTCCATTAGAAGTGAGTCTGGACTATACACTTCCATCTCTTCAGGACTGAGCAGGAACCTGTTTTCACTCTGTCACTTCTGAAGCAAGATTTCATCTCAAAATGTTACCTTAAGATTGAGAGTCACAGACCAAGGACAGGCATAGCAGATAATTGCTGGGGTTTTGTTTTCTTTTCCTCAAAGTTCTATGGCAAGCTGACTGGTGTGCAGGTGATTTGAGTGTACAGACTGTCACAAAACTCAAGATACACCTATAAATGGATATTGAGTGCAGTAGATCCGTAAAATTGTCCTCAGAAATCTAAAGATCTTAGAACAGATATATAGCATCACCCTCACAAAATGCATCATGGTTGATATTGTAGCTGAAGGGAATTACACCTGAATTGCTCAAAGGCAAAGCTTAGTGTTTTCCTGTGTTTTGACCTTAGTCTAAGTTTCAGATCTGAAGTGATTTTCCATGTTGGCAGGAATATACAGGTGGTGCCATCATTGAAATTTTTCTTAACTCTACAAAGAGGTCAAGGAACTGAATGACAGGATTCAATGGCATTGTCCAAGAAAAATTGGTATGTAAGTCCTCAAAGAAGAATCATGTCAGAGGCCCTTAATTCTTCTTCAGGCATTGTAGCATTAACAAACACCTCATAGCAACTCATGTTATGGATGGTTCATGGTAATGCGAAGTTCTATTTATGACCTGTTCATTTTGGACAATGCAGAGAAACTTTTGCTGAATGGAGAAGTATTCTTTATGGGACACAGTTATTTTAGCAGCACATTTTTACCAAATCAAAGGAAGACACTTTTTGAGTTGTTCAAACTTACATATGAATAATTTATGAAAAGTGATCATTCAGAAAAGGTCTTTACATTATTTCCTAATAAGCTAACTACTTTAAATTCTTGTAATAAAAAGAAATCAGGTACATGATAAACTGTCTCTTAGCTGCTAGATTGTAAGTTCCCTGTTTGGCCATGGACTCTTAGATTTCTTCTCTCTGTGAGTCTTCCAGGGGCAGCTGCCCATATGAGAAATACACTATTTCTCTGGTATCACTAGCATTCCTCTCCACTACAGAGACAGAAATGGCTGGACCTCAGCAAAGGGCACTGTCAGAAGCTGGCTGGCTACATAGCTCTTAAGGGCTCAGACCACTACAGCATTCTCCTCTCAGTGTCAGTAACCATCAGGCTTGACCTTGTATGCACTTTTTGAGAGGAACTACCCCTGACTTAATTTGACCATGCATGAAGAAATTATACCACAATTTTTGTCAAGTTGTTAAAGTATGTCCAAAAAGACTATAAAGACTGACAAACTCAGGTTTGAAATGGAAGCACTGGATGGAAGACTAAGAGAAGAGTTATTTTTCTTACTGGCTTGTCATTAAAATACACAGCATTACAGTTCCTGTAAAATCTTAAAATGACACTGAAATTCTGTTTCCACTGTTCTGGTTAGCATAGCCTTTTAGGCCTCAAAAGCCATGGCAGTTGCTATATTTGAATATAAGTTCCAGTGACAAAGTAAAACAAATAAATATTTCATAATCAAAAGGAACATAGTGAATAGGGGAAAATAATTTCCTTTATTCTCTGTGTACCACATGGGTGTTTTCTGAAATTAGACCCTGAAAACCATATGCTTATATAATAATGGTTTATACATCAATAGTATCCATACTATATCTGTAACAGCATCATGTTTTTTCTAATACCTTTTGTCCTGTTCCCTACATCTGCTTTTGAGTGAGCTTTCACAATATAGAACAGTTAGCCATGACTAATAAACTTAAAGATGCACACATATTTATTTATTTTCTGCACTCTTCGTAATTTATAAAGATATAACCTAAAAAAGAAAAAAAAAGCGTAATCTGAAAACAAGGTATTTGGAAAACGATTTCTAAAATTTTCGTAAGGTTGCAAGGCTTACCATCAGACAGACAGACATAGCTATTCCTTTTGAAAGCAAACAGCTTTCATCTGAATTTAAATACTCAACTCAATGTTAATTTAATTACATATACATAATATAATTGAAGTATATTACACAGCCTTTTGTTATTCATTATTGTATTAAGCAAATGCATTTCAACTATGCAAATTAAATGCAGTTAACTATAATAATTTAAAAATATAACAAAGGAGTCAGTGTTGCTCCCTCTTTCATCACAAGTGCCCTTTTATCACTAGAAAATAGAAATTATACAAAACACATATTTATAATGCTTTACAAGATTCTTTAGGAATATACTAAAATTTATAAGTTAATTAAAAGTAGGAAAGTGGTATAAAATATTTATATATATATATATATTGGTTTAAAGGTAAACCAGCAGGAGAAATGAACTCAATTCAAAAAGAGATTTTAAGTCAGAGTTAAAATTTAATAAAAGTATTACAATAAATGCAATGATACAAAGAGAAATTGGCTTTAACCCATGAAAACCAGAAGTATAACCCAGCACCCTGGGGCACAAACAGAATGGTGTTCATTAGCCTCTGTGCTGAGCCCCACCTGGTCCCCCTGAATCCAAAGTAAAAGGAAAGGAGAGAACCTGTTGGTGCAGAGGATGGTCTCAGTCTGGTTGAGAGTGGTAGTTTTTGTCCTGTTGAGGTTCTGGTCCTTCTCTGGATCTGACAAGTGGAACCAGAAATCCCAAACCCCAAGATTATATATGCTCACGTTCAGGTGGAAATACCCAGTACCTCCCGCAGGGCCAGGAGTTTCATAATGGACTCTGTGAGTTATGGGATATTTTTTACTTGATGACCTGTTAGCAGACAATGATCCCTCAGGCTGGATGTGAAGGTCTAATGCCTCCCCGGGGTTGAGTTATCACACCTGAGTTATTAGTGTGAAGACCCTATCTCACAGGGTTCTCTAACACCCAGCTTGTAGCCCGAGGTGTTAGGTGTGCCCTGGGCAGGTGCTGCAAATGATCCACTGTTAATAGTTTGATAGAAATTACTTTGAGGGTATAGAATACACAGTTTTAGTTACAGCCACACAGTGATAAGCTGGTCCTGGCTGGTCTAACTAGGACAATATATTATGACTGTAATCTGACAAAGTCTACATGAGATTTGGTACCAATTCTGCTAACTCTCCTTTAAGAGAAGTCTCTTTTATTCAAAAACATTTTACCTTAGCTACTGGTGCATAAATTCCAGGTTTATATTGGTTCATAAATTTAAAAGAAAAATGAACATTTTTCCAAATTACACCTTTTAAAATTTATAACTATATAAAGTGTACAGTATGCATGATGTTGACTGAATTATAACTGTTTAATTTAAACCTAATTGTTGTTATTATGATGTCACACTTTTTAAGATGAAATCTGCTCACCCCCACAAACAAATAAACAAACAAACTCCTCAACCCAGCAGAACTCAACATCAGAGCCATAAGCCAAATTCCAGGAACAGGAAGCCAGGCATTCATACAGTTAATTGAACGTTTATGGGAAAATATTTTCATTTTCTCAGCTAGACATGGGATCAAAAATATAACAAAAGACTCATGGGTCAGGTTAAGGTGAGGAGGAGATCAGTTACTGTCATGGGCAAAACAGACGTGCCTTGAGAAAATTAGTTTAATTTATAACCATTCAAATTAGAGTAGAATAATGAGAAGTAAGCCCAAATCTTAAATCCATCTTCACCCTATCCTTTCCTTCTTTCTGGCTTAACTTTATTCCCAATTCTGCACCTCCTCCCCTCAGCAGTGCAGAGAAAAGGGAGAGGGGGTTGCATTCAGTTCATCACACTTTGTCTCAGTTCCTCCTTCCTCCTCTTACACTCTTTCATCATGGAGTTCATCCCACAGGAAACAGTCCACCATGGACTTCTCCAGTGTGAGTCCTTCCCATGGGTTGTACTTCTTCCTGAACTGCCCCAGACTATGTCCCTCCCATGGCAGGCAGTCCTTAAGGAACAGGCTGCTCCAGTGTGGTTCCCCAATGGGATCACAAGTTCTTTCAGGAAACCTGCTCCAGTATAGGCTTTTCTCTGCAGGTCTTGCCAGGACCCTGCTCCAGCTTGGGCTTCCCACAGGGTCACATCTCCTTCAGGCATCCTCCTGCACTAGCATGGGGTCCTTCACAGGCTTCAAGTGATCATCAGATCTCCTGTGGACCTCCATGGGCTGTGGGGGGACAATCTGTCTCACTATAGTCTTCACCAGAGACTGCAGGGGAATCTCTGCTCTGGTGCCTGAAAAACTCTTCCTTCTCCTTCTTTGCTGACATTGGTGTCTACAGAGCTGTTGTTCTCACATATTCTAACTCCTGTCTTCTCTGACCGCAATTGCTTTTGTACAGTAAGTTTTTTCCTCTCCTTAAATCTGTTATCCCAAAGGCGCTACCGCCACTGCTGATTGGCCCAGCCTTGGCCAGCAGAGAAACAAGCTTGGACCTGGCTGGCACTGGGTGTCAGACAAACAGGAGTTTCTAACATCTTCTCACAAAAACCACCCCTATAGCTCTCTCCCTACCAAAACTTGTCACCCAAACCCAATACACAATTCTTCATTTTCTGAGAACATAATCATGTTTTCATTTTAACAGGATGTTTTTCATTTTCCTATATATCTTGTAGGGAGCATTTATTAAACTATTGTCACGTGAAAGGGAAGAGGGAGACAGAAATGCAAAGATTTCTAGTCTTAACTGTTTTAATTAAAAGTTATTAGCCGTAAGTGCTTCCAGAAAAATCAGATCCTTATGTACCCAACACTGTCTGTCAACTAACTGACAGCACACAGGATGGAAGGGGTTCTGATATCTGATTTGAAGCT
>JAWWLZ010000001.1:82491500-82516653 GCA_035041345.1 Poliocrania exsul | reverse complement strand
ATGTTCTTTAAGGCTCCCTTCCTCATGAAGATGAACTTCACTGAGAGCAGCAATGTCGATGTTGAGCCGTGACAGTTTGTGGGCACTTAGAGCAGAACGACGCTCAGGACGTCCACCATCCCCAGTATCAAGCATGGTTCTGATGTTCCAACATGCGAGTGTTAGTTTGAGCACACCTTTGCAGGCAGGTGTGTGCCTTTGAAATCTCTTTGTTTTTGTTTGACCGCATGGAAGATGCCGGTTGGCCACGGTTATCCAACCGGGTGTGGAGATGAGCTTTGTTTAGGCCACCTTTGCTAGGCCCCTCTCCATGTGGAGCAAGCAATGCTGTCCTTAGAAAAGGCTGTTTGGTCGTTCAGGATGCTGCCTCAAGAGACTGTCATCTCTGGGGTCAAGTCTCGAATGACCAATATCTCGAACCACCTGCACATAGGGTTGTGCCTGCGGCTTCCAGTGCTTCCTATCACCTGCCATTTCAACCCTTGCCTGTCTCTACAGGGCTTTGCAATGTGGGTGAACCCTTTGAGCCCGCACAATGGATTTTTTAGGTGAGGCACACTGTGTGCGGAACTGATCCCACCCCTTGCTCCTAAGGTTCATCTGCCGTGGCCTAGCGAGCTTGGACAATGACAGCAAAGTCCTCAGAATGTAGGTTTGGTTAGAGTATCCTTCTCTTAGATGGATGGCATTACAGGGCTAAGCGAGCTCCATCTGCCTGGGTTTGGAGTTAGAGTTGTCCTTTTCCTAGGATGGTTGCCAGAGGGCTAGCGAGCCCATCCTGCCCGTGGACACACTTTGTCTGACCCTTCAGGTGAGACCTGTCTGGCATCGGAGACCCTACTGGAGGCAAAACCCACCGCCAGCATAGCTCTCAACCTCATGTGGGCACCCAAGCTTCTCCCCTGTGACAAGGGCATGTCCCTGGAGAAAGGTAAGATATGTAACATCAGTTAAAAGCCATTAAAGAAGAAAGAGAGAAAATTATTCCTGAAAAGAAAGAACTCTGAGATGCTTATATAGGTGATTCCATCATTGCTGATGATCTTCTATAGCTTTGTATGCAAAAGAAAGAATAGGAGTTCAGAATGAGGTACGTAGTTATTTCTGAGATCTCCAGCCCCTTAGAGATACCAAGGACTGCAAACCAAGAAGGACATTTGTAAATTTGATATTGACTCAGTAGATTTTAAAAGAATCTGCAATATTGTATATGAATATGGCATTAAATAAAATCTTCAATAATTACCACAGGTAGCCATTTGTTTGATGTACATCCCTTTACTTACAGAAAATTTTGCAGTCAGCTCTACATTAGCAGCACAGTACACAACATAAATTCTCATCAGGTTTTCATTAAAATTCAGTAAATATAAACATTTTTGTTTGTTTGTTTTGGTTTTTTTTTCCTTTATCTCTCTGCCTTACTCCCTGCTATAAGGTGGATAAAGCTGTTACATTTATTTTAACAGAATTGAATTCCCCTTAAGGCTTTTAGTGATTAAAAATTGTTACAATATTCTGTCTGTGTTCAAGTCAAATTAATAGCTTGGAGTCTCTGGGAAGAAGACCAAAAATATAAATTGTAATCAATTAACATTTATTAAAGACAGTTTGTGGCTGCGTAAATTTCCACTACACATTAGAAAAGTTAATATTTTTTTCTCTTTTTACTGCTTTATCATAATCTCAATAAAATCAGGTTCAAATTGACTTTATATAAATATATGGCTCTATTTATATTTACCGTAACATAAATATTCCATTAATTACCTAAAATAAACAATAGTGTACAACATAGAAGTAGGAGGAAAATGCATATTTTCAGCTTCTCAATTTTCATGAGGCCTTATGATCTTCTAAGTAGCAATAGTCCAGATATGAACCCAAGGGATACAGTCCCAGGCATAGATAAAAGAGCCTGTTTTCTTTTACATTCAGTCTTGGTTAATTATACATTGACCTGAGTAATTCCTTTGTTTGGCTGTCATTTGGTGTGCATTGACGAATCAAATTTTTATCAACGACCAGTGTGAATTACTAACCAGTAACATATAAATAATCATAACTAAGTGTAACAGGGATCTTGATACCACACTGTGAGCTCAAATAGGATCTGATTCTGAATGCCTAAGTTAAAGGCAATCTTTTGAGCTCAATAATTACTTAACTTTAACAGCAAATATTTCATTGAGGAATTGCTTTCAGATATGACATTACACAAATTAGAAAAAAAAGGAAATAGAAAAAGTCTGGTATTTGGGAAAAAAACCAACAAACCAAACAACAAAATACCTCCCAAGTCTCTAAATCATAGTGTATAAAATGCCTTTTAGTTATTAAAAAACAATAATCATATCCTTAGTTGGAATAAGCACTCCATTACTTTGATTATAATTCAATAGGGAAGTTATCTGCCTCTTTTAACATAAATTTAATATGTAAATTTAATGTGTACATTTTATGTTCAATTAGCTATGAAACATGCTGTAGAAGTGCCTTGTACTCAAGGAAACATTAAATAAGTTATATTTTTGTTGTTTTGGGGTTTGGTTTTGGTTTGTTTGGTATTTTATCAATTATTTACAAGTTTCTTTTTCCTTACTTTGAAAGTTTCTTTCTTCAAAGAAATGAAAAAATAAACTGGATAAAATCCCATGCTTGTAAAATATACTTAAGATTCATTGACTTTGAGTTACAGTGACTTATACAAGTGGAACATGTGACCCTTTCTCATTTTTTTTGGCAAAGTCTCTCCTTTTTTGGCACTGAAGATATTCTGCTATCACAAGTTACTAAATCTCTAGCAGTATTTATATGAAGACAAGTGAACATACACTTGTAGCTGACAGCTCAAATAATTCAAAACTGCCTTCCTTAGAAATATCTAACTTTGAAACCTTTGTATAAGTAAAAGATACTTTTGATCTGCTTATCTGGAGGTTTTGTTTGGTTGATTGGATGGGGTTTGTTGTTTTGGGGTTTTTTTTTGTTCAAATGCGATGGAATGTGGGCAAGGTGTGGAAAGGAAACTAGGAACAAACTGCAGAACAGACATTTTCTAAATGAAAACATAGTACCTAAAACAACACAAGAAAATCAAACTGGCTGTATTGCTTATGAGTATGAATAACTGATCCATTAACCATTTACTACTATCTGCTGACAATTCCCTTATCTTAAAAATATGCATTGGCTGAGCAGGCATCCTTGTTCTGTAGATGAAAAATGTGTACACCTCACACAAGTTGGTAATGTGTAGAAGCTTCCTAAAACCTTTTAAAGGATGTTTGTTGTTTTTGTGCATTTGGGTTATTTATAATAAAAGGAATTTTCTGCATTTTACCTTTTCATATCTGAGACAGGTGACATCAAGGCAGTCCATCACCAGAGAAATGCGATTCCAATGAGTACACTGGGATCCCTTAAAAAATCATCTATTCTCTACAACACTGCACAAAGACACTCAAAGAGGAGCATAGGTGTGAGATTTTATTTTATAGGCAGAGAAGAATGTTTCCTATGGTTAGGGACAGCTAGGAGATCTCTTAATCTTGACTGTGGGAGCATGTCTTTATCTGAGGGTTCTAAATGTTATTACTGAAAATTCTATTTGTTATTTCTGTCAGCATTCAAAAGGGCATTACAGTTCTCCAAAAACCAGACGGTATTGCCTCACCCAAGATTCTTTCAGGCTAGCTACTTTGGAAGTGATGACATAAGCGGGAAACTAGAAAGTTGTGTGGGAGCTGTAGAAGGAAAAATGGCAGTAACATCAATAAGATTATGCCATATGATGTAGTAAAGAAGAGGGTGTTTTTATGACTAAATGTGTGTGTGACTTACATGTTTTATAACTCTTAATTACTCAATAAATTAGCATGTGCTTTATTTGTACAGAGAGGAAACAGAAGAAAAAGTAGCTAGAGATCCAAAATCAAGCAGTCAAGATTACATAAAAAACACATTCAGGATTTTGACTATAGTCTGGCCAGAAAATGTCAGGACATGGAAATATTTGAGAATAATGATATAGTTTAAAAAAATCAAAGTATTATATTTTTTTAGGCAGTCCTAAATTAGGTGAGGTTCCAATTAAGGATATATATGTGCACTTGTGGGTTAGCAATATCCAGGCACATTTTTAAACTTGAATTTGACCTCAGCAAAATTATTATCTTTTTCAAATTATTGTACTGACACTGGCTAGTGTTGAAATTAAAGGTCCGTCAACCTTGCCATTATAAATGCTGATATTTAGGAGTTTATAACTCAGCTGTAAAAATTTCCTTCAGGCTCAAAGTTGGCAGCAAAGGCTATAAACCAGAGCTGAGTTTTCCTCCCCCTAAAATCATTAAAACATATCTTTGGAATAAATCTGAGGATATTGGGGCAAACAAAATACAGGCATTAAGTACTTTTTAGATCCCTTTTATGTCTTGCACAAAGTACAAGAAAGTTTTTTATCACTTTGTTGTATTTACTGATTTGTTTGGGGTTTTGGTTTTTTTGTTTTGTTTTTTCATTTCTTTTTAGTTGAGCTTAATGCTTATAAAGAAATGCCAAATTGACATACCTGAAAGGTGAAATCTTTCATTTACTTGCAAAGCAATTCTTTTATAGGCAATTGCAATTTGAGCATCTTTACAAATGTGTCTTTATCTTCCAGTAGCCTGAGGGATCATGAATTTTTAGTAACACAGAAGCAGACTAACAGCAGATTATTTGTACCAGCAGTAAAAACAATAGTAATAATGCAGATTATATCAAATCAACATAACAAAATAGCCCCAAACTTGAAATATTCACAAGATTGTGATGCAGAGCTAGAATATTTTTATGCCTCTCTTGCATTAGGCACATGAGGCACTGCCTCACCTTATACTATGAGTATGTGCAATGTTCCTACCACTTAAAACAGAATCTTCCATTGTTACTTCCATATCTATGTAGTTCAGCTTGTAGTCTATGTTACACTGAAGTTATTTTGGGAGTATTTACTTTGTTTCAAAACAAGGCTTATTTAAAAAAAAAACTACAACACATTCCCTAAAATTTACAGTATTAAATATTTGTGCCAGAAAATCATAGTGTCATGCTTTCTCACATACTGATAATAGTCCACAGGCCATTTAAAGAGCTCACACATTATTATTGACTAACAAAAAAAAATAGTATATGTGAATTTTGTATTTCTATAGCATGCACTTTTTATTTAAACATTTTAATAAAATAAAAATAAATATAAAAATGATAAATTATGAACTTGAATATTAACATAGATATAAGAAAACCAAATATTAATGCTAGAAATGTACATGTATTTCACCTCATTGCAGCACGATCTTATCTCTTGCACACACAAGATAACACAAGATATAATGGGACAAGTTTAAAATAATCCTTGTATCTTGCTTTTGAATTTGTTCTTCATTCCAAGCACAAACTTGTTCAAATTTGTTTGGGAAACTTAATTTTTTATGGGCTAGTTAGTGTTCATGTTTGATAGATGAGTGAAAGGAAGAAAAATTCCAGGTTGGAATGGGGACCTGAAAGATAATCTTTTCCATCTTTTCATGAGAATGGAAATCTTGGTGAGATTATCTATCATCCTGTCCAACCACATCTTTAAAACTTACATGGATGGAGACTCCACAAGTCCCTGGGGTTGTTGTTCCAGTGAATTAGTATTACTGTAAAAAAAATCCTCTCCTGTGTCAAAATGTGACTCCTTGTGAAAAGAGAGTCTCAGGCCTCTTTGCAAGCACCTTTTAAGTACTAGAATACTGTGATAAGGTCCCTCTTGAGTCTTCTCCAGGGAGAAAAGATCCAAGTCCTTTAGTCTTTCTTAATAGGACAGGTTCTCCAGCCCTTTGATGGTTTTTGTGGCCGTCCTGTGGACTCTCTAGTCTGTCCATGACTTTCTTGAATTGTGGGGACCAGAACTGGACACAGTACCCAAGTACAGCCTAACAAGCACTGAGTAGAGTGACATGATCACATTTCTATCTCTCCTGGGAATGCCCCAGGATCCAAACTGTCTTTTTTTGCAGCAGCAGCAGCACACTGCTGAGTATTGTTCAGCTTGTTCACTGGGACCCCCAGGTTCCTTTAACAAGGCTGCTCCCCAGCCACAGTGATGCTAGCCAGTACTGGGTTATTTGGTTATTCTGTTTGACATGCAAGACTTTGCAGCATTTTTAAACTCCATACTGTTCTTACTAGTCCACTTTTCTAGCCTGCCAGGTCTCTCTGGAAGATGGCTTTCCCTTCTGAAGTGTCGGCCTCAATGATCCAGATGAGTGTCATTAGCTGATTTGATGAGAGTGCTTTCAATCCCATCAGCCATGTCATTTATGAATAAATTGAACAGTATGGGGCTCAGTATTGATCCCTGGGGGACACCACTGGTGACAGGCTGCCAGCCTGAGTAAAAAGCATTGAGCATCACCATCTGAATGTGACCTGTTAGTCAATATCCTGCCCATATCATAGGTGACCATCTAATCTGTATCTTACCAGTTTGTCCATGAGAAGATGGTGGAAAACAACGCTGAATGCTTTACTGAAATCCAGATAAACAATGTTCACTGATCTCCCCATGTCAACAGAAGGTCATATTTTGTTATAGAAGGTGGTCAAATTAGTTTGGCATGATTTTTCCTTGGTATATCCATAGACTTTTCCCAGCCCTGCCAATGGTTGCCTTCCCACAGCAGCAGGCTTTGAACTACATGATCTTTAAAGTCTGTTCCAGCCCTAACTATTCTGATTCTATGATTCACTTGCTTGCTTGCTTTCTTAACTGGTTAGTAACAGTTTGTAAGTTTCCAGAAGGATTAATTCCATTACCTTTTCAAGTAACAACTCCTGAACTAGTTTTGTCAAATTATAAGAGTAGCTCGTAATAATTAGTAGGGAGAAAAAAAATCATCAAGTACATGTTCTTATAAGCATTTAAACTTAATTTCCTAAAATACATATTTGAAATAGCAAACTGAATTAGGTGTAAGTTAATGACAGGTTAATCTGTTAACTTAAAGCCCTCTAAATTTAAAAAAGAACTAAACAAGACTAAAACATTGTCTGCTTTGTGGAGAATTTAATTCAAGAAAAGTGTTTGAGATTAAGATTTTAGAAAAGCTTGGTTTATAGTTTGTAAATTAACAAGAGAAAAGCTACTGTAACAAATCTTGACATTCTAATGGAAATAGAATTCAGATCTTGATTTCTGAAGACAACAATGCAAGACTGAAAAGTTACAATGCCAGGGAAGGATTATCTTAAGAAAAATTCTCATTGTGTCTAGAGATGGGATCGTTGTTACTCCTCAGTGCATCCAGACAAATGTAGTAGTGAGATGATGTCTGAGGAAGCAGTCAAGCATTTTTGTTGAATAAAGAGTTGGAATAGCCTCCTAACTTGTGTATTTTAGTGGTTTATCCTGTATTACAGAAATGTGCTTTGTAAATTACATTGCTATATTATGATCTGAATGTGAAAGTAAATTACTCTAAATGTTGGTGTTTTTTTTACTTTGTTCCTCTTGGAAAATAAATCAGTAATTTAGAGCTATTTAATGTCTTCAGGTCTTCTTCAGTGCAGATACATGTGTAAGATGAAATGCTACTGCTTTGATTTTATTTGCATATAAATCTATTTTCAATAAAGTGATAAATATTAGTTCCTGGAACTTTCAAATGCAGATGACTACTTTAGGATCTCTGGCAATCAGTGTACATCTGTGATAGGCTTCTAGGTAGGCTCAAAAATGTGTTTTTAAACCAAATCACTCAATCATCTCTTTGATTCACAGCAATCTTTCATTCACATGATGTAGAGGCCTTTGAGTGTATGAACTAAATTTCTTATGAAAAGAACAAAGCCAGAAGATGCATTCCAGGAGCACATCTAATCACACCAGACCTTATTAAGTATTTAGCCCACAATATTACACTGGAAGTATGAGGAAGTTGGATCCTTATCAGCAAGTGCTTCACTGCACAAATCCTCTCATCTTGGTACTAATTAAGGATACAAAGTCACAGATGTTTAGAGAAGATGTTGAACACCATGCAAGACTCAATGTTGCAGGACATTACCTGCCTTTAATTTGCTTGAAAACTGCTGTTCAGTCACAGAAGTTAGGGTTGGTCAGAAGTAAGCATTCCCCTTTTATGATGCTAAATGTTATGGAAAACTATTGAGAAGTTTAAACACCTTCACATTCAGATCGGGACTTCCAGGGCTGACTCTCTTCTGGTGGAGCAGAAGCTTGACAATCCTTAGGACAGAGGGCTTGTCCAAGACAAAGTATCAGGGTATCAGAATCAGTGAAACATCAAGAAGGCTTCATTTGTATTCTGGAAATGTCATAAGTTTCAGAATAGTCAGGCTAGTAAGGAAAATCTCCACATTTCCAAAGTTTCTACTGATAGATAAAAAACATTTGGATCTAGAATGCTCCTTGAGTACCCTCCAGTTTTAACCAGTTATCATCTTAATACTTTTAAATCTGGACCTTGCTAATCATATTTGTTGTACAGGAGCTGTGAATGGAACGAACAAAAAGTTTTGACATTTGCTTTCATTCTTTTTTTGGAATGAAGACAAAACCTTTTACAGGAATTTGTAAAATGAAACAGTATTGAAACATCATTTTTCCTACTTGTAACAGGAAACAATTCCTTACAGTCTTACCTACCCTGTCTATTTTTCTTATTCTCTTCTTGGTGTTTCTGATTGGGTCTGTTGGAGACATTCTCAGGACTAAGAAACCAATATTGCAACAGTCTCAGAATCAACACTAAAAATGTTCCTAATCTATTGAAGCATTATTCTTTGAAATACATTTTGTTTAAGTTTCCAGCCAACTGTAATCAACTTCACAGGATAGATTTTATGTTAGCACTTTACATGAGGGGTTATACAGCTATAACTTAAGTATTATATGATGGAATTTAATTAGGTCAGATATGAAGTGATAATATTAGAATAGTAAGTTGTACTCATCAGGAAGAAAATTTTCTTGCTTTATAGCTGAAAATTTATGGGTGCTCTTGGAAACTTTAATGTTGGCAAGAATTTACGAAAGAACACTCTATAATTCAAACTGTGTAAAAGAAGAACTTATATACATTGGCTGTAATTTTTAGCTGACTCATCTCAGAAAAAAATCAATAAAACTTAGAAGAAATCTGATGCATTGGATGTTAAAGAAAAAAGTTGATTAAGAGACTGATTTTATAAGAAATACCACGATTTTCAGAGTAATCTGCAAAACATAATAATTATATGAGAAAGTTCCTTTATTCTCTAAAGAGTGCACAAAATCTGAGCCATCTAAATCTCTTGAGTTACTTTCACCTGTCTGAAAGTTACTTATATAGCTTCATCCCTTTGCTTAGTGTGAATTTAAGATTTTGAAGAATATTGGGTTATTGCAAAGTGCACAAGTTGTATCAGTCAGTGGTTATCAGATAATGTCTTTCTTGCTTTTCCTCTGAGGTAGAAACTGGTCAAGCAAAAACAATTGATACAAATTCTGGAATTGATCAAGAGGGACATGAAATTTTCTACCCATCTTATATATTCTAAGAACTCACTATTTGTAAGTGGTAATTAAAATGTTTTCTGTTTTTCCAAAAGGTTATAATTTTCATATCCATTCACAATTATCAAAATTACTGCTTGGTTCAAAGTTTGGTTAGTCAATTTTTTTTTTTTGTAAAATTGTAAGTTTCTGCTTTTACTATAATTGTGTTGATTTCTTTGTCTCCATGTCTTATGTATTCATGACATGTTAACTAACTAAGTAATGAAATAAATTCACCCAGACTTAGAAAGAAAGACCACACCATCTTCTTTAAAAAAAAAAAAAACTATCTAAAAATTGGACTACCCTTTCTAATGTCGAAGTAATTTTAACAATATATATAATTTGTGACATGGTTTCTTTAATTCAAACTTCCAATGTTTTTCATCCTTAGTTATGCTTCAATAGTAACAATGAACTGGTTTGGTATACAACTGACAATTAAAATTACATTTTTAAAAACTGAACACCAAAATATGTTCAAGTGTTTCATTGTAAACTTTAGGTTGGAAAAAACACCAGGACCAGGTTTTCAAAACATGCATAGCCATCCTGTAATTCAATTTACTGTACAATAATTGCAATTTGATAAGGAATATGTTTGTTCACAACTATTTTGTTTGCTAGTCTAAGTACAGATCACATGCCAACTTTGGAATGGCTTCTGAGATAATTCAAGATATCAAAAATAATTATTTTCTTTTATGTTTTGTCTTTTTTATTTATTCAAAAATTGTTCTTTAATACACAATTTATAGATGTAGCCTTTTCTTCTAATGCGGTATGGTTTCTTTCCTCTCAAGAAATAAAGAGACAATTCTTCCACTCATTAAATCACCCAGAGTCTAACAGAGATCTAACAGGTAGAATCCTTTAGTACTTGCATTAGTAGGGTAAGTATTGAATATCTCTACTAAAATGTTGACTTGAGATTCCTGAGTATCTTTTCAGGGACTTTGGCTCCATATTCCCAAGAAGGCTGCAGGCAGATTCCTCAGACCAGACAGTAAGACCCTAAGAAATCTGCCGTACCTATCCTTAGTGAATTTCCTGGATCTTGCAATGAAAAGCAAGGTCCCACAGTCCTGTTCTTCAACTAATCTGTTTCCCTCTGTCTTGAGGGACATACCCAGACCCACTGGCCAGAAGAATCACATCTTACCAGGAAGGGTGAAGCTAAAAATATAAATGAGGGAACAAAGTCAGCCCTGAGCTCCGTCTCCTTACTTTTTTTTCCTGGGGACCTTGTCATCTGCCTTACCTTTCCCTTTGAGAATAAAAGGTGAATGCAGAAAGAACTACCTGTGTCTCAAGTCTGGAAATCTGCTTAGGTCTGCTCACTGAACAAGCTGTAAATATAGCCACACCTGTTTCTCTGGGACCTTTCTTTTCCACTTAAGGCACTGAATTTGCTATTCACCGTGACTATGCTGATCTAGGCTGCCAATTTCTTCTTCTGTTGTTGCTGTCATGCTTTCCAAGTGTCAGGGTTGTTTTCTATCTCTTTCACCCTGTGATTTGTGCAAAATCTATCAGAGTTATTGTAACTTCTTACCTGCCACAGCTGTTAAAGAATAGGTTGTAGCATGAAATTTGTGTGGTTTGTTTGGTTTTGGTTTCTGTTTTTCTTTTCTCTGTTTTTTTCTTTTCTTTTTTCTTTTTTCTTTTTTTTTTTTAATTTGGATACTTCTTTATAGCACGTTAAAAAAGCCTTCCTAATTATATGTGCAACAAATCCATTGCAGTCAGAATCTGCAGAAAAGCTGAATAAGACAGTTTTGAAAATGTAGTAAACTTAATGGTTTAGCTTGAAGTATTATAATTGCATTTTATTTATTTATTGAATCTTGGTAATATTCCTTTTTAATGTTTGGTTGCTACCACCAACTCCTTATTACAGTTCTCTCTATGTAGCTTTATCATTACACTATTTCTTTAATTTTTAATTGCCGCAGTTGACTGACTCATTTCACAAAAACAAACAAGCAAAAAACTGAACCAACTAAACCAAACAAACCAAATCCAAACCAAACCAAAACCAAAACAAAAAAACCCACCCTCTTTACTGAATGTTCCTCCTGAACTTGAACTCTGATCTTTAACCTGGGGAACTCATAGAACTTGTGCTGTTTTGCCCACATCAGGTCACATCCTGCAATAGTTCTCACCTGGGAGGTAGCAGACTCATAGCATGACCACATACTCAGTGTAGATCTACCAGAGGATGAATGTTTACTGAGGCTAAACTACTGAAAAATAATCCTCCACAAAAAAACCATACCAAACCAAACCAACCAAACAACCAAACAAAAAACACCAAAACCCCCCAAACAAACAAAAAAACAAACATCCAAAGAACATAAAAAAAACCCCAACAAACTCCCAACTCCAACCAACCAAAAAAACCTCAAAACAGCAAGCCAACAACAAACAACACCCTACTCCTGACATTTATTAGGTTATTAGGTTAGGGAAATCCAAAAAACATCCTTTTATCGAGCTGTATAAAAAGGATTCAAAAAAACAAGCAAGCACGGAAACAGGAGGAAACATCAACCCCCGTAACCCAGACAACAACAACAGCAACAAAAAATGGCCAATGATAATATCAAATCAAGAAAAGGCAAGGGAAGGTTTGGGAAGGAAAGTTTTGGTAAGGTTTGGGAAAGTTTGGGAAAGGAAGAATTGGGAAGGGAAGGTAGTACAAATGAGTCCAGACCTAAGGTTTTCATCTTTTTGCTGTAATGTTAACTCTATAGACTGTTTCTAAGATTAGGCATCATTCAAGGCTACTAAACACCACCTATATTTTAAACCAATAGTGTTTAGAATATATGACATTGAATTGTGGGATGGTAAATATAAAATAAATAAATAAAAAAAAAAAAAGCCAGATTGAAGCCCTAGACTTCAGGATTCATGAGATCTTGAATTTCACTTACATAAAGTTGTCAACAATTTATAAATACCTACATTTAAAATGGGTATTGCACTTCCTAACACTTGTAGAATATGTTTACATGTGTAGGCAAGGAGATCAAAACACAACAGTAACAATAGTGATGCATGTATTGATTCCAAATGACATCTACAGAAATGCTACATTCTTGCAAAATTGCCACCCTCCCCATACCCTACATTCGGTCATTCCTTCAGCTGACTCTTGCACTGTCACACTCAGAGGAATATGCCACTGTCTCCCTGACTGCTTGAAGAAAGACAGAGTACTACAAGGGTTCCAACAGAGGGAAATTTTCTGTCTAATCCAATGTCATTATCTGCAAAGTAAAATGTGACTGACATTAGGCACAGGATGTACTGTCATACTATATGATTGGATACCTGATAAGCCACTTAAGGCTGGTCTTTGGCCTGTACTGGCCTGACTTACCAAATTTTCAGTACCTTCTTTTGAACAGTTATAATATTTTTTCATTCACTACTCAGTGCAATTACTCTGAAGCATAAGAAAGTGAATGATAGCAGCTTCTGGAATAAATAAAAAAAATCACCATAGCATACGCTCACTGACATGATTTATTTGAACTCTCTTGTGTGCTTTTGAACTCCTCTTTGTTTTAAAGGGAAAATGTTACTTAATTCTGGAAGAACTTCTTGAAAAGAGACAAAATAAACTTTCTTTATCTGGTCAATTTTAGAAAACTAAGTGAATTAAAGTCTGAAGTGCTGATATATTCATAATACTCATAATTTACTGAGCATATTGGAAATACAATAATTCTAACAATCATACAAAGATGATACAATGCTTGTTTTCATTTTATAAAAGTACCTAAAATAATATATATTATTGATTGATTAAATACTCTGAGGTTGTTGAACAAACCCTAGCACCCCTATGAATATAAGGATTCAAATTTTTCAAGGTTCTCAGCCTACTTGGTCTTATAGGACATCTTTGTTTGAATAAGTGTCATGTGAGTGGTCGAGAAGAGTATATCAGCAGAAAACCCTACATGGGCTAAAGCCACAAGACTTATTGTGATCAAATCAGGTTTCTATAACCTTAGGAAGAATTCCTTTAGGATTTTGTGGTTGTTTTTCTGTTTTGTTGGTTTGTTATTTTTTGTTTATTTATTTTGTTTTAATTTTTCCTTTTTAATGTATGTTCTTGTTTCACCTCCTACTTTTTTATCCACAATTTCTGAAAATGTCTATCAAATGTCCAGAATGTCCTCAAAACACTCTGTATGACATTTGTCTAACATTTCTAACTAAAAAATTCATACAAGTATAAAAACTAATAAAGTCTATGTATATACCTATTCTTTGATGACAGATTTCAAAGGTTTTCTAAATCTATTTCATTTATGGAGTTTTTCTTTATTCCTTGAGAGCTTTGAAAAATGTAAAAACCTGAGAAGTCTGTTATTCTGTCATATTTATAATGGCACAATTAATGATGATATATCCAGTGAGATGCTAGTAAGTCAGAGGACTTTACAAGTTTTATTCAGAAACATTAAGATTTACGTTAATGCTTGAAGCTTGAACTCAGAAGCTCCAAAGATAAACTTATTCTGTGCTGCACCATAACCATGATATGACTAGAAACACAGACTTTATTTATTGTTTGTTCTGTCACATGTTTGCAGTACTCTGAACTGTGTAGGAAGACTGATACCTTAATTCAGCCTTCTATCTTCAATAAAGAAACAAGATACAGTACACTGTTATATTAATTCTTTGCCTTATTATTAATAGAAATGGATTAACTTATACTACCAGAAGTGAGGCTCAGAAATAATTCTCCTTTAAATAGCTCCCAATTCAAACTATAAGACTGAAGAAACCACAGTTTTGCCGAAAATGTTAAGCACAAGGCAGCCTGGAGAGAGTCATGGTTGTTGCTCTCTGTCTTGTTTCCAGGGTAAAAGTAAACAATACATCTTCCATTAAGATTTCTGTGTGTAAAAGTGAGGTATTCAAAGAAGTGAGAAAGATTGCTCCCACAAGAAAATGCAGTGAGCACAACTGTAGCTCAGTGTTAAAGATATGATTTAATAAAGGAAGACATTCATTCACTGAACTGATCCCTCAAGAATTACAAATCCTCGTGCAGTAGCTTAGCTGAAACACTAACTGTCAAAGAATTTCTTCGGGTTTTTATCAGTCGTTTTTTTCCTTTATATGTGTTTATATATGTAAAACAAGTACAGTTTTTTAGGTAGGAATATCTAGAAAAACCTAGCAAATCAAGGAATTCAGCAATTAAATACAGAGAGATGCTGAGACTGTTTAGATATATAAATATAAACCTGATTTCTTTCCCTTTCTGTATGTATTGATCTGATTAATTAGTCATCTTTCTATTTATTAAATCTAATGAAAGTATTTATTAAATAGACATTAAAATTAAATGCACTTGTCAATAAATTAGGGTCATAGAGCCTTATGAACATTTCCCTTATCAATTATGAACCATCAGAAACAACAATCTTCAGAATTTCTGTAGGGCTGTGTCAGAGTCCACGGTCTGTCACCAAGGTCTTTTAGATAGTCTTACATGCGCAGGGTGTACTTTTTCATGTCAAATTTACTTTTTTGAAGATAGTTGCTATTACATAGGATTTATGGTTTAGCAGAGTGATATAAAATACACTGAAAACATGACACAAACATAAGTTACACTTAACGAAACACACAGTTCAGTTGCAACGTGATTCCCACTATATAACATGGAGATGTCTATAATACACTCACCATCGTGATGCAGGGCACTCACAGTTGCCAGAAAGTAAAATGTGCTGGAGCCTGCTCAAGCCCACTGCTCTCTTTGAAATTCCTTCATTAGTTTCTCAGTTGTCAGCCTCTGTGTTGGGCTGAGGAACATGTTCCCTTCATCTGTGTTGACCAGGATAACAAAGAAGAACATTCACACTCTGAATGAAGTCAGGGAGAAATATTTACATCATAAGTTGATCCACTCAACTTTTTATGTAAAGCAAAGGATAACCTCTGGTCTCTTTTGTGTTGAGATGAAGTCAGCTTCTTTGCAACAACTGTGGTAAATCAGATTCTGACTGAGTCCCCAAGCTTCATGGGCACATCACCCTTGCCCATCTCTGACTCTTCTTCTGTTGTATGGGTTTACTGGCCAGTCACAGACCAGAAGTTAGAGAATGACCTGCTATTTGCCGTTCTGCCCCTCTGCCCCCTCCCCCCCCCCCGCCTTCCCCAAAGAATTTGTAACTTATCTCATACCTTAAATAGCTAAATGTAATGTTAATTCCAAAAAGTAACAGTTGTTTTGCCTGTAAATGTTCATACTTCTAGTAAATGGAATCATATTAATGGTAATTATTTGTCCACCAGTTCACTCATGACATCTGTGATAGGGCAATTGCTTTCCATTGACAATGAAGAGATAAGCTAGAATAACTGTCTGAAATAGTCATCTATATTTTAAATAACTACATGTGGCCCCCTAACTAAAAAAGTTCTACAACCAAAAGACAGCTTCCAATAATGAGATGAAAACTAATAAAATATCCCAGTTTTCCAAGTTGTATGGTAAACTGAAGGGACATAAAGGCTACTTACACAACAAGGACTTATTAGGGCTAGAAAGTATTTAAAACCAGAAATAGTTGAATTTGGTTAGCAGATTGCTTTTTATTGTTTGTCTGAAACATGGTTTATATCAATTTGTTCTCAAAATAAAGGAATATTATTCACCTTAAAATAATAAGACTAAAACCCCAAATAACTCACAAGCAGTTTTCTTAATTTGCTGATTGTGAAAAAAAACCCCAAACTAAAAAAAATCTTGTTACATTCCATTAAGTATGTTTCTGTAAATATCCTATTTGACCTTTTGATTAAGCCTAACGATGTTGTCTATTCAAGAAGCTTTGAACAAGGATTTGGAAAGCCTAATCTGTTTTCCCAAATGACATAAAGATTGGTTTAAAATCAATTATGTTACCATTAGAAATTGAATGTTTGCATCCTGTATTCATGAAACAAGGAAAGTTAGTACTGAATGAAGAGTTTAAAGGCCCATTTTCCTTCACTTTACATACACCTTCTATGAATTTCCTATTTTCTGTCCAGGCTAGAATGCCTCATGACACCCTAAAGTTAAAGAAAGGCAACTCTTTTGTCAAAATTATATTCTCCTGGAACATGGAGACATGTTTTCACAGCATGGGTTAGAATTTAATTAGGAGCTATATTTATCATTTCTCTTCTATTTTCCCCTTGTACCTAACACTTTTACTTCTTGCAACTTGTTTGCATTATTAAGAATATATTTCCTATGCCTGTGGATTTCTCTGAATGAGGCTTGATAGATGGAGGCAAAAAAAAAGAGGAGTCATATGAAGAACGGAAATAATCCCTCTCAGTATCATCTGTTTAAAAGGTCCATGAAGTAGGAGATTACCTGATCTTACTTCCTCTTTAATCAAGAAAAGAGACACTTCAAGAGACTATTTGAGCCTTTGGGACCTGACGTGTCTTCTGTGTAATCTACAGTGCTGGGGTTCAACTATTTGCACCCTTTGTCTCTGCGTTTTAGTGAAGCCCAGCTGTGTGACCTTGGCTTAGCATTAATATAAAAAAAAAGTTGAACTGTAAAATACTATGCAAGCTAAAACCTTGTGAGATAACTGATGTAAAAACACAGGCTGAAGTAAAACTTTTGAGACAAATAATAATTCAGGACTTAAAAGAAAAATGCTGACATGAAACATGTAAAAGTCTTAAGAAAAAAGGAGAGTTAAAAGATAGTGAATCAGCAGAAACAAAGATGATACCAGATCTTTTCAAGAAACACAGGAGAAAAATGTTCTCTGCTTGACTGATAACTATCTGAAAGGTAAAACTCACAGGGAATCTCTGCTGATACTGCAAGCCGGATTATTTTCTAGCATAATAGTCCAATAGTCATGTCTACTATATATAGCTCCTCTGTATTCTTTTACATATTATTTTTACAGAGTCTTCCTTCACATGGTAAAATATGTATAAAAAGTAGACAGGTGCATCTGGAGTTCCTACTCTCTCTTCACTTACTGGACAGAAAAGTCAGGAAATTGGTTGGTATCAAAACTTGGACAAACCCCATATTGAGTTATCCAGGATTTTAAGATGGGTTAGCAGTCTGTGACTTCTCAGATTTGCAGTCATATTTACAAATTCATAGACCACAACTGAAAAACAGCCATCCTTAAGATTTCTGCATTGCATTAAAAAAATAGAATATAGAAATCTGAAATAATAACAGTAAAAAGTATAATAAAAGAATTGCGTACTATTTCCTTGAAGAAACTGACACATTCATCTTAATTTAGTTCGTAGAGAAAAATAAATTCTAAAATGAATTGACCTATCAGATTCTATTTCATTATTTTACTGCATGTTTTTCATGTGTTTTGAGAAATTTTAAGGATAATGCTCCTTAAAGATAAATTCAAATAATCTGTGTAATGTGCCATAACAAATGAAAAAAAAAAAGCCCAACCCTCTAGTAAAATATAAAGCTTATCTAAATTTTTAAAATCTTATCCAAATATTTTCTTGATATATTCTGAAAATCATTTTGATAAAATTTCATGTATTTTCCTGCAGAAGATATTGCAAGACATTTTATTTCTGAAATCATATTTTTCAGAAATCTAAGGACTTATGGAGCCAGAATTCGCACTGTGATTTTTCAGTTGTATCTCGTTCCAAAGTGGAAGTCCAAAATGCTTCTGGAATTAGCAGCATTTGTTAGATGTTAATTGATGGTTTTGTAGCTTTCTTCAACCCCAACTGGAGTTAATTCCATATACAGCCGAAGAAGTAAAAAAACCATTAAGAAAAAATGGTGGAGCTTGCTCACTTCTTAGAAGGAATATTTTAGTTCCTGATCAATATAAGAAAATATTTATGTGTATTTTTGTTCACTAAAGCATCTAGGATTATTTAGGACTTCATTAGTATAAAATGACTAAATCAAAGGTAAAGTAGATTTTGCCTTTTTTTTTTTCTTTTTTTTTTAAGTCTCTTATTGGAAGGCCTCTTATTGCCCTAAATGGGGAGATTGGGCTATCTGACTTTTTACCTTAAGTGGGCATGCCAAAAGATGCCAAAGACGTGTTATATTTGAAGGCAGGCTTTATTAAAACTCAAAATAATAAATCAGAGCAGATAAGGCAGTTTTGAAGTGGAATCTATGCATGCCAATCTATCAGCACAGCACAAAGCACTGCCTTATGTGTTCACAAGAGAAACTTGTGTTTCAGATAAGTGCAGATTAAACTCATGGGAGACATCCTCCAGTCAGAGCGATTGCAAGGCAAGCTTGATGTCACCACCAGAGCCTTGTTTAGCCAAATGTTCTATATTAATTTTCAGAAAGACTGCAATAAAAATAGGGATTTTATTTATACCATAATACTGATATAAAACACAGCGGTATTGAAGAATATGTACTAGTGAAGACAGGTGGACCATGCAAACACCATAAATACCCAGTACATGCAGAGTGGCTCTCAGAGATGTTTTCACTGGCTATTCTTCAAATCAGGGTCAGGACCACTGTTCCCATTTTCCATCATATTCTCTTCAATCTTTCTCATATTATACAGGCACCAGGACACACACACCAACTACAAGCTTATTTCTCAGGAACCTGAACACCATTAGAGCTACCATGAGGGTCATAGAAAGGAATACTGATTGATATTTAAAATGCTGGAACCAGTATGCTAACTGAAGTCCATTCAGATTGCCTTTTTGTTATTGAGGCAATCACCATGTTCATCCACCAGGCCCAGAGACAGTCAGAGTCAACTGTCATTTTTGTGATTATGAAGTGTGTTCAAGGAGCAAATTCCCAAGACTACACCTCCTGAACACCTTGGCACAGAGGGAAGTAAATATATCAAAGTACATGACCAAGGTCTTCAGGAGAGGGCCTTGTATAAACAAGGGTTACTTTGTGTTAATGACTACGGTGATGACAGAAAGTTACAGAATAGCAAATTCAGGGTACTTGCTATATTTTACTTGGAATGAGATACCACTTGACACAACATTCACCAAACTTCTGGCTTAGTTCTGGCACAGATACAAATATATGGGCCAGATGAGAATCTGACCTCACCTTTTCAAAGCTGCTATTACCTTCAGAATTACCTTGTATTATTGTGACAAGAGAAAATGAAATTTTAACTGTTCACCCAGCTAGTAAATCTTGCAGTTGCCTGTTTTCTCTATCAATAACACCTTGCCCAAGACATGGCTCATTCAAAAAGAAAAATCCTTAAAATATTCCAAAAGTCACTATTCTTCCACAAGTCTTAAACTGCTGTTTTCGCCTCCTGGAGTTCTGGAGTCTGTGTAACTTCTTTGAAGGTTCCCAATTACAAATTTGCTCATTCAGTCAAAGAATGGGAAGTATATCATAACTTTCACCCAATGATACTATGACATTCACAAAAATGACGTTTAAGTGCCAAACCAGGAGTATCAAATGCTTCATGATCAATATTTCTTCAGGGGAACTTGACAAAGCAAACTGAATAGTGAGAAAATTCAGAGCAGACGTGGCATGCTTGAATCTTTCAGTGATCAGCTAAAGGAATTAGTTTATTTAATAGTGTGTCAAAGTGAACAGACATTACAGATTGTAGAAGAGGAGCTTTTGCCCTTAGGCAGATTAAAGAGAAACAGAATCAAGAAACTGTTACATGGAGTTAGTTCAGGTGGAGAAGAAGAGTAATTTGAGAACTATCTAAAATAATCAATAGTCTTGCAGTTAGTGTAGTTGCTATATTTTAAGCAACAGTAATAATTTGTTCTTTTTGTTTAAAATCAGTAACTATCAACCTGCATCCTCATCCTTAACAATACTTCCCAAACCTTTATAAAAACAAATGTGAACTCCATCAGACTACTTCTTATTAATGTTATGTTAAAGTCTTGTTCATTTTTTAAGTGTCTGAAATTACAGCAATTAATTATATCATGAAGCTGGAATGATCTTGCAATCATTGCTAACTTTGAAGGCTAATATTAAAAATGTGTGAACTTCAAGAACATGGCATTTTTAATTCTCACTTCAGCCACCTACTGGGTCTCTTCAAGGCTTCATATAGTTCATTTAACAATGATTCAAACTGCTTTTTCCACACTTACTAGAATAATTGACATGCATGTTTTGAAAAGTGATCTGGGGTTTGGGGGGATGGATAAGAAAAAGTATCACCTTTCTTCTTCAATAACTCCATCTGTAGAAAAACAAGCTTTCACAGAATTAATAAAAAATTCACAGATTATTTGTTAGCCTCTGAATAAAAATTAAAAAAAATAAAAACAAGGAAAAATTAAGAAAAAACCCAACGACTAAATACCCCTTTTAACTCCTGCCTAACTACAGTCATCTTCTTTCCCATACATTATAGCCAGTAAAATTGAATACTCCATTATGCTTGGGGCATGAGAATTAACTTCCATCTTTTTTTCAAGATAATTCACAAGTGAACTTCTAAAATAAAAATTGGAGGTTCGGCTTATTTCAAGTGTTGACTCTTTCACAAAAAACCTTCTACAGTGAATTCCATGTCCTTAAATGAAAGAAATACCAAACTAATATATTTCTCTAATTCCAGAAGTAGAATTACAATTAGACAGAGAAGACAATAAAGTCAATAGGTCACAACCTGTGAGCAGTTCTAATGTTTGATTAGGTTATTTGATTTTTTATTTTGCATTTTATCAAAAACTTTACACTTTTTAATACATTATACATCATCTGCAGGTTATAGTCAAAGACACTTACACCACTGTATTATGTACTTGTGCTGGTTTAAAGGCAGACTGGCAGGAAAAATGAACGCAGCTCAAAAGAGATTACAAGTCAAGTTACGATTCACTAAAAAAGATTAAAATAAATGCAATGATACAAAGAACAATTGGTTTTAACCCACAAAGAAAAGATGTATAACTCAGCACCCTGGGGGACCAACAGAATGGTGTTTGTTGGCCCCTATGCTGAGGGCTACATGATTCCCCTGAACCCGAAGTACAAGGAAAGGAAAACTTCTTGGTGAGGATGATGGGCACAGTCTGTTCAGACTGGCAGTCACAGTCCTCTTGAGGTTCTGGTCCTCTACATACCCAATGAGTGGTAACAGAAGTCCCAAACCCCCATGATTATATATGCTCAGGTTCAAGTCAGAATACCCAGTACCTCCCTCAGGGCCAGGAGTTTCACAATAGGTGATTTAACGTTGTGAGTCATGAGATATTTTTAAAATCTTTGATGGCCCATTAGCAGACTTGACTCCTCAGGCTGGGTGTGGAGGTGCTGATGCCTCCCTGGAGGGGAGTTATCATGGCTGTGCCATTGGTGTGAAGACAGGAACACCGTCCTATCTCACAGGGTTCTCTAACACCCAGCTTGTAGCCTGAGGTGTTAGGTGTGCCCTGGGCAGCTGCTGCAAATGGTCCATTATTAAAAATTCTCAGAAATTATATAGAGGGTGTAGAATACATGGTTTTGGTTACACCCACGCAGTAATAAGCTGGTCATGGTCACTGTAACCAGGATAGTACTCCATAAATATATAAAAAAATTAGTCCATTCCTCTCATAGCTTCCTGCAAGGGTTCAAAAAAGGGAGAATATACATATTTAAAGAAGTGAGTTGGTTTTTTGTCTTTGAACTGAAGTTGATATTGTAAGTCCTAATACTAGTGACAAGAAACAGCAGTTTTTAAAGTTTAAAAAGTTGGGACTGCTAATATGCTGAGATTCAATGTTCATGAGCTAATAACTTTACTGGTCCTACTAAGTTATTATTTTTGAGACCTTTTCTTCTGATAGGTGTTTTAAGAGGTTTATCCTTCTATTTCTTCAGATAAAAATAATTAAATCTTATATCTTCTAACCTTTCATCAGCAAAAACTATCATTGAATAGTCAGATTTACTACAGACTGAGGGCTTGCTTTTAGTTTTATTTTATTTTATTTTTTATTTAATATCGACACCTTGAATATGTGATAGACAGTGGCACTCCATGGTTTTGAAACCATTTATACTGCAGGTACCTGTTTCTATATATGACATAATATCAAAACACAGTTTAATAATAAAAATCAATACTTTGAATTATATTAAACTGTTAATAACTGATGAACATTTAACAAAGTTGGTCTCAATCCATGTTTTCTCAGATACATTTTGGTAGCATCAGAACTCTTTCATCAAAGCATTTCATTTGACATGGTGCAAAAGAGGAAAATCAACCCTGATTTAAGATACACACACACACACACACACACACACACACACATAATATTGTTATTGCAATCCATTGTTATTACAGTGCTAATTCTGTTTTACTTTTATAGCTATAACAGAGAATTTCTAGAGTGTCTAGACATGGAAGTAACACTTGTGTGATCCAAAAGTTTTGAATCACAGATACCTGTGTCCATACTAGTAATCTTGTTTTTTGTGACCATTCACCATTTCTTTTTCTATACTTTTATATTAATACTCAGCTTCTCAAAACATGTATGATCAGCTGACTCCTCTGGTGGGGAGAAAATTACACGGAATCAATACAACAACAAGAAGACCAGGAAAACAAATGTCTTAAGCCTACTGTCATTATGTATGTCAGAAGGGGGGAAAAAAAATAAAAAACCCCACACTGGGCAAGATTAATTTAAAAAAAATTCCATGTTTTGCAGATACAATGTATATTTTTGCTTTGTATTTCTTTTAGAACATTATTTCAAGAGTATGTATGCGCTGTAATGATTTTATTCACCATTATCCCTTCTTAGTTCTACTTGCAGAAAACTACTTGTAATCTATTGAATCTTCATATCAGCATTACCTGAACAGCAGCTATGAAATATCAGTAATTCATAAAAACCAAGCTCTTCTCTTGCCACCCCACAAACTGTGGAGACAGCCAAGTACTTATTGAGTGTCCGTGAACACACTCACTAAACAAGATGCCTCAGCAAAACATAGTGCTGTTTTGATACGTCACTGAATCTCCAGCTGAAGAAAGCAGGAATATAGTATGACATCTCCTTCTTAACTCTTTTAATGCATTCATATGTGAGCTCGCTCTCATTAAGGCTTTTCCTAAAATGTCATTCAAAAATTAGACAGAAATGATTACTTGCCTGTTCACTTGTTTGTTAGAGGAGAGGGAACAGGATTTTCAGTTCATGAAATAACAAGCTTTCAGGGTCTTCTGTACACCCACACTGCAACCTCCTTGCCCAACTCCTAGCAGTTTGACTGCTAACTGCCAGCTCTGTTGTGGTCCAGCTCCATTACTTAGCACATGTCCATGAGGCCCACCTAGTCATTATACCTGCATCTCACAGGACTTCACTAAGATCTCTTTTGGATATTTTGTGTTTTCTCTTTGGCCTTGAAGTACCTTTTCCTTCAGAATTTTGGCCTCTCCTCTCAAGAATTCCCCCCAAAATGAGAAGTGCTCATTTCACTACCTAGTGTTAATTGTGGTTTTTTTCTATTTTTTGTGAACCGCAACTGTCTCCATCTTTTTAATTTCTCTCTTAAGTTACACAGTTTGCTCTTTGACATCACTCACAGCTTTGCAGCAGTTTAAGTGATATTGAGACACTGATAAAGGTAAAACACCCTAATTTTGCCAAGATAGGACTATATATATTCATAAAATAAAACAATCCTCACTATAATATTTCAGAACAGGGAAAAAAAAAGTCCTTAGATTAAAAGATTTGTTTAAAAGCCAGACATAAAGTACATCAGCAGAAGAGAGTGGTTATTTTTTAAGTGTTAATTCTGTTTAAACAAAAGAATGTAAAATATACTTTCTACTGCATTCAATTTCTGCACATATTTTTCAGGAAAAAGAAAAAACGCTGCACATTGGATTGTCTGGGGGTGGAGGGAGGGTATTGCTTGAGGGTGTCACAAAGATTTTTTTCATTGTGTATGTGCCTAATGGACTTTATGACTAACAGAAGAGGAGAATAAGAGCATTCTTTGAGAGCGAGAGGCTGTAAATATCTACTCAGTCCCACAGGTACTGAACGACATGTATGCAGTCTAAAACTTCTATTTCTTTTTTTTTTTTTTTTTTTAGGGACATACTTTTTCTGTTGCATAGGCAGTACAAGGCCAGCAGCAACAGTCTTCAAGATATCACTAGTGATTGGTTCATTTCCAGCAGTTGTTTGGAACAGAATAGTTCTGAGTGAGCCATTTCAGCGACTAGAAATTGCAGCCATCTACTGGTAACTGCCAAAATGTCAGTCACTCAGACACTTTAGGGCTTGGCATCTAGTTATATTACCTCCCCAGACATATTCAGACTTGTACAAGTAGTTGAAGAAAGTGAAAGCTACAGCGTAACATCTGGCCCCTTTGAACCTCTATTATTCTACTACTGTATTTTTTACTTTCTTTTTGCATCCACACACTGACACCATCTAAACATTTAAGACATTTAACATGGTTTATAAAAATAAATAGGAATTTAATAATATAGCCTTTTATGTTCTCCTTACTTCTCCCCCACACCCCCCCAC
>JAWWLZ010000001.1:82479570-82491400 GCA_035041345.1 Poliocrania exsul | reverse complement strand
ACCCCCCAACACCCCCCCCCCACCCCCCCAGTGTTAGCCACAAGTAGAAGTATTAAGTGATAAATCTTGCCCTGAGGTTTTAGAAAAAAAAACAAATGTACTTGCTATTTGAAAGAACAGCTTAGTGATGGTGGTCTGGTTTCTTGAAACTGTACAGAACATACAGAATAAAGCACTATCTAAGGTACTTTTATGTATAAATTACTGAATTCTACTGCACTATTAAAATTTTTATTTATTTGTTTTCTATTAGACTTAGGAGATTCTCAAAGTCTGAAGGTAGGAGAATCCCTGGTGCAATTCCTGTCTGGTTGCTGGGTCACATTACTTATTAACCATGCTAGGAATGCAGAAAGATTCTCTCTGTTGCTCTGGGAATAACATGTTTTTGTATTTTAACAAGGAGTAGACTGCTTTGGAGGGGCTCCTAGACAAGGGAAACCTCAAGGGGAACATGAGAGACAGGGAAAATATTTGGACCAGGTACAGGATATGAAGGAGTTTTCCTTCCTTAAATCTTTTAATTGAATGACTGTTTTATCTCAACATTAGTCATGGCTGCCTGGGTTATTTCACTTATTTGCAGGCAAGATTCATACCTTCTCTTCATTTTCACCAGTCCCTGGATGGCAGTTTCTTCTAAAGTTATATGTATGTGTAGTTTCGATTTTTTAATGCCCAAGAACTTCTGGTGCCTTAAATGATATCGTAGAGTTCAATATTGATATCTTTTTTTTTTTCCCTTGTCTTTACATCCTATGATAAGAAGTTACAAGTACCTGTTTTAGCAGGTAAGGAAAGGTGATTAAAAAAAAAAAAAGCTTTTCAGTGCCAGTTGTATTGGCTTGGTGCTAAATAAGTGTGTGTTACTATGCGTTGCCAGTAAATTCTGACTGAAGTCACAGGGTACACTAACAGCTTAGTACATTTGACAGTAGTGGAAAGTTCTGTGTAGTTTAACTAACAAGCTAACTCTGTCAAGTGAATGGTGGTAAGTGAGGTTCAAGACGTGGACATGTGCCAATTTGAAATTTTCTTTTCAACTAGGTGTACAGCAAGTTTTTGTGTCTGACAAATCAATGGAGTTCAATGTCTGTAGCAGTTGTATCACATCAAGCAACGGAAGGACCCTGTGACATAAGGTGCCTGCTGTGGCAAAGAGGTGCTGTTAATTCTGCTTGTGTTAAGAACAGGATGAATCCACTCCCCTGGACAGAATAGCACTCATCCATGTTTGCAATCAAATTTCCAAATGGCAAAATATAATTTAGTTTCATATGAATATTTACCTTCCCCTCACTGACACAAGATCCATGTCTGCTTATAAATGAAGAAAGAAAACATTTTGTAGCTTAAAAATAATTCGGTTATCTTGTAAAGTGTAATATTTCTCTGAAAAATGATGGAGATTTCCCAGAGTTATTCTTTTCAAGGAAAGAGTTCAAGATGAAATAAAAATAAGATCTAAAATCTTGCTCTTATTTTCTCCCTCCTCTTAAATATTTGCTACACTTTAACACTCCAACTCTATGTGTGTATTTACATATTTTTCTTTGAAATTCTCCTTTTTTGTAAACATGTTTTTGTCAGAAATATAGCTGTTAGTTATATAGTTATTAAGTTCTTAACTGTTATCCTATTCAGAACTATCCCATTGCTGACACTTTTCTGCTGAATAATCATCCAGTTAATTGTTTACGATGAAATGGCACATTGTAAACCTCCTTCTCTTGTCCAAAACAATAATTTTGGATGTCATATAGCACTGAAATTTACTGAGTGCAGCAGGACTATGGGCTCTTGTAGGACTGCCTAATAGAAGCAAATCAAATATAATGAAATATTCAAAATGTAGGCTGCTTTATTTATACGGGTGTACCAATAAACTAGACCAGTAGTTCCAAAACTGTATACAATCAATATTTCAGTCCAGAAACTTCATCAATTTCTGTTTCCAGTACAGACTGAGTTTAAAATTTTCCTATGAGTATGATGAAGTGCAGTGCAGACATGAAAGAAGGTGTCTAGAAACCAGATAGTGTCCTCTTCCTAGTTGTTTCCTGGATTTATCTTGATGATCTAGGGGATTGCTTTTCAAAATTTTTGTGGATATACTGCCTCAAAAGTTGGTGGAATTTATGAATGATTACTTGAGAAAAATATAGCAACCAAGCCACTGCAGCTGAATTTCAAATTTATTGTAAACAATTGAAAAAATAAAAATCATGTCTAGAGATAGCCTGACACAAAGCAAAGCTAATCTGGTTTATGATTCCTTAGTCGGATTTCTCTCATTGTCTGCTGCATAATTGTAGGATTTGTAGAGGTTTTTAGAAGACTGCATGTTTTCTTTATTTGATACCCTCAGAAGACATCAATTCTTCTGGTTATATAACTCATTCATTGATTTTCCATGAAATCATTATTTCTGCATAAAGTATTTTCTTTTTACAGCAATCGTATCAACATGAATGTCTTCTCTTGCAACCTTGCAATTCAATTTCCCAGCAGAAGAACTGGCCTCTCAAATGGAAAAGGCATTTACCATGGTTTAGCCAAAGGCAATAACAACATGGAAGAGGAAATCACGAGTACCTCATGTTGTGCGTTGGAGCCTCTGTTAGCTTCATTTTACACTATCTTTTGCCATGAAGATAGAGTAGTCCATTTAAAGATGGCTTAGGGCTATCATGCCAAGGTATTGCATTGCACAGCATAAATTGGATATAACTAATCTTGCCTGACTGACTCTTCTGAACAGCATCATGTCTTTCAGAACAGTGAATCTGTGTAATTTGTGAAGTTGCGCATATCTGTTTCAAATGTTTTTGTGTCTGAGTGTTCTTCTCTGTGCAGTTGTTTAACTGTGCTAATGCTTAAAAAACCTACTTAAATTCAAATAAAAGATCCAGAAGTAGTATATAAGAAAGCAGGAAAGATGGAGCATGGCTCCAATCTATTAAACAAACAAACAAACAAAAACTTTAAACAGAAATAAAAGAAAATGAGAAAACTTTCTGTGCATATGAAGCGGGATCGAAAGTATCTGCAGTGAATGGGAGGACTTACCATGACTGGTACTGAATGAAACCTACAAATGGTTCTACTGGTGATGACTATGAGTGTTGTTGGAGTCAATGTAAACATAGCCAGTTAACATCAGAGAAAATTTCACTGTGAAATTCTCAGTGAACCAAAAAATCTTTCTGATTATTTAAAACATTAAAATGCTGAGTATCCCCCTTCAAACTTTAACAGGTAACCAGCATAAATACCTACTCTTTACAAAGGCATTTATCTTCACCTAAAATATTTTTAATTTATGAACATATAAAAATATTCTGTGTGTACGCAAGCCTTATTCTCAGCTGTGAGAACTCTCAGGAAGGGCTTCCATTTTTTTTTCATGTCTGGATTTCTCTCCTTATATTTACATTTACCTTTTCCTAGACATCATTCTTCTTCTTTAGGCTGCTCTCTGCTTCATTTTGTGGTCTCTATTAACTCTGTTATTCTAGAACCATACCTAATCCAGGATCTATCTGTGCAATGTTGAGCAATCGATCTCCTTTTAAATAACTTGTTAGTCCCCTGGTGGTGTTTACTGTATTTTTTTTGAATTGAGAAATCAAGTAGAAAGTGACTGTTTAAATATATGTGTGAGTACATGTACTGTATGCCTAGTAAACCCTACATAAGTAAGAAAATACATGTTCATTTCTTAAGCAGCATCTTTATACAATTATTGCAATAAAAACAAATGAAACACGAAAAAGTAAGGAAAAACCCACTCCATTTTATTTTATTTTGGTTTGCTTTACTTGATTTTATTTTACCTTCTGTTGTACCATGGTAGCTGAATCTTACTTTTTGCACTGCACACAAAGGAAGTATATTTGTCAGTGCCCTTGAAAAGTCTTCAGCAAACAGACATAGCTTAATATTTACTCCAAAACTTCTCAAATAATACAGAAATTTTCCAGGCAGTTCTTTTTGGACTCATATGTGTTAGTAACAAGTAAATCTAAGAGGCTTAGTGTGTTTTAATTCCTTAAATGTGTTTTAAAATCTATTTACATTTGATATATTTTGTTTTCATTTCTGGGAGATAAAATAGTGGCAAACACTATTTTTTTCCTTTTGATTTTTCTTACTTAAATGGTTTGTAAGAAGCACTAGTTTGGAGTTCTCAGCTGCCTTACATAGAAACATAGCAGAAGAAATAACTTTCAAGGAAGTTTCTAGTGAGTTAATTTTCTTCAGTTTTCTCAGAAAGCTACCAAGCAGAACCAACTTTCTTTGAAATTTAGTGATTAAACCGATTGCAACCAATGAAACGAGATAAAAGAAAAATAAAGCTTCAGTCTAGCTAAAAGCTGTCTCTGTAATGATCTAGTGAAACAGCCTCCTGATGTCCACACATTCACATGCAAAAATTATAAGGCCATACACACCTCACACCTATGACAGCAAGAAAACTCCTACATGTAACACATGCAAAGTAGAAAGGGCGAATCTATTTTTAAATAATTTTTTTCCAGGATTACAGTATGCATCTGTAAATGCTGATCTGCATCTGCTGTAAATGTCTTTTCATTAGTCAGCCACCTGCTAGATGAGAAGTGTTGCAGTAGCAACACAGCATCTGAGAATATGCATGTGGAGTTTGAGACGAGAAACTGGCATTGAAGAAGATGGAGTTTGCTATACAGAAAAGTTGTTATTTTGATGTACATACAAATTCAAATAATTCCTTATGAAAGCATTCCTTGATGAACATTTATTACTATTCATTATCTTCTCTTACCTGTGTACAGAATGAAGACTTTCAGGCCAATGTTATTCGATTTATGAGGGCTCTTCAGCACCATGGATCACAGGGTTCTACCAGACCTGGCATGAAATAGAAGGCCCATGGCTGAAGCAATTACTTCCATTTAGATCAGACTGAATCCAAAACTGACTAGTATGCATTTTCATGAAGACACAGAGTATAATCGATAATCTTTTGTGCACCAAATGCTAAACATTCATTGCTGATGAACTGTGAGATGACCAATATGGCATCAGAGTTTGCTAATATGAAATGAAAACCAAGGCAAAATAATTTTAGCTCAGTTACCGTGTAGGGGTAACTAACTCTTTTCTGGAAGATATTGCTACTGAGGAGGCAGTTATTTTTGCTTAAGGAAGCTTTCCTGACTGGAACAAGGCATCTTTCCCAGAGACAGTTTTAGATGTTTCTCCTCATGCATTCCAGAGAAGTTGACTCCCTGGATACAGAGAGATAAAACTCACAGACATGCTACAGGGTATAGGGGGAGCCCCCTACACCAAGCTGGGGCGTTGGACTGACGGCCAGAAGAATTCGGGCACAGCAATCATCAGAAGGCTCACAAGAGTTTACTTAAGATAGTTACACAGATAGAACATAATAGTAGTAGTAGAAGTAGTAGTCATAGAAGTAGCTAGCTTCTCAGTAACATCCAGACTTCTTATACTCTTTCACATACAACATGTCATGACATTATTGGCTAGCCCATTCACCTCACATTCATGAAAGCATCTCATTGGTCAGGGAACCACACACACTCCAGGTAGCTGTCCTTGCTTTAAGGGAGAACTCTAAACTGCTTTTCTCAAGGGATGTACTCCCTGTCACCCCCACAACAGGGCCTTAGCAGCCAGCAGGGGAGCCAAGAAGGAAAAGTGATGATAAAGCCCAGGGAATGAATAGGAGGTTTGCCTTTCCCTGAGGCCCAGTGCTGTCTTGCAGCACTGTGAGGTTTTTTAAGTTTTCAGTGTCCTTGTCTCCAAAATAAACCTTTTTGAATATTTTCCACTGTTTAGGCATTTTGGGGGGAATACCTGAGTATATTTTGCTTTATATAAGGGAACTTTGAAAACCATCTTATGTTTTTCAATGAACTACTTTCTAGCAACTGGTCAGCCAGTAAGACTGGTTCAGAAATGTCAGGAACTTAAAATCTAAAATACTGAAAATACTTCAGTGTACTCAGTATTATACTGAGTTTGTACATGTTTGAAAGAAAGTGAGCTTGCTGCATCACACTTTGGTATGCCACCTATAAAGGCTGGAATAAAGTGGATTGATTCGTATGCCGCTGAAATCCCTGAATCTTGAAATGCCACATTCACACTGCAGATAGTAAAAGCAATGTAGAGAAACATTTGAACTAGCTAGAGCCAGGTCTGTATTCAGATAAGAATGCAAATACAGACTGTTCTTTTTGAACCCCATTGGCAAGATATTTTATTGCCCCTAAAAATGTAAGTTATTAGGTTTGCAGAAAATATAGCTGTTGAAATTGACACCGTGTGTCTATGTAAGCAAAATAGAAAGCATTACTAGCTTTGAAGATTAAATTTAGTCTGATGCCAACTACAGAACTGTAACATCAGTGCGCATGTTGAAACTGTCATGAATGAAAAAACATAACTGGAAGTCTCTGTATGCAGGAAAAAGAGCTGTCTGCTATCAGTCATACTGTTCAAAAACTCAGTGACATCTCACTGTCCTGCTGCTTCACTAGGATATCTTTATTTTGATGCTCTAGTCCAATGAAGTTTTTGTTCACATACTGCAGTTCTCACCTGGAGCTTCAGTATTGTGGTAGCAATTTATTCATGATTTATCAGATTTATCAGAAAATAGCTTTTTGTATTTCTTATGCAATTTTCAGTGGACTTATAATACCCATACTTTTAACTGGTATATCCCTCATACAAAGAACACTGTTACTTTTTAGATTCATACAGTGGTTTTAAAATTCTTACCTTTGCACACACATCTTTTTGACAACTGTTCAATAAAAAGAAATATTAGAATATAGATTAAAAAATCACTTTATACAGTCACTCTCAATGGTTTATAATACCTCTTGATAACTCATATCTCATAAAAAATTAAGTGAAAATGAGAGGATTGTATTCAATAGATTAAAAATCATTTTACGGGCTGGAAAAATCTCTGTCTTACTTTTAGAATCTCTTCACTTACCAATCTGCCATACTGAAAACTTCATCAAAAAATTGTCATGCAGTTATTCTCATAAAGGCTATAAAGAATAAGACATTTTTGCTGTTAATTAAATAAGAAAGGTATGAGAAGGTTTTGCTGTTGTTGCACTCCAAAAGCAAGCCTCTAAAAATATCAACAACATCTACATCCCCAGCATAAAGGCTGATATCACAGACCAGAAAGCACAATCCAGACCTTAGGAGGAGAAAGTCTGGCAAAAGCAAATGATGCTTGATTTAGCTTCAGCTGAATTCAGGTGACATCTACAGCAGTAAATTAGCAACAGGAAACTTTCCAGGTACTCATGTCTTGTGTTCACTGTTATACAAGTAGAACAACTGTAAGAAAACTTTAAGATTCCTAAAATCTCATAAAAAAGAGAAGAAAGTTCTTCAGGGCAATAAAAATGGAAAATGCTCTGGATCTTTCTTAGTCCCAGAAAGAATTATAAATTGAGTTATCAAAAAAAAAAAAAAAACAAAAACCCCAAAGCCCTAAATCAAGAAACATCCTTTTTTCTAGAGAGAAGAATCCAAGCATTGTTGGTGAAACTAAATGGAAGACTTTTTGAAATTCAGAGAGCAGTTTTTCAGTAAAGCATGTGCCTATAGTAATTGCCTTGCAAATTTTATGATTGTGTAAAACCAGAGATCCAGAAATTCAAAGAAAATCTGTTTAATTTATCAAGAGTCTAAAATTGGGTGGTTTCTGTTTTCAGTAAAAATCACGAAAAGGATACCAGAAAGGTATTTTTAAAAAGATGCATAAAGACAGAAAATCCACAAACACTGTGAGTTGAATTTAAGGTCCAAATGGCAATACAGGTAAAAACTAGCAAGAACAAATGAAAAAAAACCCTGAAGTGATTTCATCTTTAGTGAATTGCCTTCAGCAGATTCTTATAAAAGCAGTTTGGCCTGACAACCTCTTATATTGAAATTTATGTTTCTCTGTACTGAATAGGCAGTACTGGTAAATAAAATAAAATATCTATAAATAATTAAACAGAAGTGGGACTGATAAAGTCAATGGCCCAGCAAATCTAACCAATATATATTTCTATCTGTAGCATTATTTAGTTGAATCAATGAAGGACAATACAGAAGCCAAAACTGTCTTATGCTACACCAAAACATCTTAGTACAACATCTCTTTTGAGCTTATATATCCATTAGAGGTCTGTGCCCATAATCCAGTTTAAGCAGTCTAAATAAGAGTCTGCAGTTATGTGATGATCCCTAGTTATTGAAGTTTGAATAGATGTGTATTTAATAGAAATATTTGTCTTTACACAGAACAAATGCAGTACTAATGAAATAAATGTTGTTTGTTCTCTTTCAGCAGATTAATATCTTTAACAAAAAATATAATCTGTGTTTCATCTATGCTAATGTCATTATAGAATTTAATGAACTCCATTCAATACTGTTAGTAAAAAAAAAAAAAAAAAAGGTCCTGAAATGACACTACATCAAATGAACTGGATGTTTTCATACTAGAACTATTATGAATTTGAATATTTCTTGATGGATTGAAAGCTCTTGTCAAAGGGCTGTTAAGAGCCAGGACACACTTGCTCCCATGGTAATTAAGGAAAATGAATCACAAGTTTTAAGAAACTGGGGGTTGTGGTAGCTACAACATTCAATTACTGACTTGCTGTTTCCAAATCAATGGCCTTGAGGGAAAGCAAGGTTAATTAAGCCTTAATTCACTCAAGATAAATTGACATTTTTTCTCTCACAGCAGCTATTGTCTAAATAAGCTTACTAGTAGTGGTAAAAGTTAATACAAAAAATTAATCATCTTTATTCCTTGTATCACTATTTAATAAAGGCTTTCCTATGCTCCACTAGTTTAAAATCCTATAGGTGTAGCAACAGTCATAATACTTTCTTACAATAGTCATCTACAAATTATTTAGAAACATTTAAGGTTTCATATAAAATCATTCTAAATTGTCTTATAAATTACTCTAGAAGTCCACAGTTTGAAATTACAAGACCAAAAGAGTCTTGATTCAGCTTTTTGCCTACAACTTAACTGTTTGATAATTAATAAAGTTTTTGTGGGATACAAAGTCAAAGTTGGATCGTCACAGCTAGAAGTAGAAAGAGCTCTATACTCATCTTTAAGACCAAACACTAGAGAAGTTTCAGTGCATTTCAAATTTTGTGTTTAATCAGACTATTAGCTCAATCACTTTTTAAAACCTGTAGCCACTCTAAAAAATTGTTTAATATGTCAAGTAGATTATTATAGTAATCAAACTATGTAAAAGCAAACATAAAAGCATTAATTGATTTACATCAACACCATGTGAATAGTTATACCAAGAATATTCCTTTGCTTTAGAAAAAATATTTTCAGCAGTATATGTAATTTTCATGGATAAAATTAAAATTAATACATCAGTTTCTCTACTCTCCCTAACTTGTCACTGACATCAGAGAAATGTAGATGAAAAATTCTAGGAGTATGATTTAGCTCCAGTTCCACTTTTCATCATGCCAACTTCAGGGCAAAGGCAAATCAGCTTCATTTTACTTTACAGTCTGAAAAGAGAATAGGATGTCTCAATATCTTGTTTTGTACCTTATGCCATTATAGTAGTCCTAATTTTATTGTTGATCCTCTTCTAACCAATGATGTCATAAATATTACGCAGGGTATTAAAATTTCACACATGATATATGAATCTTTAAGGACTGAATTCCATTTAGTGGTCTTAATTGCAGCATCTGTTCCCTTGCTCTAACAACATCAAAATTCATTACAACATAGCAACATTACAATGCAAAAGACCATAATAGCATCATTGCCATATAAAAGCACTATAGCAAGCTAGATTTCTGACAAAGATGTGAAAAGAAAAATGATTGGTTTTTGAAGAATACCAATTTGACAGTTGTAATTTTTTTTATCTTTTAATAAGTCTTTAACTATATTATTGTTTTCATGTGTAGAAATAAGTGTTTTGGGTTTTGTTTGCTTGCTTTTGTTTTGGTTTGTTTTGTTTTAATTCTAAAATTCTTCTTGCCAAAGTTTTCTTAGGAAGTGGAAATATCTAGGGATCCTTTATTTACTTGATTCGAATTTAGGATCCTCTTCATTAATCTGGTATTCTGAATCTCTGAAACCATGTGATGTTATTTTTCTGTAACAGTCTCTTCCATGATTTGCACATGCATTGGAAATCAATATTCATTAGCTCTGCAAAATTTATTAGTTTCTGAACCAGGTGCAGGCAACATCATTCTTTACTTACCTGTCAGCCTGAACCATAGAAGCACGGTAAGTTTCCTGAGACTGAAAGCTGCGTCAGAGGATCTGGCAACAGGATGCTGTCAGGGAGCCACATGTTAGTGATCAGAGCTCTAAAATCAACAGTTAAAGTAAACCTTTTTTGTTGTTGTTGTTGCTTTTCTATCTTTCCAAGATTGTTCTTTGCTTAGAAAACCCTGAGAAGAATATATGAATATGGTTGAAATTCTAGGCATTATACATTTTTTCAGATCCTTCTTTCTCATGGTTGGAAGATGTTCACAGAAATTGTTTTGAGATCAAATCTTTAGTCTTAGTGACAGAGCTACTTCCTCAATCATTCTCTCTCCCTTAGTTGGAGTGAATAGAAAACTAAACCATGAAAATATTTGCTAACCTCTATAAAAAACAGCCTCAGCTTGACAGAACTTCTGCCACAATTCAAAATTATCACGACATCTGCATGTGAACATAAAAGAGGATTAAAGTAGCTACTAAAATAAAAAGAAGGTTAGTAAAAGATAACATGTGTTTAGAATTGAGAACACTGATGAAACTAAAAAAGAGGGGCTTCATTGGGTTTGAATACTTAAAAGAGACTTACGGTGTACACTTACCTCAAATACATGCTTTTCATAAGCTGCTTTATTAGTAATGTAAATATTTATACAGATGCATGCTAAACCTTCCTAGTATCCGCTAAATATCAGTGTTCCTAGGCAATATTGTCTTCATATATATGCTTTCCTCCTAGATCAGTAATGTACCAGAAAGTACATTCATATTAAAATCATGGTTGTCCTAAATTTCAGTAGTGTAGGGTTTCACCCTCATTCCAGAAAATAAAAAGGAGAAAATTTATTACTAGGTTGTTTTCCACTGATTGCCTTATATTCATCCTGAGACTAGCAAGTGTTTTGTTTTGTTTATTTAACTTTTGCTGAAGCAGAGAATACTGGACTGTTAGGATGGAAGAGTTCCAGGGCTGACAGAGTGTTCCTGGCAGGTGGTAATAGCCTGTTGTCATATGGAGGAAATTTGACTACTATTCAGCCCCAGTCAAAACTGGTGATCTAAAATTAGGCATGAAAGTCTCAGAAAAACCTAATATGCAGGTAGGTAAGATGCATACCCTTCGTGACAGATAAATGTGATTCTTTAAAGCTTAAAGATCAAAGACTATATTTAATTGTCCATTATACCCTCAGTCTCAATTCAGGAGCAAAACTGAGAGTCCTAGTCCTGGCACTTGAACTGCTTTAAGCCAGTTTAAAAGTGGTTGTAAAAAAAAAAAATCCCAAACCCATAAAAAAAGCCCCAAACAAATAAAACACCCCAGTGCTGTCCTTAGAAAAGGCTGCTTGGTCGTTCAGGATGCTGCTGCAAGAGACTGTCATCTCCGGGGTCAAGTCTCAAACGACCAATATCCTGAGCCGCCTGCATGCAAGGTTGGGTCTGCGGCTTCCAGCTGCTTCCTATCACCTGCCATTTTTGACCCTCACCTGTCACTACAGGGCTTTGCAA
>JAWWLZ010000001.1:82433496-82463243 GCA_035041345.1 Poliocrania exsul | reverse complement strand
TTAAATTGTAGTTCTGACTTATAATATCTCTCGTGTTGAGTCCATTCCTCCTGCTGGTTTACCTTAAAACCAGTACACTTACATTTCTTCTGTGGAAGGATTCACAGAATAAGAATTAAATAGACACATTTAGGCATTTAATTGCATTTTAAGACCCTAAAGCTGTCAAAAAACATGTCTGTCAGTCCAACCCTTTATGTGAGTAAGGGTCTGAAGTGATGAAATTTTTACACGCTTATAAGTATGTGCTAGCTCAAGAGCAAGCCCATTCAGGACCTCCAGTTAACTATTTCTATGCCTATTTCTCCTGTTAACACCTTTTTCAACAGCAGTCTCAGCTCAGAACTTCTTACTGGGCTCCAACCTGAGGATAATCAGAAAGCAAAAAGTGGTGCCTGTGTAGGTTTAGCCCAGCCCCCTTGCCAAGCCCGAACTGCCTTCCCCCCTCCTTCCCACGCTCTCCCCAGCTAAGGGAAAAAAACACTGCAAAGAAAGCAAGAACTCAAAGAAACCAAATCAAATCAGAATATACATCTATTTTCAAACATCTACAACCACATATGCAATTTGTACACACCATTGGGGGCCCCCCAGGGGGAAAGGGAAGAGAGAACGGGAAACAAGGAATAAGGAGGGACAAAAGCAAAATTGAAACAAGTGCAATCAAAAAAAAAAAAACCTCCAAGGCAGAAAGAAACGGGCAAAAATACAATCTCACCAAGAGAAAACCAGTTCTCTCTGTCTCTCTCTTTCTCTCTCTCTCTTTCTCTCTCTCTCTCTGAGACTCTGGTGAGGACCAACGTCTGGAATCTTCCTACTCCCCCAAGCCTCACCAGAAGAAAGGGGCAAAAACTAACTTCTTATCTCCTTTTCAGTCCAATCCTCCATTGTTATGTGGAAAACACGTGTGGAATACTTATGTAATGCCCACTTCTCTAGTTACAACTGGTTATTAAGGAAGCCTGGATCAAACCCATCACACTGCCCTAAGTAGTCACTCCAAGCACCTTAACTGGCACATCATGAGGCAAGTAAATATTTAAATATAACAAGAATGAGTTCTGTTTGTTGTTCTAAATCAATACAATTTTCATCACAATCATTAACTGCATTATAGGATATTCTGGATGAAATGAGACAATTCAAATGGTTCCTCCAAAGGAGATCTGGACATATATGTCAATGGCAAGATGAATATGACTCAGCTGTGGGCCCTGGAAGATAAAACGGCCAACCATTCCATGGGGGATATCCAGCAAAACATCACCAGTTGTTTGAGGAAGGTGACTGTTCTGCTCTACTGCAATAGTGTGTCCTCACTTCAAATACTGTGTGCAGCTTTGGGCGTCACAATAAAAGAAGGATATAAAACTATTAGAGTGTGTTCAAAGGAGGGTGACCAACATGGTGAAAGGCCCAGAGGGTAAGACTTATGAGGAGCAACTAAGGTCACTTATCTTGTTCAGCTTAGAGAGGAGAAGGCTGAGGGAAGACCTCATAGCAGTCTACATCTTCCTCACAAGTGAAAGTGGAGGGAAAGGTGCTGATCTCATCTTTCTGGTAATGAGTGACAGGACCTGAGCAAATGAAATGGAGCTGCATCTGAGAAAGTGCAGACTGGACATTAGGAAAAGTTTCTTCCTTGAGAGGGTGGTTGGACACTGCAACAGGCTCCCAAGAGAAGCAGATATGACACTAAACCTGTCAAAGATCAGGGAGTCTCTGAATGGTGCTCGTGGTTTTATGGTTTGGTTTTAGATAGTCCTGTGAAGAGCAGGGAATTGGACTTGATGATCATTATGAGTACCTTCCAACTTGAGATATTTTACAATTCCAAATAATTTCACTTTGTGAAATAGTTAAATATTTTCTGGGCAAATGAGAAAGAAGAAAAATGTAAGATATTAATCAGATTTCTCAATTGCAGCTGAAGCTATTTTTTGAAGTTTAGCATTTATGGAAGTTACTAGAAGCCAAATAATTTTAGAGGTGGGACTTTTCCAGTAACGTGTGAGTACTACTTACATCATTGCTCAATAAATAGCCTTTTGTGAAACCTCTTTTTAATCATGTAAGATTCATAATTTGTAAGATTTTTCAGAATAATATTCAAAGCTGTTATTTGTAATGGAAGGCTTAGCTTTGCCTTGGGTTGAGCTGGCAAAATGCCAACTGCTCAACACAGAGTCAAAGCCTCCCTCCCCCCGTTGAGGAAAGAGAGAAAGGAAAACAATCCTGGAGGCTCTAAGATTTAAATTTAAACTAATTATATACACTTATACAGAAAGGAGAAAATTAAAAGAAAACTACAATATAACACACACTTACACAAGTTAGATAGAACAAAAAATAACTCCCCACTCTCCATTGAACACAAATCCCACCATTCTAACTACAAATCACTCTGGAGAACTCAATCCCCAGAGAGACAGACTTAAGCAGAGAGAAAGCCTAAGAACAAACATTTTACCTCCCTAAGATAACATGGTGGTAATCTAGTGCTCTGGGCCTGGTCCTCCCGTCCCTCCTGGGATGGCACAGTGTGTCTTCCTGGGACAACAGCTTGAAGGAACTCACTAAGCCACTCCCACACTGGCTTTAATATTTGATGTTGGAATATGGTATGGAATACCATTGGCTGTCAGCTAGCCTATCCCAGCCCAGCTCAGGACAGCCAACAGTCCCAGGCCTACCCTGAAATCCAAAGCCTAAAATTAGGCCTACACCTAGCCAAACCCATAACAAACGTTTAGGAAAATTCTTTGCAGAGCTGCTCCAGAGCTTGTCCAGATCTCTCTGGGAACAAATTCCCTCTGGTCTGCTGCATAGCTGCTGTTTATGGTGCTAGTGAGAATGATTCCACCTAGTCATGATGTTTTTAAGTATAATATCCATTATAAATGATATATATCTTTTTCCTATGATTTTCTTAAGTTTTATCTAACTTCCCTTTAAATTTCAGTAGCTTATGCGCCCTATTAATAATGAATTACCTATCAAATTATGTCTTTCATCCTTTTAATTCATTAAAATATTCTTCAGCTCATACCTCACCTGGAATGTACTTTCTTCATATTTTCTAAACAAGCTTTAGAATAACGTGGAATCCTCAGAAGGGAAAGGCAAAGGAAAATGAGAAAAGCACAAATATAAAAATGAGTCTTAAGTACTTTGCATGTAAAATGTCTGAAAGCAGATATTACTATTTTTACTACATAGAAATTTCTCAAATATTCAGGATAGGAAAAAAATATAAACATTTAAAATTGATTGTGTAATCAAAGTTCAGATTTACTGCTGCACTCTGGCTGCTTGGTGTGGTTCCAGTGACACAAAGCAGTCACAAACTCACCTTTAGTAGCTGTTTCAAAGATGTTTATAGCTGATTTTCAGAATGCTCCCAATCTTCATTTTAGCTGCAAAAACCCCTGAGCAACTACTTTTGACATGGCAGTCACCATTAAGGAATTAATATGAATCAGCAGCTACAATGCAATATGAGATTGCACATGCCTACATTCTCATAATTAATGGTTTACATAACTGCAGTAACTTAGCTACCATGGTACAAACTGTGTTGAATGTGATAATTTTTTGTGGTGGGAATAGAGCTGCTATAACATCTCAAATAATTCTTTGTTTCTCCCTTTTCTTTTATGTGGTAAATGCAATGAGCTTTGTGACTGAGTATTTGTTTGGCAAACCAAACCTGTCAGATAATCTCTGAGCTGTTTTAATTTGTATTTTAATATTGAAATAATAAACTGCAGCAACTTAAGGTCTATTTAAAATATCTTCCTTTACTGGAAACCAAACCAAACCAAAAACTTTAATTAGCATGAGTTAATTCCAGTGTCAAGAATGGTGGCAGATAAAAAGCTGAGGAAAGAGGTAAACAATATGCATGTGTCTGCTTTTATGTCTTCCAGGACAGAGAAATACGGGGTTTAATGCTAAACAAGGAAATAAGAAAGGAAGCCGGAAACAATACCATTCTGTTTACTGCCAAATAGAAAATATCCACTAAAGTAATATGAAAGTCTTCTAATTCCAGATTTTACAAAGTGTGTGAGGCTTAAATCTGACATACTGTTTCAGCTTTAGCATTAGTTAATTTTTCTCCATTTATAGCATGGGCTAAATGAAGCATCAAGCCCAGCTGAGAATTTCATTGGTCTTTTCTGTCCAGAGACTGAAAAATCTTAATTTTATTTAACCTTATTTTTTATTGGATTGACCACAGCCACAGTGGAGAATTGCACTTGCTATTTCACAGAAATATTGAAGGGAGAGTGTTCCTTAACTTGCACCCAATTTACTAATCCAGTCAATAATTCAGACTGGCCAATAGACAAAGCAATTGCCTGCAGCTATTGCAGTCATGATTGAACAGAATAAGCAAGATCCTTTCTTCAAATAACTGCTATCACTATTTCTAGCAGGTCTGTTACATACGGAATGCATTTTGAAAATTAAATAAACTATCATCCTTCATGTGCAGCTTGACACTTCTGAATTATGGACTCAGAGACTTGAGGCTTGAAAAAGGAAAGGTGGGCTCTGCAAGCAAAATAAGGTCAATGTAGAAAATGCTCATATTCATTCAAATATACATAATGTGTTCACAGCAGATTGCCTCTGCATTCTGAAGCAAATAATACTAATACTTTTGAACCTGTATATACTTCTGGTCATTCTGATAATCGAGAAAAGCAAACACCCAAAAGCCTAATAATAGAAAAGCAACAGCAATATATATATACTATCAAAACTTAGAGATACTTACAAATAGGGACTGAGAGCCAGTCCACTTAAGCTGGGACCAAAGAGTTTTCCAAAGATCATTTTACTTTTTACTTATTTGGGTAGCTGAGATGGAAGACATTCAGATCTGGGTGTTTTCATGTAACATGTAGCTCCCATTGGAGCCAACAGAGCAGACACAGAGATCCAGCTGATGAATCACAAGATTTCTGGCAGGACGAAATAAATCATTCCCAGTGAGTTATGTGAATCAAGAAATGTTGTTATCCTTTCAATTTTTTTTCCTTTATTCTCAGAGCTCATGCCAAAATTAAGCACCTAAATTACCCACTCAGGCTTCTAAAACATTTAAATGGCTTTTTTTCATGTATCATTTCCAGATAAAATGTCACCGTCTTTCAGGGCTCACTTTCAAACATGAAGTATTTCCTTTTGCCTTTTTGAAAGATTGTGCTTATCTCACTGGAGAGCTGTTTTAGCCAGCCGGTGTATGTTTTTGTGTCAATGAGTGAAATGTTTATCTCACTAGAGGCATCTAGGATTTTCTGATGTCCTAAGCAGAAAGCATGATAGTCAAGTGTTCTGGAATAGTTTACCTATAAATTTTAAGCTCTTGGTCCTATCATGAACTGTGTGGCTCACAGCAAGAAATTCATAATTTACTCCAGAAAGGTATGAATGAATGTATCAGAGCACCAGCCAAAAAGGAATAGAGTGAGTTGATTAGATAGTATTGGTGAACTTGTTCACTAATCAGGATTAGATTTATCCTCTCATAAATTTAGTCATGTAAGTAAAGTGTTTCTGACAGGAGTGTCATCATTCCAGGCTACATGTGCATTAAGTGAGGAGAAGCTGACAACTCTCAGGGAGGATTTTGTCCACTAAAGACTGTCTTAAAAGTCTGATCTTTCCCTTCAGATGTTGCAAGGCTGACAAGTCTTCTATAATCAGCATGTCAGTTTACTGCCTAAACTGTTTGTGGTATGAATATAGGCTCTTTTTTTAAAAAATACGTTTCATAAAAAATAAAAATTCTTTTTTGTCCAGTAACTATTTCTACATACTTGCTTCTATTTGTGTTAACTACATTTTGACCACACCAAGACAAGGTTCAAAGTTGTCAGGAATTCAGCAGGACCAAAGTTTTAAATTTTATGGAACATCATTAAAGCATATTCTACAGAGTAGTAATATATCATGTCAATAATTTATTCATTGTGATTATGTGATACAGCTTTTTCCACTGAATACTTAAATTGAATTTGCATAGAAGGAATAAAATTCTTAAAATATATATAGATGTGTCCCAAATAGAAAATTTCACCTTGGGAGTTTCTACATTCCTGAGCCATAAAAAATATATGCTGGTTAATTCTGGTCTTCTAGAATGACTCAGTAATAGAGTAATGATTTGCTAGAGTTATCATTGAAAGTATCAGCAATAGTTCTGGAAGTTATTCTTCTATTTAAGTAGTCTGGAAAAATAAGCCTTGAAAATCCTTATTTCTTGTTGTAACTCATTTATATTATTTCTTAGAAATAGGCTGGGGAAAAGAAATGTTTTTTGGTTTTTTGGTTTTTTGGTTTTTTTTCCTAAGTAAAGGATTTCACAATATTTAAGAAATCTTGGGCCATACTGTATACATCATTATCTTGAATCGCAACTACTATGTCATGATGTAACATGCCGTGAAGTGTGCTCTCTATGAGAATTGTGCATTGAAATGGAGAACTAAAGGAAAAAAAACCCCACTATTAAATTCATTTACAAGAAATATGAAAGAATAAGAAGATTAGTAATACATCTACAGATATTTTTATTTTGCATATTTTGAATTCATAGTTATCTGTAGACCTTTGAACAAGAAATAACCATGGCTTAATGTATTAAGAAATTAAATATAATACAAAAATATTTATCATCCATTATCTAGAGAACTCTTTCAGGATAAATCCTCTGTGGTATAACTATAAAGAGAAAAATTGAAACTTGAATACACTTTTTGCAAGTTTATATATATTTTTCCACCTTAAATGGAGTCACAGTTACTATCTGTAGTTGGACAAAACAAGGAAACACAGCATTTTACCTTTTTATGTTAGTCCATTCAAAGGCAAATAGTTTCATCTTCTTTCCCTAAAGAAATACATAAAAGAAAGTTGTCTTATTCATCAGGTTCTTTGTCAAACTAGGCACTAAAATTCTGTAGCAGTAACTTGAGACCTAGCAGAAAAATGACCTAACACGAAACAGGAGAAGACAACACTATTTTGTATTCAATATTAGTTCTTTTATTAATTTAAAATATATAAAAATAAGAAGAATCATTAAAAAATAAGTAACTATTTTATTGTCAAACACAGAAAAAATAAAAATATTTTCCCTTGGGTTTGGAAGATAGGAAAAAAATATGTAACTGCAGACAACCTATTTTAGCAGTGAAAAACATGTTTCTCACAGGGTGAGAATTGCTATAAAATTGAAACATAAGTTTCAAATGGATTCTACGTTTAACCTAAAAGCTTCACCTATCCTCACTCTCCTTGATTGGCCACCAAATAGTTTTGATTCCTTCAGTTATTGATTCCCTCTTACCTTCATTGTTTGGAATTGCAATAAATGTGAAAATATGAGTCTTGGGAAAAAGTAACAGCTGAATGCTTCCAGAATATTATAACATTTGTGCAGACTTCACTGAATATAAGATGAGCTCAAGCTGTCATGCTCTGCAGTATGTTTAGTACCCACAAGACTCTCAATGTTGTTTGATTTTATTTCAGTCAATAATCAGGGAATTGATTCTAACATTGCTGAGGTTTGGGGCTGGCTTTTATGTTTAATTCTTGGGGGATTTTTTGTTTCCTTTGGGCTCTGGGGTTTTTTTCCCCAGTATGTTCATTAGTATGTTCATTCTGAGGTATGAGGGGAAAAAAAAGAAAAGCTTAACATTGCTTAGGTGAAAGTACACAAGGAGGCAATAGTCAGAAATAAAAAATGCAGTGAAAGTATAACTTGCATTACAGGTATATTACTCACTTTTTCCTGGTAATAAATAGTAAATTCCTGAATCAGTCCGGTTTTTGCTGTGCCCAAACTCATATTATCAACTGTGACCTCAGTTGATCTGACATTTGATCTTCTTTAGAATGAATATTGTTACACAGATTTTTTGATTACTCAGTATCTCTGACTACCATTAGTAGTAAATGGGTTTTGATGATGAAAGAGGAAGCAACCAATATCCCAAAAGTTAAGCAATGCCCCAGCTCTCCTAGCCAAGTCTGATAAACTTTTTTAGCAAAGACTCTTCCTGCCTACTCAGCTCATTGTGCCTATATTGCAGTGCAGTCTGGGGGTTTTAGAGCTTATTCTGAGCCACAGTTGTAATAACAAAGACACGTATAGAGTTCTGCGCTTCGCAGAATAACTTAGTGGAGGAAGAGGTCTTTGAACACCATTTTCTGCTGGAGCCTCAAGCTACCAGCCAACCTAGTGGTTGGTCTCTAGGCTTTCTTTGAGGGGAGTTGCTGCAAATAAAAGTTGAACTAAGGGGCCTATTGATTGATCTCCATGTAACATTCCACGCTCACTTTTTTGCGCTTTATTTGATTGAATAAAAATGCTACCATACAGAATCATAGGTCACTGAAAATATTTTCATTCCAATAAGGCAAGTATGATATATTTTCACAGCTATAGATAAATATGTGCTGTAGTATCTACTAAATATCTACATATTCAGATATTTAAATACCTGAATCAATAGCATAGCTGGACAGATCTCTCATCAAATGTAAGATTTCCCAAGATATTATATGAAGCATTATTCTCTCAGTTTTGGTGTCAATGGCATATCAAGACCTTTGAAAAACTATTTGTAACCATGCAATTAACCCTAAAGAAATGTTATGGGACAAAGGGTGGTGGCAGGGTGGGAGGGAAAGCATAGCTCTATTAAGTGATTATGACTAATGCAGGCTCATTACAAATGTTCAGCCTGAATACTATAAACAAAAAAAGTGAGGAGACTCTCATTAAGTGAATACCCATCATGACTGGAAAGACTAGTTCTTATAGTAAAAAGTATGCTTTTCTGCAATCTAGATGAAACCATTTTAAAACACTCATTATGCACACTGTGTTGTTGACCTTTGTTCTGACAACTGTCTAAGCATTTGCATTAGTTAATATATTCTTACATTTGCCTCAGTGGTAATTAAGATAAACCAATTATGTTCACTAAATAACTAGTATTTATTTTCTGCTTGAGTTTTTATTTTTGTAGCAGAAACTCAACATTAAGAAAAGAACAAAATTAAGTAAGATTTAGGCTAAACACAAGGTATAGAAAAAAACCCACAACCACAATTGTATAACTTTATGTAGTAGAAGCTACAGTATTCTACCACATTTTAAAAACAAGGAAACTCAGCAGTCTGACTTTCAGGGTTGCTTCTGATCTATTAAATTTACAGCAGACAACAGAGCTTAAAGATTCTTAACACCTTTCAACATAATTCTGCTTTCACTTGGGTGCCCAGATAAAGATTAAGGAACGCAACTTCAGGCATACTGCTGTGACAATTTTCACTTCTGTCCTTTTTGCTCTTTGCTGTTATGCCTAATGCCAGCAAAAACTTGGAGGAAATACAACAATTTAATAAAGATAAACCACAGAAAAAAGAAATTGCTCAGAATTCCTGCTGGGTTTTCCACTTTGCTGGTAATTATCATAAGTGCCTCCACACAACTGGAAATTAGAAGAGAAACTGCTGTTATTGTCACTTCCCTGCTCTCTATGTTGCTTTTTTTATCCACAGTAGCCCCCTAAACAAGTTGTCCAAAATCAACAAGCTGTGAGGTTCAGCTACTGCGCACTCATTTCCAAAGCACTTTGAACACAACAGTAGCCATGCTCTGCTTTTCCTCTCAGCTATTAACTTCTGTGCCACTACATAACATGCCAAAGGAAAAATGGTGTTTCACAGAAATGAGGAAACTAAAAATAAAATTAAAAAAAAAAAAAAAGGAAGAAAAAAGAAAAAGATGACACAGCAAAGGTGTATGGGGTTCTGGCTAGTTGAACATTACATAGGCTACTGTTAACACATTACAGCTTATTGTCCCATGTGCCAGAAGTTTGTAGAGAGTTCATCATTGTCACATGCCAACTTGTTAGCAGTAATGGCCTGGAAAGACAGACAAGATGAACAGTTCTGCCAAGGTGAAAAGTTCTACTCTCCACCTGTACAGTCCAGTAATTCAGTAAGGGATCCTCTGCTCAAGAGAGAGAATATAGTAGATGTGGGTACACCACAGGCCACCCTGCGGTTTTACCTGTGGGACCAGGGAGAGGACATGAAGTAGTGGGATGCAAAACTTTCCTTGACCCCAGAGGCACAGGGATGCAAGCAGCAAGGAAAAACTGTCAAAAAAGGGGCTCTTCAGAAAAACTGCTGCTCAAGTCTCCAGTGGGTAGTTTTCCAGATGAAGTAAAAGGGTTCATTTTTATCCTCATCGAGGGATTTTTGAATTTTAGTTACAAGAAATGAGGAGCAAATACTATAACTAGAAGGGTCCTGCCTCTAGCCAGGAGATGCTCACTGAACTGAAGCCCCAAGTGGCCAAAGTTCAGAAGCAAAGAGGAAGACCAGCACCCGGAATCACTGTGCTACCTTCACTGAATGCTGTTCGTGGACCTCAGGCACACCTCTAAAAAGCCTGATGATACATCTGAGTAAAAGACACAAAAGATCACAAAATGTTCCTGTATGACCACAGGAGGTAATGGGCAGCCTAGTCAGCTTAGACTCCCTCTCTGGTCAGTGGAAAGAGAGAGCACTTTGAAGAAGCAGTTCAGATCATATGTGAGCTAAAGGAACTTCTCTCTACATAGTTCTATTGACTAGATATGGAACTCAAGCTGACTAGGCTCCAAATTTAGGTATTAATTTTACAGCTGAGTAGGAAGAATTTGATCTCCATGGTGGGAATATAGCATGTTTGGACTGCCAAGTAGAAGTATCACTGTTGCAATAATAAAATTGTGTTCTCACTTTTTTTAATTTATTTTTATAACAAGTTCCTTTTGTAGATTTCACAAAGATTTTAACTGTATTGAAGTAAAGCAAGAACATCCACTCTTGCTTAAAAAAAAATAACACAAGGAGAGAAATCTTGATGTTAACACAGTACAGTCTTTACTCTGCATTCCGTTTAAACTGTACGATGACCTTGAAACTAGTTTTAGTTTTTACAAAACAAGTTAGTACTGATTTTTGAATAATATATATGAATTACTTTTTCAAAAGGTCTTTCAAGAGGGAAATGCAGAATACTAGATGACAGTCCGTGTGATCATCTATTTAATTGCAGTGTCATTACATACAAAGAAATTTGACACAGTTCTGAATTTACATACACAGCTTCTATACAAATAAATAGTCTTATAAATGTAAGTATCATCTAGCATTCAGTATTAGAAAGGATATTTAATGTCCTACAAATTTACTTAAGAACACCAATTTATTTTTAAGTAAATTATTTTCTGTGGTTAGACCAAGAGAAAAATTATATTATAAATAATTATTAGTCAATATAAAAGTGAATTATATTCATGAGTCCTTTTAGGAAAGCATGAAAAATAGTCAGTGTTTTCTAAGAAACATTGTTTTGGATTTTTTTTAGAAGCAAAACTTGAAATTTTTGGAGTGTCAACTAACACAAATGCAGGAAATGCAGTTCTGCAAACATAAGAAATCTACATCTTAGCAAAGAATTTGGTAGAGATTCTTGTGAAATACTACTCTGAAAAATCAAATTTCCTTGGATACAAACCATATGATATAGCATGAAAAGTAGCTCAATAGCCATTAAACAGTAGTTAATGATGAATGACAACTTATCAGATAGGGAGAGATGTCTAGGGGTATACTAGTGTAGAAGATTTCAGCTTCCTTCTTTATCTGACATCTTCATTAATAATTTAAAGAGAGTTCAAATATCACATTAATGAAACTCACAGATGATGCTAAATTGAGATGTGATGCAAACAGAGAGGATGACAAAGAATAAAATAGTAGGGCACTAGGCACAAATAATAAGTATCTCACACTTCCTCTGATTTCACCAGCCTAAAGTTTATTTTGTACTCTACATTCTACATAAGTTTCTTGAAACTTATTTCCCTGCTTCCAAATTGATCCTAAAAGATTTTTCATTATCATTGGAGGGTACGCTATCCATAATAATTACTAAGAAATACAATGTTATTTTTGCATAACCAGAAACAAAAGCATGAGAAAGAAGATAGATGTCTGTACAGGTATCCATATGGAGAGAGAATAAAGAACACTTTAGCAAGTTATTTGTTGTGTATTTAAATATGTTAAAATATGAAACAGAACTAAGAAATCAATGTTATCATATAATAATACATTTTACATGAAATGTGTTCTGTGTAACTACTAGCACAAAAATGCTGGAATAACAGGGAAGAAAAACCCAATTTGTTCACTCCCAATCTTTACACATAGCAAGATCAGAAGGAACATAAATTTCTTTACTTACAACTGAAATAGTGGGTGGGTTACCATCTGATACTACATTTCCTCATATTCAGTTATTTAGGTTGTATTTGTATCTCCTAGTGACATACAATAATATATTTCTTGTCTGTTGAGAACTACCTTTGCACCCACATTGAGATGTTGCCTTCAGTCAAGTTTGCTGTGGAAGAAAAATCACATTGTCTTTTTTGCCTCTTTCTTCCTTTCCCATGAAGATCATATTGCAGGATCCAGTATTGTGATGTTACAATACAATCTCAGTGTTGCTGTTGAAATCAAATGCTATTATTAACTAACAGAACACAAGTACTGAAGTCTAAACAAAGAACACAATTCCAACTGAACTATTTCTCTTTTGTGAATGTTTAAATTTCTTGGTTTTCTCTAAATGTTAGATTTATTTTGTTTGTTTTGCTGTTTGTTTAGTGTATTGTCACACCTTACTCAAGTAAAATGTGTTACATGCTTTCTGCCTCTTTGCCACCCTTGAAAACTTTCAGCTCATACAGAATTAGACTTATGTTAGCACATGGAACTCTTTCAAATGTAAATTAGTCTTCTTGGGTTTAGAATAAAAGGAACCAAGAATTTTTATCTAAAAAGTCCTAGTTATAATCTTCCACTGGTTGTGTTTGATTTAAATTTTGTGAACTTCAAGTATTCTGAAGGGTGGAAAATTACTAAAATGGAAGGAAGATGTCAAGGATTTTGGAAAGGAAATGAAAAATTCAGTGACAGTTTTTTTCTTCTTTGGTTCATAAGATGCAGTGCAAACCAATACTTTACTTTCTTTTGAATAGGGAACAATTATTTTAATCTTTCATATACTCAATGAAATATATAAAATGAGATTAATTGTTTTTAATTAATTAGCCTTAAATTCTTGAGAAGCTTCACACTTTTTTGAAATGTCTATAAGGTAAAATCTCCTGTTTCCTTGTTTGGAGAATCAGTGGGGGAGGTGTGTCCTTCATGTACCAGAAGGACTTGTTGCATGGAGGTGCAACTACCACTGTCCTGAAACTGTCCACAATAGGAATTATCCAAATGTTCTACTCGATAATCTTGGACAGCTGATAATATCCATCATATACTTTAGAAGATCTTTTAAATTCACACACCATGACAGGCTGTGTTAGTTCCTCTCTGGACATTAATAAATATGCAGCCTTATATGGATAGCTCTTCATACAGTTATAAGTAGTATTTCTACCAAGTATCCCTCTTCAAATGTATGAAGAAGTAAGAAGCATCATAAAATGATGTGTGACTATAAATGGAGATAATAAAAAAGGTTTAAAAAGTTCATCCTTTTTTATTATCAGACAATTATGAGTGTGGAGGATTAGTTAGATATGCCCAGTTATACAATTTGCAAATGTTCTCTTGCAGGAACAGACGTAGCATACACATTAATGAGATATACTGCATATATGGCGTCTAGTTTACATGCTTGGTTACAAATAGAATGTCATGTCTTAGGGGACAGCAAGATGGCATTTATGTTACTAGCAATAAAATGCAGGAACAGAATGAATGAACCTTTATTGCCTTGTAATTTCACTGTCTCAACACTTTTTTAAAACTCAGTGTTGATTGCTACTTTATTAGAAGCAACTCTACTGCCTCAATGCCAGCAAGTATCAGATGAAATTAAGGACTGCAAAATCCCTATTGATTATAAAATTACTCTGTTACAAAACCAATTTACATCTCAATTCTTAGGCCACTGAACAGTCTCAGGTAGCTCCCTCATTACTAAAAGATAAAACATGTAAAATGAGAGCTTACATTTTAAACTACACGATGGATTTGAAGTTTGTTAGATTTGTCATTATGGTGATTGACAAGTATAATTGTCATGCTAGGCATGTTTTAACATGGATAAAGTACATTTTAAACTTCACTACATTTCTGTAATGAATTAGAAGGAAATATGATAGTTGATCTTGCAAAGATACAGTTTTAATGTTGTAAATAGTTTTTTCTACATAATCTAGATTGATTAAGTAGTGACAATAAATAAGAATTTAACTAAGTGCTGTAATTGATGTCATTGCATATTTCATGAAATAAACACAGTTGAATACACTCCTAGTAAAAGTAACTGTACTTGTTATCTCCACATCTGTAGGTAATGTTGAAAAGTTTTCTTGACCTTGGCTTTGCATTTTGTGTCAATATCCTTATACAAATCACTAGCTTGGAAAATGTGACAAGACTGGTACAATCTCTTTTGTATTTTTATTTCTAAAACATTTAATATTCAGGAATATTTAACTCAATTAAAAGGAAAATAATAATTTAAATACAGATTATTAAGATTGCAAACTTATTCAAAATTAGATAATACTACAGTTAAATTTACCTTAAATAGGTGTTATCCATTCTATGTGTTACGTTAAATTTAGCTGCATATAGTAAGTGATTAACTTCAGTAAATATATAATGTGGAAATGACTACAGTAATTCTGACCAAAGATCCATCTATCTTAAACTTATTTATCTGACCATGGTCATTTATGAATATCTAAGGAGGCATATAAGACTAGTATTTTCCTATAATATTCCCCCAGTTTTGAGCTTTTTTTTTTTTTCAGTTTTTAGGGTGGTGTTTTTTTTTTTTTTTAATTCCTCCGTCAAAATAAGTATCTTTGTATTTGGAACACAAAAATTTACCCAATTCAAAACCTTCTGTGTGGACCAATTAATTATATATCATTAAAATGTATCTCCTTTTGTTTGTTTGGTTGGTTTTTTAAACTGTCCTTTTGAACATTGTTCTTACGTTTTGAATTGCTTTGTTTTTGTTTTTGGGGGGGGTTTTGTTTTGGGTTTTTTTCCTATGTATTATGGCACACAAAGTCAAGAATGTGAAGTGCAATTTCTGAGCCATCGAAAAAAGTGGAACAGTTTGTTATCTACTGTAATGTTGGTGTTATAATTATTTAGGAGACTGCATTTGTCTGACCTCACTGGTGGAGATTGACACATTGGAATGCTGTGAAACAGATGCAGATAGAATTCATGTGGGAAAAAAAAATAAGATAATGACCACATTCCATCTGTGACAATTTCAAAAATATTACTTGGATCTTGATACTTCCACATGTAAAACATCTTGCTTAATACCTGAATCAGAGGAATGAAAGACAGAAGATTCTCCTAATCAACAGTAGTTCAAGCTTAATTTGTTCTTGATTTAGCCATGAAAACATGGACTTCAAGTTTATTTTTACACCATGATTAGGAAAATCACTGAGGTGCACACTCAGTTTTTAACACTAAATGGCTCACTACACAACCATAATATTATAGCAGCACTTAAGGATTTTGCTGGATTAAGACCCTAGCCACTAATACAGTCCTAATTTTTTTCACTTTGATGTTTCCTAGACACATAATGAATTTCTAACCCCTGGGATCCTTCCATTCTCCACTGAACTGTAAGCTGGGAGTTCAATTCTATTAGAAGGTCTATTTATTACTACTTAGCCTGGCAATATCATACTGGCATCATCTTGAATTTCTGGATGTGAACAATGAGTTTTAGTAGCTACTGAAAAGGTTTGGGGTTTTTTTTGAAAGCTAGAGCTCTTTTAGAAATATTACACTCCCTGTAATGAAGCTCTTTTATTTTTTTCCCTTGTGAAGAAAATATTACTGCAGAAGATCTTCTAACACAAACAATCACTTTATTGATTTCTTTTCAACAAATGGCTAAGCAGTCACTTTTGATAAAACACTTTATAAGGTCAAATAAATCAAGAAATATGACCTAACCAGCGGACATTGGACAGAATGATGAAGGTCACTTTGGGTTGTTTGTGAAATTTTTAAACTCATAACAGTACCATTGACTTTTATTTATAATGCATATACACACATGTAAAGGAACACAACAAAGTACTCTAAAGTATCATGAACATATCTTGCTGTAAGACCCCAGGCTTGGCCGACAACTCACTGAAGGGGTTTTACATCAAAAAGATACAAGGTCCCAAAACCTGCCCAATGGATATATTAAAAGGTCCTTCAGTTCTTTTATACCTTAAGGCCATGCACAGGAAAAATGCTACAACACTTCTTGGGGTCAAAATAACTAGCTTTTATGGGTGAACTTTTGATAATAAGGAAACCTGGCAAAAGTTTAAAACAATAATTCAGTCAAAATAAAGCATTTCAAAAAGCATAGAGTTAGCAAATTCCAGCACATCCAGGTTTAAGTTACCTACATATCAAGAAGGGGAAATTAGGAGAAGAGGAAGAAGTAAAGAAAGAGAGAGAGAGAGGGGAAGAGCCAGAGAAGGAGAAAATTACGCCTCCTACCTCTGGTCCAGCATAGAGCCAGCTACTGGAAGTCCAAGAACAGTTAGGATGGCAACCATGCAGAAGCCACGTGCTGCTGATTTTATTTGCTTTGGCTGCTGTGGCCACACATCCCAAGGTGGGACTTCCAGTGTGCTGCCCATTCTGGAGCTGCACTGGGGCTCCAGGGCGTGGGTGTGGTGCAGGACAGTACTCCCTATGTGCCAGTGGCTGACAGTTCCATCAGAGGCTCCTCAAGGAGGTGGGGTTTTGAGGAGCAGAGCACCATTCCACCTTCACAGGACCTGATCTGCCCTTTCCCTCTCACACTGAGTTGTTTTAAGGCAGTATTAACATTTTTTCCAGACTCTCACGCTTGCCATCAGACAAAGAAAACTCTCCCTGATTTTCCTAAAAATGTTGATGTGTTTCATGGCAATATTCACCCTGATGAAAAATTTAACAGATTAGTATTTTTCCTCAAGCAAAATCTTCTTCTTCTTTTTTTTTTTTCCAATCATAATCTGGAAATAGAAAGTAAAGAATATATTTTTTTAAGGACAAGTATTAATGCCAATTATGCAAGCATATCACATTTAAATCACAGTTTCCAAATTTACATTAAGTGAACTTAAGAATAAAGTATTTCCATCAAAACAGGGAAAGACTAAGACATTTTTCAATGTAATAGGTCATTGCAATTCACAGCATGAAGGGAGCAACTGCAGACTGGAAACACAGGAGTTCCCTGGAGTACTGTGATCTTTGTTCAATAAGAACCAGAGTTTTCCATTCACTTCCTACAGTTCTTTTTCACGACACTACTGATGAACATAGTACAACATAGGGAAACAGTACAATGAGAAGGTAGTTGACACAAAAAGAAACGTAGACTCTGTGCAGCATCAGTGATTTACTCTTCAGATCTAGAGCTGAAATTCTGAAATGGAATTTCTTAAAGGTATTACTATTTTTGACATCTATAGAAGTTTTCCTTTAATTCATTAAACACTAGAAAAACTGAAGTGCAAGGATCCCTGGGCATTATAAAGAAAATAAACCCATATCATGAATTGTATCTTCAGAATAACATGCTTTCTGACTCATACAAACTAGCCTTAATTACTCTAGAATTTAGAGGATTCAAGTCCAGGTAATCATGTAATAAAAAGTGTAATATTTTATTTACCTAACAGTCATAGTGGAATCTAAACCTCCTTTAGTGTGATAGAAAGCTACTTTCAGTTTCTGTAGACTTTATTAAAGCCTGGAGACAGCGGTTTCAACAGGATATATACAATATTATCCACAGTAGCCGAGCAGTTTTTTAACCTTTACAAGGTGTTTGCCACAGAATTATACAAGAAATTATGTTCTTTTCCAAATCCCAGCAGCATTCATGGAGTTGAAGAGACTTTTCTTCTCCCAGTATTCAGAATCTCCCTTCGAAAGAATGACTCAGCAGCTACTAAAGAAAAAGACATTACATCCTTTTTTTATTATTATTATTTTTTTAAAACTGCTTAGAGAACTTTTGCAGGAAAAGAATGCAGAGGGTTCAATATACTTCTGAATCAGAAGGCTTCCAGACTATCATCTTTCACTTGGCAGAAGAGTGTCCCCATCATTGGGCATATCTCTTTACCCTACACTTTTTATGACTGATGATTTTAAATGTTGAACTCAGGATAGTCTCAGACAGATAAATTACTCTTACTCAGACATATCAGAGTTGTTCAGTACAGGTCAAAGACTTGGTAGATGATCAGCAGCCTTTGGTATGGGAGATATTGCATTCACATGATTTATTGGTCTGTGCAGAACAACCATTTTTTGACATTCCAACACTGTGAACATTTAGAAATACCACACAGTGGGAATACTGAAAAAACATGCTTTCACTATTTTATCAAATGAGACTGAGATTTTTAAAATGCAAATATCTCAAATTATAAAGAATGCCTGGTAACACTATCTACAGAAAAACGGAACACACTGAGGAAAAAAAAAAAGACTTACAGCCTACAGGACCAGGACTCCCAGTGTTGCACAACAGGTGAAACATGACACTCCTCCTTGTATAAGTAAGCACAGAAACTCCAGATAATTTGGAATGCCTTACTTTAAGCATGTTTAAAGCCATTGCTCTCCCTTCTTTTATGAAGGTATCTGTATGCCCCACAATTCAGTTTTAAATTAAGATTCAGAAAACTGTCTAGCAGATTAGCAACCCTGCTTTTAGTGATTAAGTTTGCATTTTTAGTGTTCTTCTCAGTAGGAATGAAATTAAATACTGAAAATAGAAATTAAGCTAGAAGCAAGTACTAGAATGAAAGTCTTAATAACTTAAAAAAGTAATGCTCACCACCCGTTCACTCCCTTTCTGTCCTTATGTATGCAGGACTGAATTCTACATAGCCGAACACACAGAAGAAAAAAAATTAGGACAAAGGCAGTTCCAAAAAGAAAGTGAAGATAATTTTTTTTCCATCTGTGCTGAATCCTACCTAAATGATAATCTGTTGATTGAAGACCTCTTTCTAAATTATTGAAAAGAGTCCTGGTTTCTCCTCAGTCTAGAAGGAGTAGCATATCCAGGTCTGGATAACAGTATTTTTTTTACTCATCTTCTATAATAGAAATAAATCCTTTTGGGGATGCTTGGCCTTGAAAGTGTCCTTCAGAACTGGTCAGAGTTACATCTGCAGTCTCAGAGCAAGAGAGTATTCCCACACCAGTCAGTTTTATTTTCACATCCTAAGGGATGAGGGCAGGAGTGAAACAGCTAAATCTCTTAAATAAAAATTCTGCATATGTGCACAATTTTGGACCACAAATGTGGTTGTGCAGGTAAGCAGTAAAACTGAAAAAAGTTTACTGCCTCTCCTTTTTTATTTTTTTGTTTTAAACTTAGATGCCAAAGTTATTCTTCTGTTTTGTTTCAGACTCATGTGGCCTTCTGAATCTAAACATCACTTATTATGCCAGATTGGCTTCTGCAGCAGTAAGAAACATTACATTTGCTGCTTAATCAATTTATAGAACTTTTTTATTATCATGTATATAAGCACAGATTATATATTCACATAAATTTTATTTCAAATTTTTTCATGTGTTTGTGCTTTGCATAGAAAACATCTTTTGGCAAATCAGTTATTACCAACAAAGTCATTTTTGTTTCTTTTTCTTTTGTTTCTTCTGAGAAACTTCTTTCTTTTTCCAAAGTAGTCAGGCTTTCTTTCCTCCAGCTTGACAGCAAGGAAGGGAGAACTCTTTACATGAGGTATTTGAGAACAAAGGCCAGCAATACATTGCTGCTCTAAAGTAGTCAGATCTGACTCCTCGTTCTCAGGGAGCTACACTAGGGTAGGTGTGAAAGAAGTTCAAGTAGAGATGTGATTACAGGAAACTAAAGCTAGTTTCATTTTAGTCAATTCAACAAAGGAAACAAGCTGAATAACTGAAAGAATGTTGTCAAAATGTGATCACCTATCTTTGCTGTCACTCATATGTCTTTTCTGTCATTCAGAAGAAAACTCTGTGACTAGGCCTATGATAGTATATACTGAGATAGACATGGTTGTTCTGGAGAAGATTATAATAATTATTGTCAACACTTTGTTACTAAGAACAGTTGTTCACCTGCCTTTGAAAGAATTTTGTCTACCTGCAGGAATAAAGCTCTAGCTGTGCTATTTATGTTTTCAATATTTAAGGCTTTGTGGAGTTAAAAAAAAAAAAACAAACAAAAAGTACTTCTTAAGAAAAATTGAAAATTAAACATTCAGTTTGTTAATTTTTTTCTTTCATAAAGAATATGATTTGAATAAAGAAATAAATAACTATTACTTTTTTCCCAAGAATTACTCTAGTAGAATGATTCTTAAACTTTAAAGGAGATTGGACCCAAAATAGACAGATATACTTGCTAGTTTCTTAATTCATTAAGTTCCATAGCACAAAAAAAAATAAAATTCTTCATTTTCTGATTCACTTCAAGTTTAAAACACTTAGTGATAATCCATAAAATAAATGTGCTTTCTCAAAAAAAATCCAAAAATATTTGACCAGTTGACTTTGATGGAGATATGTCTGATTTCTACTGAAAGAAGTACAAGAAGAATAAGATACATGGTGAAAAAAATGTTAAAAGCAATAGCAAACTTTTTTGGGTTTTTTTTTTTTGGGGGGGGGTGTTAAACATCTTTATGGCTTTAAAGTTTGATGTGAAACCAACAAACAAAGAAAAAAGCCCAAGCAAACCTCCAAGTATACTAGTTTATTGATAATGGCCTACATTTTTTAACACTTGAAAACTCCACAGTTCTGAGAGAGAGATTCTTTTTTAAAAGTTACTCATGATTACTTAACTCAGTCTGTCGTAATGGAGGCTTTACTCAAGAAGATAGATAAAACTGTTTGATACAATACATATTATCTCTTTGTGTTCAAAGGTGCATTGTGATACGTGAACACCCTCAAGGAAATTCACTAAGTTGTATATTTTTCAAGTCATAATTACTTTAAAAGACTTAAGGTTCAAATAAGCTTTAGTGTAATCCAAAGTGACTCATAATAATATTATCTGCATTTCAAACTGTGAGATAGCTGCTTATATTGAAACCACAAATCAGGCTCATTTTCTTTACCCACAGTCATTTGCTGGTGTCCAAAACAATTTTTGGAGAAAGAGCATAGTTTTAAGCAGTTGTTAATGTGAAGGAGAAAATTTTCAGTGAAGACTGAGAACTTTGCAGCAGAAAAGACCTTGGGGTTCTTGGTCAGCAGCAGGCTGAACATGAGCCTGCAGTGTGCCCAACTGGCCAAGAAGACCGGTGGCATCCTGGCCTGTATCACTAATAGTGTGCCCATAAGGACAAGGGCCATGATCATATGATCATCCCCCTGTACTCAGCACTGGCAAGGTCGCACCTCAAATCCTGTGTTTAGTTTTGGGCCCTCACTTCAAGAAAGATATTGAAGTGCAACAGCATGTCCAGAGAAGAGCAATGCAGCTGGTAAAGTGTTGATGTCTTCTCCCAAATAAAAAGCAGAAAGACAAGAGGAAAGGGCCTCAAGTTGTGCCAAGGAAGGTTTAGATTGGCTGTAAGTAAAATTTTCTTCATTGAAAGTGTGATAAGGCATTGGAACCGGTTGCCTAGTGAAGTGATATTATGTGAAGTGTAAGGTATTAAAAATCATGCAGATGTTTCACTTGGTGATATGGTTCAGTGACAGAGCTGGGTCAATGGTTGGACTCAATGATCTTAGAGGTCTTCTCCAATCTAAATGATTCTATGATTTCAGAATGCACAATGTACTTAGAAAGACATTTCAAAACAATTTGAGAATATCTTTCTATGTTTTGGAATAAGTCAATTTCAATTTTTGGTATCTGGACACCTAGCTGTATTTTGTCACACATGCTGACTATGGCATTCTATCTGAAGCACATTTATTTCAAGGATTGTCAACAAAGAGGAACAGATTTCTTGCACCTATCTCAAAGGCAGGCCAGTCAATACAAGATGCACATGCTACCTATCCACTGAGGACTTGTTTTGCTGAAAGAAATTATTTTTCCTTTTTGTGAGAGCATTTGACAAACTTTTATGGCTCTCTACACTGCAACTTTTTCAACGAGTTTCCCCTCGGAGAGTGGTAAGTGACAATGACTAAGTGAAACAAATTAGTCATACTGAGAGGATCTCAGAATTTATATAAATACAAGTCCTGGGTCCACTATTCTCATTCAACCACTGTCCCCTTCTAAAACCCATCATGCTGAACTCAAATGAAATTGTCATCCATTAATCTGACTGTTTGTCTTTTTTTTCCCCCCTGAGATAGAGAAACTAAAAAATGTAACTGTTTTTACTAGTTTCTGTGTTTCCAATGTACTAAACTGCTCACCAAATATGCATAAGATTTACTATGTGCTTAAGGCTCAATATGCAGTATACAATATTTATTTCAAACATATCAGTAAATACCTGGGGTAACAGACTATTTCTATTTAATTAACATAATTTGACACAATTTTAGGTATAAATAGCCCATAAATTCCATAACAGAATTGTCAAAACATATGTTAACTCTCTCTGCTGGTATTCTATAGAATCTTAAACCTTATGTGACACATGAAAAGCAAGGAAACACATTCAGTCACCTAGGAAGCTTAAAAAAAAGACAAGTTTATCACACATTGGGAATATATACAGAAATCAATTTTAAGTCTACATATGAAAATAGTCTTTTTGAAACTCCTGTGGACTTATCTTTTCAAAAACTGGGAGAAGGAAGGAAGGGCTAGGAAATTCATTGAATAAAGCTGTATATTATAAAATGTATGAAGTGACAAACATTTAGCTCAGACTGTCTGTCCATTTCTCTCAGCCCTTTCAACAACTTCTTTGCATTTCTTTGGGCACATTTAAGGACCTTGATATCCCTCTTAAACTGTGGGGCCCAGAACTTCCCACAGCACTCCTGGGAAGGCTACACCAAAGCTAAAAAAGCAGGATCATCAGCTCTTTTGACCAGCTAGTCATGACATGTTTGAAGCACCCCAGAATAGAGTTTTTCCTCTTGGGCACACTAATTTACTGCTTTATGAAAGACATAGATCTGTAGAGTGGGTCCAGAGAGGGCCACAAAACTGATCAGAGGAATGGAACACTTCTATGCAGAAAGGCTGAGAGACTTGTGTTTGTTCAACCTGAAGAAGAGAAGGCAATACAGACCTTGTTACAGCCTTTCAATCACAGAAGCACAGAAACAGAAAATATGCTGAGTTGGAAGGGATTCACATGGATGATTGAGTCCATCTCCTGGCCCCACACAGGACCATCCCCAAGAGTCACACCGTGTGCCTGTGAGGCCCTTTGCCTCAAGGCCCTTTGCCATCATCACTGCCCTCCTTTGGACAGTCTCTAACAGTTGAATATCTTTCCTATATTGTGGTGCCCAAAACTGCACACAGAATCCAAGGCGAGGCTGCACCAGTGCAGAGCAGAGCAGGACAATCACCTCCCTGGACTGGCTGGCCATGCTTCGCCTGATGCTCCCCAGGACACAGTTGGCCCTCCTGGCTCATATTCAACTTGCCATTGCCCAGGACCCCCAGGTCTCTTTGCACAGCACTGCTTTCCAGCACATCATTTCACAGTTTGTACACACATCTGGGGTTGCCCCATCCTAAGTGCAGAATCCAGCCCTTTCGCTTGTTGAATTTCAGTGTGTAAGGTGGGATATAAGAAAGATAGCAAGAATTTTCTACCAAGCCTATAGTGAAAGGGCAATAGTTTTAAAGTAAAAGAGAGTAGACTTAGATTAGATATAAGGAAGAAACTTTTCATGATGAGGCGAGTGAGACACTGGGACAGGTTACCCACAGAAGTTTTACCCTATCCCTGTGATTAGTGTCATCTAGTAAAAGATATCTCTGCACATGGCAGGGGAGTTGGAGCTAGATGGTGTCTTCCAACACAAATTGTTCCATGATTCTAGTACCCCCTGCCATTCTTCTGTATGGAAACCAACAGTCCAGCAACAGGAGATATGGGATGGATTATTTGTGGCAACATGACCCTGAGGATGAAGGTCAACCTCAGGGAGGATCCAGTGGTTTTATCATCAATCATCCCCTCAATCCCTTTAAAAGTGATAGAGTAAATAATTCTGGAAACCATTTCCAAGCTTCTTGATCACAAAAAAAATTGTCTAGGGGCAATAATCATGGATTTCTGAAGGAGTTCATCATGCCTGGTCAACCTGAAAGCCTTCTTTGATAAAAGAATTGTATTTACGAGTGTTAATCAATGTTATAAACACACCTAGTAGTTAGACCAATGTTTTTTCAGAGATATGCTTATGCAGCCCCAAAAGAAAAGTATCAAAATGCCTTGTGCTGTGCTTTTTATTGTTTTGAATAATAAAAGATTGCATGCATTACAGTGTGAGGAAACAAATAATCTAATCCACATTGTCATATTGGACACATAAAGGAAAGGGAACTCCTTCCTTATCACATTTGGTGCTACTATTATAATCCAAATACATCCTTGTGCAACATATTGTCATCTTTATTTTGCATCTTTGACAATATCTAAGTCACTTCTGTCCTTTCTTCCAAAGGAAAAGAAATAGAGAAGCAAATCTTTAAGAAAAATGAAAAGAACAGTATAAATATAAGTGAACATTTCATAATGGGAATATAAACAGGAGACTGTCTGAGGACACTCAAGTTGGCATCATACACTACGAAAAGCTTCTCTCTTACATTAGCATTGTGATTTGAAGGGCACCACAGGGCGAGGATGAGCTGTTCTTATTAAGACTAGCTTTAATAAGACATCATTACTCTTATTCCAACATTTCACCCAAGAGGCAAGGTTAAAACCCCTAGAGAGAGCTTTGCAAAAATGCTGTTGAAGAGTGATTGTTAAATCAAGTGCTGATAGAAAATAGAGGAGGCTTAAGAGGAAGCTGAATGACATAAAACGCCCCTTTCAGTAGGGTGCAGGGGATCAAGAAAATAGTAATTGAATCATAGATATTGCTTGACCAGGATTAATTTGTTGAATTCAAAAGCAGAGAGAAGTTGGTTAAGGACTCAATTTTTCTCTGTCTATTTTCTCCTACAGCTTTTGTGATGTTATCATTTTTGGTCAAAAGTAAGAATAATATTGAATTTTCACTGTTACTATTCTTGATTGTGCATTCATTTCTGAATATTTTCTTTGGTATAGAAAGATTTATTGAGTTGTATTTTGCCTTTTTTTAGTACTTTCTATTCTAATGCAAGTAAAATAAAAAGTTAACTAGATATTTTAAACATATATTAATAGGAGCTAATGAAAATTACATGCATAAACACAAATAGATACATTTTTCTGGAAGTTTTTTCATGATTTTGTTATTTAAATGTTTCTTTATGATAATATTAAAAAACCACAACCTCAAAAGTAAAAACAAGAAAGTAAAAAAAGTAGACCAAAAAAAAAAGTAGACCAAAAAAAAAACCCCAAGCAACTCCCTGTTAGTCCATGAGCACTCTCAAAGGAACTTTCTTAATGCAAGGCTTGATCCAAAGATTCTTTTCATTTTTGGATTTTGTATCACATGTTTAATGATACTCTTATTATACTTTTAAGACTAGTGGGGTGTTCAAATTACTTCAGTGTTTAAAAGAATCTCTCTGCATTGTACTATGGGGAGATTAAATTTAAATTTTCAGTTCATTAAATAAAATTAGCACCGCTTGAAAATGGTAGCTTAACTTCAAATGTTTGAAATATAGTTGTGCAGTCAGTTTTCTGTTACATGTCTAAGTCTAAAAACTATAAAGAAGTTACTAAATATTGTTAATGAGACAACTTAGAGAAATAATATAACAGTTGTTTAATATTTTAATGAGTTATGAGAACATGGAAGGACTGGTGTTAATGAAATTATAAGTATATAATGCACTGTTATTTATTTCTACAATGGTTTTATATATAAATATGAGCAAACAGGAAAAATCCATTAGTATTGAGAGATGCTTCAGAATTAATTTGTACCTTATTCCTTCTTTGATACAGGAATAATTAATGTGGCTTTATTCCATAAGAATAGACAACTTACAGCCATATGAAATGGCATTTATATTTCCATAGACAACCATCAGTTTTCATAAATATTTGCTCACTTGCAAATTATTATGGTCTTTGTGCATTTTTTAAATGTAGGAAGAATCAAAACTCAAATGCAGTCTCAATCAATCATTAAAAGATAAGTTATAATAGTTTTTCCTATTTTAAGTTATATCTTGGTTGATCAGAGTTAATAGGTACAATGAGAACACACCATATATAAATGGTCTTATTTAATGTATCTTAGGTAGCTGGAGAAATCAAACAGAATTCAACAAAAAAACTTCTAGTAAATGTTTAAATAATATGGTAAACTGAGGACTAAATATCTTTTGAAGAGTTCTTCTGTTGCTTTGGGCAACTTACATCTGCCTTTCATCTGTACAATAAAGTGGCAGTGAAAGCACTGGAGACTGTCATAGAATTTTGTTGAGAAGAAAAGTTTCAATCATCTTAAGGTATTCAGTACCATAATAGGGGTCATGCAAAGGAAGTAGTGCTGTCCCATTTCAAATATGGTCTTCCAAATCCTCTACATAGGTACTGAATTCCAGGCGTCTACATAAACTCATCACTGCTATGGAATGCAAGTGAGTGTTTTCAGTTGTTTTATTCCTACAGGGCCAAACTTCAACAGAAATTCCTGGTGTAAATAGAAACTGTAAATGGACTTCTTTTTATGAACCTAAGTGAAAGCTATATTTTCTTTTAGATTCAAAATCCCTTAAATTCCTATATTTTATGACTTGTGATAATCATGTCATAGCTGACATTCTAAAGAGTGATTCTTCTGATATTCTTGAACTTTCCTTTTCTGATTATCCATCTGTGTTTTAATCTTTCTGAAAATGAAATTCAGTTACAAGCTAAAACCTGTTAATTGATGTGAACAAATAAGGAAAAAAATTGACAATATGGTAACGCTCAGATCCCTTTCATTCTTGAAAAACATCTTACTTGAGCATGAACAAAACTTATGGCTCTAATGAATGTCATGTGGCACATTTTTGACATTATTTGTAAAGCCAGCTTCAGAAAGGTGACTAATAGCAGGATCTGACAAAGCATTAGCATATATTATTGCCATCTATTTTCCGTGTCTGTGTGTGTAAAGCAAAGCAGGATTTTATAATAAAAATATTAATTGTGACAATCAGCTCTTTTGAAAATGTACACTATAATTGTTTTTCCTATTGTTCACTAGTTCAACAATCCTTTCATTAATTATTTCTCCAATTCTGTTAGTCTTTTCATGAAACCATAACTGTCCTGTATTTATGCCTAAACACATTTGAATACAACAAAATGAACTAAAAATATCACTTCTTAAAATAAAAAGCATGTATTGTCACAAGCACCCAGTTATATTGCAAAGTGTAGACTGGTGACTGTCACTATTGCTGGATCAGACTTATATCTGCTCCAAGTGATAAATGGCAGCTAGAATATGATTCCAATTTGGATTCTTTAAATGCGTGAAATTATGGAGTGTGTGTCGTTTTTTCTTTTTTTAAGTAAAACCCAAACTTTTTGTTTGAGATGAGTTGCCCAAACAGAAACCTACTGCAGTAGCAGATGAGTGATTATGTAGTGATTTGTAGCATAATTGCTTATGAGAGACTGAACAGTTTATGTTGCTGGCTTGATATCAGTAAACTGTTTTGCATAGTCGCCTACCCTTTTGCCCATTTAAACAAACTGAAACCTTTTTCAGCCTCCTTAACTGCAAGTCCTAGACTGTTTACTATATATCAAATCATCTGATAAATGGAGTGCATCTTCGTTATTCAGAAGGGAAATCAGCAGGAGTTACTGTAGTTTTGACTGCAAAGAGGAGCATAAGAATGAATATTTAATAGGATGTCCACTTAGGATACTCTAAACATCATTACTGGCACTTGTCCAGCTAAGAAAAACAGAAGGGGGAGGATACTACACACTGCTTATTTTAATTAAGAGAAATTATGTGGTTCAATAAAGCATAACAGCCTGCATAATGAAAGAAGAGAATTATTGATGACAAAAATGTTGGCAGCATGCATGTTTTACTGAGACAGTCGAAAGCCATTTTATTATCTTTTCATTCATAATTTCCTGCCACATGCTTCAGTGTGTAAACTGATAACAAGACCATGTGGTGGGGGAACCTTTTACTATTTTTTATAATAATTAACAAGACCACTTTTTTTTCTTCATGTCAGAACTAAATGTTGTTGACCCTTTTATAGACTGACATAGAATACAGCAGAAGTAAGCAAAAAGAGACAAGAGAATATTTATCTTGGATGATGTTTATTCTGTGAACTAGGATTAGTATATGTTGTTTGGAGAGGGATAGAGGGATTGTAAATGTAAGAAATGAAAGCTGGATTCTTATCAGCACAATAAAGTGTAATTTTTGCACTTCATTGAGAATAGTTGTCTGACCATAACTTAGAACAGAACTAGAGTATGTATTCTGCTTGCTGTATTTCACCAAAATTTGACACAAAGATAACAATTTTTTTATGTGGAAAATAGATACTATCTTGGAAAAAATAACATGTAATGTTTTAGAGAAGCAATGTCAAACCTTCTCTGAGATTTAGGGAAGTAAGTAGTAGTGCAGGAAGGAAAGTAAAATCTAACATATAAAATATGTGATAATATGTTGATTTAAATAGGAAATTAGTAAAAGCCTTTTGAAAACATATCAGAAAAAAAGAGTAATATATTAACATATATAAAGAAATATTGTAAAAAAAATCCAAATTAATATTCTGACTAATAAATCTGCTTTGTGTAATATGCCCCTTTTTTGGAAAAAAAAAGAATAATTAATATTTCTGGACACAACCAACTTTATTATTTTTATATCTGACACTAAATTGCAATCAGCCTACTTATACTTCTGCTGAAAAGAACTGAAACCACTTGTCCCAGGCCACCTCCAGCAAAACAAGGGGCATCTGTTTTCTTTCAGGGACTTGAAATGAATTTTAATACTGTTTTTGTCAATATCAACACACAGAGTATGATGTAAGAGCAAAAAATCTTTTGGTCCTGCAAGAAGACTGAAGAAAAGAGACTGCTCTTGAAATATTTCAGTGGTGGTTCATATGTGAATAAACACACACAGGTGTACCAACAAAATCCTCTCCATTTAGAGGAACTTCTGCCCAGAGCAACCTTTCACAAAACATTAACTGAAAAATATGAGGGGAGGCAGGCAGAGGAATGAGAGGATGTTTTCTGCTGAGCTCAGAAGGCAAAAGAAGCTGCATCCTCCAAGGTCTGATGCAGGAGTTCAGGGTGTCATTTCTTATTGTGCTCTAAATTCAAAGTTACTGAGGCAACACTTTACAGAAAACAAAACAAAAAACAAGACAAAACAAAACAAAAATATCTTGCCTATATGGAGTGTCTTGGGTTGAACTGGCAAAACGCCAACTGCCCAAAGACAGAGTTAGGCCCGGCTGAGAAAAGGGA
>JAWWLZ010000001.1:82419716-82433396 GCA_035041345.1 Poliocrania exsul | reverse complement strand
AAGTCACCTGACAACTGTCAGGCCTAGTCTGAACTCCAAAACCCAAACCCAGGCCCATCTGGCTGAACCTATGACATGGAGGCAGCTTTAATGGATGTAAAGGCAACTACTTTCTTTGTATACCAAGCACCATGATATCTAGCTGCTCTGATCTTTACATTCTTGTTTTCCTAATGATTTTTTTAAAATTTTGGTTTAAACTGAATAAGAATTCATACTACCAAGGAAAAAAGTTAAAGTTATGTTAAAGTTATGACATAGGACTTCCTGAAAATATAATCTAGAGGGTAAGGGTGATTAATGAAATTAACCATTTGCAACAAAATTTTGTCACATAATAATTTAAAATAATTGACTTCAAACAAACTCTTAGTTAAAAAAGATAGTGACTGTCATGGTAGGAGGTGTGATGTTCATTATAAATCCTCATCAAGCTGAACAAAGACAGTGGATCATGTGTCAGGGAACTCTTTTGCTTTTGTTGAATAGTCACCTTAACTCCAGCAGACAGCCCACTATTTAGACTGAAAACGTGTTGGCTAACAATCCCTTAAATTCTTACAAAACACTTCCTCAAGACTGATGGCTAACAAGCCCTTAATTTAGTACAGTACGCTTCAATAAGGTCCCAGTTCCCACAACAAACCACAACACACCAATATTTCGAGATACTGGCTCACAAACCACAACACCTCTCCACAATCTCCACACTCTCACAACAAAGTTCATTATGGAGTATGGGGTAGAATATGATAGGCCTGCTTTGCCCATGCTAAGAGATGAAAACAAGACAGAAGAAGAAAGAGAATGAAGAGTATCACCAGTTCTTAGATCTTGTGGATGGCCTGGAGCTGGGGTAGACAATGGCAGACAAAGAAATGCAAAAGAGAGTGAGGGAGCCTGATCCGCTCCCTTTTACAGTTAACCTGGTGCACACCTCTTGTAGACTAGATTTTCTGTGCTGTTTTGTCCATGTATGCAGAGCCAGCCCTTATGCAGGAAATGAGCTGGGGACAGGGAACTCATCATGAGTCTCAGGGTGGAGCAGGAAATTGTCTGAGAACAGCACTGCCCCATCTCCACAGGACCCTGTCCTCCAATCACACCTTTTCTGCAGCAATACTCAGAATGTCTGAAACAAAATATACTTAGTTCTGGTCTTCTACAATGATGACTTCACCTGTCTAAGAATGATTAGTACACTTGTTACAGGGATCAAAATATTCAGACAAGACAACCTGTTAAATTCATGGTGTTCATTGTTCAGATTTTCATGTTGAGCGTCTGTGCTTGTATTTGGCTCCTTTGTAGCTAACTCATTTTGGTATCTCCAGGAGGGTATTCAGGCCAAAGGAGTATTAATAGGTTGATAAAAAGGATTCTGCCACTGGGAAGCCTTCTTCCAGTTTTGTATATAGCATTAAAATCAAAACAAAAAGTCCTGGCCTAAGCTGAGTAGATAAAAGATGTTCTTCCATTGCTAATTTAAATCTCATATTTAGCTACCAAAAACCCCGAGCTTTTGCCAAAGAGAGTGGCTAGCATTGCTAATTGGCTTGAGATTTAAAATAATAACAGTAATTGTTGTGTACTTCTTGTGATTAGTTTAATTACCCCCATTTCCTCTGAAAGCCTCAACATTAATTCCCATTGACTGTAACGTTAATTACTGGCAGGGGCAGAGATGTTCAAATGCTGTCTCATCCTGCAAAGTGAAGTCATTGATAACTTCACCAAATGGTTCTGTCCTTTAAAGAAATGAGGTCTGAATCTGTATTTTTTTTAAGAGAAATTGCTAATAAAACCAAGAATAAGAACGCAAAGTACTCCTTTTGATACAAGTGAGGAAAGCATTAAAAGTATGTTTTCAAATATTTAGCAGGTCTTTTTGGGGTGGCATCAAGGGGCATAATTAAGAGAAAATAATTGTAGTCCAAATAATTTCATCTTAACTGGCTACTCCACTACATTCCTCATATCCCATCATAGACATTTGTTTCTTATCTTGACCTCAGAACTGACCAGAGTGGCAGAAAGAATATCACAGGTTCAGCAGGGCTGCTATTGCTGAATATCGTGCTGTCTCCCAGAGGGAGAGGTGTTCATTTGAGATTTTAGAGAACAAGAGCCTTTTCACAACCTCAATTACCACAAGGTCAATCTGCAACTGAGCATTCAAGTGGTACTTAAATTGCCTGGTAAGCAGCTGTGGCCCAAGGGCTATGCTGAAACTAAGTTAAACTGTCATCAATGTCTATCTCTTAATAACAGCATTGAAAGAGAATCTTTCTGATAATTGGCTTTTCGAGGAACTAGAGAAGGGATTTGATTCTCAAACTAGTAAAACCTTACCAAGATTAAACATTCATTTGTAATTCATTAAAAATACTTGTTTCCCTATATCACTCAGTCATATAAACATATGTATGTGTGAGTGTATTTGTGTGCATATGTGTACATATGCATATCTACATGTACCATATACAAAGCATTTTTCTCTAGGCAACAACTGCTATACATTACAAAATTTCAAAACCATTATGCATGCATTCTGCTAGCAATGAATTTATATTACATTTTTTGTGATAAATATATTTATGTTCTGACATGAGATTCATGCATAAGAATTGAAAATTACTGTGAAGGTGATGGCTATCTGTCAATTGATTGAGAATACTTCAATCTCTTCAACTTTTATTCTTTTAGTAAGGTCTCAATATAGGTCAAAATACAGTAGGAAAAACAGAATTACAGTGTGATGAATGAAGCAATTCAACTAGATTAGAAACCAATGCTGAGTACATCGATGCCTAAATTGGAATGATCTAAATCAAAACCCCCAAATGAAACCAAATGGCCTAACTTAGTGCCTATTACATACCATGATAAGGCACTACATGTGTTGTAGTCACTGCAATTTGAATGCTTGTGATGTATTAGAAACATATACAATTTAAGCAACATGTCAACTCTCTTTGATCCTCCTTCAGAACTCTAAGCCCTTGATGACAGTTACTTAAGGCTGACAACTTTCTGGAAAAAAACCCCCAGCCATTATTGCACACAAAGTATTGTATGCTATTATTATTAAATTTTACCTTTTTTTCAGTACCTCTTTAAAAAATCGAGCTACATGAGCTATTGATGAAGCCTTTGCTTTTGTCAAGGAATGAGCAAGCAAAAATATACGCTGTGTACCCCTCTGCTGCATGTGCTTCATTTGACCAGAACTTTTACTGAAAATCAACCAAAGCTTATCTTTAATGATCCACAGAGTAGAAATCTGTGCATGGCACAGTTGTCTAGAGTTTTTTGCACACAGTGGAGTAAAACAGGCACTACTACAAGGTGGTTATTCTCATCCTAAAGCCAGCAACCAAACCAAGCAGATTAATCACATTCCAGAAGTTAGCAGAGATAAATTCCAGCTCTGTTGACTTGAACAGGAATTTTTCTACATAATGTGAGTTAGAGCTCACTTATTCATGAGCTTAAGTGAGGGGTGGGTCTAGCTCATGTCTGCAAAAGATGGAATGTGAATTTTATACTGTAGAAGATGAAACCAACTATGGTTTTAGATTCTTGAAATCAAATAAATTCCACATACTAACACATAAACAGAGCTAAGGCACTCACAACTGCAGCTATCATCACAATATTACCTTCAGAATTTCCTAGCTGCCTTCTGTTTTTATGTCTGTAAGGGCCCTCCTATTCAAGAAACTTGGTAATTAGTTCCTACCTATCCAGGCAGTAGACTCAACTTTCTTTCAAATCCCAGTCTGCCCTGGAACTCATACTGACAAGTTTCACCATCTCATAAAGTATGTGAATGGCAACCTTTTTAGAGCATGGTGAGTGGAGCAAGTATTTCCTCCCCTCAGGAAGTCAGTACATATTTTTCTAGTAATTTCTGCATTTCAACTGGAAGTGAAAGGTTTCTTCATATTCCCTGTTCCTTCAGACAGCCCTTGTACTAGTTTTCTGACCAACAAATTCTATAAATTTTTTATTCCACTATATAGAAGGAATGGAAGTCATTCTACCTTCACACCTATCAAGCATTTGATTTGATAAAGCGGTTCTGTGGGAGATCTCCAACAGTTTCAGGACAGCAGTTAATCCTGGTTATCCACTTCTGAATTAAATAGACTGATATAAAACATAAGCACAATTGATATTTTGATAGAAAAGAGTAGACAGTTTTCAGGTTTTTTTCCTGGAGCAATGGATGAAATTTTTGCTTGCAGAAAGGGGTTCTGAATTATTCTCCTCAGATAAACTGAGTTAAACATCAGATGGAATTCTTATATACAAAATAAATAAATTTAAAAGATAAGCATTTACATCAACACTGCTAAATTCATCTCTTTGAGACAGTGATCCCTGGCAAATTATTTAGATTAGTTTACATCCATTGTGCTAGTTCCCTGTAAGAAGCATCATCTATACCCATACAATATAGCCCTTGGATTTATGTCTTCCCTTTTTTATATGTGTGGCACTAGGCTGTTAAATGCCACCCTGACACCCGATCCCATCAGATCTTCAAAGCTAATCAGGGTCAGCCCTGGTTAGTACTTGGATGGTGAGACCTCCTGGGAATACCAGGGGCTGTAGGTTCTAGTCCTGAGGACTTCACTGTTACAGTCCAAGCTCACTCGTCCATGGCAGATGAACCTGAGTTAAAGGGTGGGACCAGTTTTGCACTAGTTTCACTGTACCTCACCTAAAAAATTCACTGCACAGTATTGAAGGGTACACTCATGTGGGTAGAGCCTTTCTCAAATCTTCATTTGTGAAGCCTGGCCATGATGATGATGTGTGGCATTCATATAATTATATAATCATAACTAGGGGGTTTATGTTCATTTTTTCAGTTCAAATTGTCTGTAATAATTTGAAACCTGTAATGCAGCTAGCCAGAGTGACATTAATACATCATAAAACACTGCTTACATATTGCATATACTGAAGTATGGAAGGAGATTGTCTCTGGACCAAATAGGAAGTCAAAGTTTTTTTGGGATATAGCTTGAAATTATCAGAGAATGCACAGGGCTGAAAATAATCTAAAAAAAGCACATATGCCATGGGATGCTTTGTGCCCATAACATTAAAGATCTTTCAGATCCTCAATAGATATTTTATTTATTTATTTGCTTTATACTTTCAATCTTATTTTCACAGTTTAAGACATCAGCAAAAACAAAACTCCTTGAGTGAGTTATTGGCCAAGGTATGCATTTCAGTCATATCTCATTGAAGGTGATACATTTTTACAGTTTCAAAATTTCTGATGTGTTTTTGTTTGTTTTTTTTTCCTCAGACAGGAATATTGAAAAAATTCCTTTAATTATTTTTTGTTGAAAGTTACTTTGAAATAGCTTTTCATTGAAATGAGAACAGTAGAATTTCAGGAATCATTTTGCTCAGGTTTTCAGTTTTATTCAAAGTTACTCAGTTTTACTAAAGTAGAATGAAGAGAGGATATTTGGCTAACAAATTTTGTCCCAGAAGGCAAATTACACAGAAGATTATTATTGCACCAGCACCTTCACTACAAATGCAATAAAATGCTTAGTGCAGCCCATCTCTGCGCTGAGTATACTAAAAACAAGTGGAACCCCTGGGCACTGCAGAAAATACTGCAGGACACCTGATACTATTCACTGTCATTTATCTTCTTTAGTGTCGAAACTTTGTAAAACCCGGCAAAACACACACACAAAAAGAAAAGTCAGATAGGGAACTGATAATTGTCAAGGTCAAAAGGACTGTTGTTCTTTAAAGCTGTCAGCAAAAATAGCTTTTGCAAGCTCACTTCTTTTTCTTTTTTGTTTGTTTGTTTGTTTGTTTGGGTTTTTTAGCTTTACATTTTGACATTTTAAAAGCCCAAGTCTAGATTTTCCAGTGAGTTCTTTCCCCACTGGAATCAGAGCTTTAGCTATCAGTGCTGAAGGACAATTATATGTAGAGATGGTCAGCTATCTCAGTTTACTCAAGTTCTGAGTGACTGTTTTCCCGTGTTTTAAAAAGTAGGTCACGGACATCCATCTGTTTTGTTTTTATTTTTTTTTTCTTTTCTGGTGAAAGTGGGCTAGTACCTGAGACTTAGTTTGTGCCAGGAAAGCACTTGGCCATGCTGAGACCCAAAAAATCTCAGAAAAGTCCACATGGTCTGCCATGAATTTTTATTCTGTATCATGTCTGGCATCCTCTATCTTAATTAAAGTAATCATCCCTGTAAATTGTAAAAGAATGCATTGGGAAAAAAAAAATCTCACCTATATTGGCCTCTTATCAAGAAATAGGTTTTGAACAGAGTTACCACATGTACCTATATATACACAGATTTTTCTTTATAGCTATAGTAAACAGCTGAAATATCCCTGACTCATAGTCATGGCTAAGCACTGATTTTTTACAGTGACTCCTGTACTAGTGATGTTTTTTTCTCATTTTGACACCTACTTTTGTTTAGTTGGTGGCTAAACATATTGGCTTTGACATTTTTATAACTCTAAAGAAAACATAATTCATCTGCTCATAATTTGCAGTCTCTGTCTTTCTGCCCCAGAAACAAATCAAAAAGCAAAGAAAGAACTTACTTTTGGACAGTCATACCCAATCATTTAATGGTTTGTAAACACAAGATTCAAACATACTCTCTTTAATTCTCAAAAAGATATTCTGATTTAAGGAAATACTAGGCAGTGGGATAGTGCCTCTAGCATATATAATAAGCAGCATTTTACAGAGTCAAAACCAATTGTTATTGAGGTACCTCTTCTAGTGCCCTGTGGCAACTGGGTTGCGTCAGCTCAAGTCTTGTGATTGTGGTGACAAAGCACCACAGCAGCATATCCATGCTGTCAAGCCACTCTGTGATCAAGTCTGTTTGCATCCACTCCTGTATTCATCCTCTAACTTGCTACTTTTATTCTTTCTAATTATTCTGTACAAATTGAATTAGATTTGAAAGAACAAAATATCCCATCTGAACCTAATGTATATTTTATGCTACATGCTACTGCATAGTCCAGTGTTTCAGAGGCACTCATTTAAATTCCCCCAGTGAGAAGTCGAAATTAAACATAATTTCTCATGTATGAATGACAGTTTTGCTCTTATTACCTTCTTAGGAGATAGCGATGGCACCACAGCTGGCAGCTGTTTCTTGCACACAATATGGTTCAGCAGGTTTGTTCTGGGAACCTCTACTACAGCAAGTACATGGACAAGACAGGAAGATAAATATTTAGTTAGTAGCTCCTTAGAGACTCTTAGCATAAGGTAATGTATCAAGTTTTTAAGCACTGTCAAGACTTCTGGATATGTCAAGAAATACTTTTTGGATGCTTGGACAATTGTTATTGGACTTAAGGCCCTTAAGTATGTAATAAATATAAGTGCATATCTTGATCTTCTGAAGTTTGTACTGTGTTTCACAACTAGACACCTGTGATGCATGATAAATACACCCATTTCTTCCTCTAATCTCAGGTTCTTTCCAACAGAGTAGGTATAAATAGAACATTTTATTATCTATGGAGCATTCAGTTAACACTGTTGTGGAGATGGGGAGAAAACAATCATACAAGAAAATTAATACACCTAATAGAAAGCCAGAGTCATAAAGGATAATGGGCATCTCAATTTAAATAATAAGAATTATAATATTTCAAGATTATTTTTCTAAATATTTTCAAGTTCTTTACAAGAATTTTTACCACATATATAAGCCTTTATAAGAGAGTGTAATCTATACCGCAAACACTCTTTGATATAACGTGATTTTTTTCTTTTCAGAAAATTTCCATTTTTATACCAACAAAATAAAGAGAAAACATTTTTTTTTCTGGTACAGTTTAGTTCTCCAGGCTAACCAACCTAAGCTATGCAGGCAAATTAAACTTACTACCCAAGGGATGACATCTAAGCTGGAGTAAGTACCACTATAATTTAACAGGCAAATGGGTTTTTTTAACTGTCTAGTACCAACTCCTTCCCACCTGATTAAGGTACTAGACCAAAATGTGTTTTGTTTATTTTCATGAGGTGGCATAGTCCTGATTTGTTCATAATTGCAACATCTCAGCGCTATTTTGTGTGTCTATGTGGCCCTTGGTAATTTTTTCAATTGCTTTTGTTTGCCCCAGTTGTTTAACTTCAATTTCAATTTTTCCTCCAGGAGTTGTCACTTTTCCAGTGGATAGCCAGGACTAAGGTTTTACTTGTCTGTGTTCTGGAAATTGGTAGAAGCTTTACAATATGGAAGCCGACTAAGCATTTGGATACAGTACATTGGCTAAGTGCTTGCTAACCCTTGTTTTCTGGAACAGCTGGAATATAGCCATCTTAGCAGTTTTGCAAACACTATGAAAAGCAGGAAAAAGAACCCCTAACTCTTTATATGTATATATATATATATATATATATATATACACACATATATACATATATATCTATATATATGTAGAACTGACCTTGGAAACTAAATAAAAAGATAAAAAAAATAACAGCAACAACAATAATGAAAAAAGTGGTAATGAGAACACTGTAATGAGAATCCAGATCAAAATACTGTGCAGCAATACAGTATAACTCAAAAGCATATTTCCATCCTTGAACTCTCCCTTCATTTTTTTCTTCAGCAAGTATAAAAGTTAAAAAATTAACATTCTGTCTTCCAGACTTCTTACCTTGGGGAAAAAAAAAGGAAAGATTAAGAATTTAATTTCCTTAAATAGGGCTTATTTGTGGGTTTGTACATATATGTGTGAGACAGAGAAAAGTTGGGTGTTTTTTGATTCATTGCTCCACTGACAGTAAGACAAAATAGAAGTAAGTTTGCTGATATACGTAAGTACATATTAGTTTCTAAGGATTAGAAAACTATATGCCTACAATTCAAAGTAGTAGCATTAGACCTCAGGTTTGTACCTGTGCAAGTACTCCTACAGATGATGACAAGTAATGTGTGTTTCCTGTTACACATTTCCTTTGGAATTGAGTTTTTTCTTTTATTCATTTACTTTTTTTTCCTTTTATTTTCTTTTCCTAAGGCGGGTTTGGGGCTTGGAGCACATTGCTTCTTTAGTTTGTAGGACATGGTTAAAAGTATCATAAACCAGAATGTACTGTCTGACACACTATTACTCCCATATGGTGTCATGACTGTCATCTCTAAGAGAGGACATTTTTACCACACTTTTCTACAGTAACATTGCTGTTGTTCTCTGTTGGACTCAGAAGAACAAGAGTTGAATTATCTGTGTAGAAACTGGAGGATTTGTTGCTATAAAGTCCTTGGGTCAGGTTCCTCATTGAGCAGAGCTGCAGCAACTTGTCTCATATACAGTAATGACACTGGCACAACTATTTTATTGCCTGGAAGAGTGAACAATGAGACGTCTGGGAGGCAACTAAATCTGTCCTTAGCTCACTAATAGAGCTTAGAACAGCTTCATTTAGTGTAATCATAATTGGCATGATTTTTCTTCTGCAACTTCTATTATATTAAATTGTCCCATGAAAAAAATAACAAAAACCCCAATGGACAGTGCAAAAAGAGAGATAGAGGGCACATCCAATTTCCTTGAAGTTTTAAAAGCAATTCATTTTATATAGAAGAAAATATGGCTTGTCTTAGTTGTTCCTATAGGTGTGAAAATCCTGGCTGCCAAACAGGAATGAGATTTTTAATGAAATTTAGAGTGGCTGAGAGACAATTTGACAGTCTTATATAAAAATTTTAATTAATATTACAATATTTTACAATACTCATATTCCTTGAAAACATACAATTTTTGGCTTCCCTGGTGGGTAAGTTCTAATCCATAGCTCAGATCTGTATGGTCATCAGTATGAAAAAAGCTGGTTAATTCAGCAGCCTTAGAAATAAGATGCCATGATATAACAGACCTCTACCATCCTCACAGTGTTAAAAATAGCACCAAATATTTCAGGGAGATAAATATTATGTAGGAATAGGTGTAACAGCAAGGAAAAACTTTTGCATATCATGAACAGTGAGTGAATTACCTCTCATATTAATTGGACATGTTTCTGTTTTAGTAAATTAATATAAATGGGTAAGTAAGCAGCTGTGAGGAGGTTCCAAATTAGTATGAAAGATATCAACTATTTATGCAACTGTATTTTTCCTATTAAGCTAACAACCAGCTAGACCATGCAGCCACATTTCAGATTAATTTATAGAGGTGTAAATCTCAGATAACACTGTTGTAAATCTAGAGTAATTCCACTGAGCACAATGAAGTTACTCACAGCTTGCATTAGTGTAATTGGAACTGGAATATGGTCTGTATTGTAATAAGGCACCAAGTAGGTGGCAAAATTCATTTTGCTGGGGAAAAGCCTCTTAAGTTTTTCACTGAAATTTACTTCAGAGGCCAAATAAGAGTAGACCTGTCTGCCTAATTAAAGAATGGACTAGGCAAATTTATACTGCGTTCATTTCACAGAGCTGTTCATTGTTAATGTCAAATTCACTTGTGTGTGCTTCTAGGAGACTGCCTAATTCATACACCATTTAAAACAGAACCACTGCTGATAGCTGTAATTAGTTTCATAGCAACCCTTCCTCCTGCTGCTGCAACTGTGAGGCTGCTAGTCCAACTTCTATAAAAGGTATGTACCAATTAGTAAAGCCTGAACCTAGTCCAGTGATATTGTAATGAAAAGATAACAGTTGAGGAACCGAGTTTATTTTCTGTTTGATCTTACATTTGCAATTTGTTTGCAAAGATCAACTTCAGAAAAATAGTTGCACCTTGTTTTGGTCCTTCTAATTTGTGCTGTAAATGCACTTCCAGTTTTATAACACTGTGGTTATAGGAAGGCACTCAATGACAGAATAAGGATCAAGAAGTCTTGTATAGGAGATTAATGTGGAAACTTCTATCAAATCCAGTGTCCTCCTTTATTATTTTTAACCTTCAAAAGATTTATTCTTAGACAGAAGAAAAATTTATGAGATCTTAGTAACTTCATGTTTAGAAGATTAAAAATCTAAGCAATGTTGGGATTTTTGACTGTTTCTGTATGAGTATAAAGGTAATTTGCTTGTCAATTGGGGAGGTACAAAATGAAGTATTCATATCTATTCCTCAAGTGAGTGTCTCTTTCTTCAGTATGGAGACATTTTATTTTTCTGATCCTTTAAGTTGCTTTTTGTTCACTTGCTAAATTCTACACAGCTTTTGCAAGTATGTGACTCATATTTTTTGCATCTATCTATACTTTAGTGTTCAGATACACTTAACATTTCTTCTGTCTTTTGTGACCTCAATTTTTGGTACTTTCTTCAAGTGAGAACTAGGAATAAAATTTATAAATCAAAAAAATAGACTAAAGCTTTTAGGCTACATTTTTGACTTAACCTGCAAGATCTTTCCACACCACTTTTGATACAAAGTCTAGTCTATGCAATTTTTGCATATGAATTTCAACTATCTTGAAGAACCTAGTGAACCAGTCCTTCTAAAGAAAGCTCTTAGAGTTAACAAGGTGCTTTGAGGGTTATCAGAGGGAGATCACGCATTCAGAAGGTGTCTATTTCAAGTCAGATGAGTGATGTCTCTCTGTGATCCTTAACAGTTAGTGAACATTAAGGCTACAAAACCAAACTAGATAATTCTGATATAATACCCCCAGAAGCATGTGTAGGGTGGGCACTTCGACCTCAGAAAGGCTGCTTTGCTGATCTGCTACTAGGAAGTTGCATTATTTTCTACTCTAAACATAATGCAGCTCTATCCCACACTGATTTCAAGTGCACCTAAAAAAATCCAAGTCATATTTGGTATACATGCATGTGTCTTTGGGAACAATTAATACATATGATACAAGTATGGAGATGAAACTTAGTGTGTGTAATTCACCACATACCAATGTCTGAGAAGAAAGATTTTACTGAGCAGAGACAGTATGTTTGTGGTAAAAGATGGGTCAGCCTATGACTTTATATAATCCCCCATGGACCTTGTCATCAGTAAGTCAAAAGAATGAACTTGTCATGATTTCACTCAATTGTGACATATGGGGTGTTTTTTGTTTGTTTTGTAAGATTATTCTTTACCTGATGTGCCTCGTATGTTTAGAAGATACAAAACCATACTTGAAAGACTACTACTGAGCAGAACTACACACTAGGTGGGATGTGCACCAAAGTATTACTTGTGAAAAGCACATGAAAAGTCCTTTGTCAATACAGCTCATAACTGTGCTAGCATATTTATATGTACTCCTTGGCTAAAAACAAGGTAAGCATTATCCCAATGAACATACTTATTACACAAACCAACTCCCCCTTCTTCTAACTCTACTATCCTCTCACAAGAAAAAACAAACCCAATCAAAACAAACCAAAACAAATAACTCACTTTCATGAACTAAAGCATGGAATCCTGAGACTGTCATTACAAAAGGTGGTATATTTCCTGAATCCCAGGCAGTTGACATTGGGGTCACTTTTTTTAATCATGGCAAGAGTGGGGAGTGGCTCCCACCTGGAGAGAGAAAGGAAATAGCATTCCTGTCATCCCAGATTGTTTAAGCATGTTGCTGATACAGCAATGCTATTGATAGCCAGCAGCTGTGAAGGCGGTTCTCGTTCTTCCTGTATCTCCACTTGCAAAGAATTCCTCAAAGACAGTGTTGCGATTTTATGGAACCAAAAATATGATAAAAATTGACTGACCTTGCTTAACATATGAAAGAACAGTATATAGCAAGCATTTTCTTTCTAAAATATGTAAATCATTATGTTTTCTCTTTACAGATGAAAAAGAGTAAGAAATTCTCCTACAGAAAAAAAATCAGATTTTGAAATGTTTTAGCTTACTGAAAACACTTTAGGAAAACAAACAACTACTCTTGCATTTGCAAAAGCCCGTAAACTGTACAGAGAAATGTGGCTGCCACAAAAATTTTATATCTTTACAACAGGAAATAGGAAAAAAAGATTAATAGAAACAACTATAGAGAATGCATGCTGAAGCTGATAAATGAGAGAACACAGCCCATTTTGTAAGATCAGTACAGACAAATTCTGTTCACTCAATGAAATGAAGTACTTGCCACAGTGATGGGAACAGTACGAGAGTCTAAAGAGACTGAAACAGATGGAAAAAATACTGAATTCTCTGAGACACTCAAACTCTGAGAGAATCAAACATGATAGATGGCAAAGGAGGCACTATCATGACTTGCTGTCAGAGAAATTATTTTAGTTTTGTTGTGTTTCCTCCTTTATTTTGTGCTTTCCTTTCAAATGCAGAAAATTAGAGGGAAAAATATTAAACTCAGGATAGTTTGGGGAATTTTGTGTCTTGACTTTGACTTACTGCTTAACCATATTCTATCTTTTGGCCAGCTCTTAGAAATTCTACTTTTCCAAAAATTTCATATAACAGCCCCTTAAAAATTGTGAATGCTAGCAGAGATTTTGTGTACATTATTAGATTAGTGCTAGAAGATGCAAGAAATAGGTACATGCTAAGTGGAGGTAGACTCCAACAATATTTAGCTGTTAAAACAGATTACATGCTTAATCTATATACAATCAGTAGTTTTTCAAAAGTTCTATTGTGCTGGTTTTAAGGTAAACCAGCAGGAGAAATGAACTCAACACGAGAGAGATTATAAGTCAGA
>JAWWLZ010000001.1:82396370-82414034 GCA_035041345.1 Poliocrania exsul | reverse complement strand
TAGAGATAGAGATAGAGATAGAGATAGATAGAGATAGAGATAGATAGAGATAGAGATAGAGATAGAGATAGAGATATGTTTAGGTCATTTAGAAAAAAAACCAAAACAACAACAACAACAACAAAAAAAACAAAAAAAAAAACAACAAAAAGGCACCACAAAAGGTGGATTATAAAAGAGGTAGGGAAAGAGAGAGAGAAAAGGGAACCAAGCAAGATAGGAAAAACCACAATACTAACAAGAAAAAAGTATAAACAAAGAGGTCTTGAGCTTTGCACTAGAGGGAGTCAAATATAAACTTTGATTTGAATAAGAGGTATGCATCAAAGAAACAGAGCTTCACATATAGTTCTGCTTTCCCTGACTCATACTCAGGTCCTACAACAGGAAGAAAAATGAAAAGCTATCTTAGTTAGAATGAATATTTGGGAAAATTCAAGTAACATGAAGAACTTGAACTTTCATTGAGTTAGAAAACAGCTAGAAAAAACATTACCATGCATACCTTTTTTTCATTACTCTTGTTACCACAGCAGATTCTGGGCAATAGAACTCACTCTGCAGAACTAAGATGGTTGTCCAATATCAGAGCTGCAGCGATGAAGACAATTGAGCTAATCAGGAATATCTTAACATTTGAGTGAGAACAAAGAATTTGCATTGAGTGAAGTCCTGAATCTGGTTTGAAGAGTCACAGATATATTAGTTACATCTAGATGACAGAATTTGATCATGATCTAGAATTTTTTGAGATTTCTTAAAATTCTGTGTTTAATTGGATGCAGTGACAGTTTCTCAGTTTGCCTTCAGTGATATTCAAGCAAATAAATCTCTGTTGAACTGTTTGTCTCATTGCTTCATGCCACCATTGTGGGTGACTCACTGGCTTGACTAATGAACAAAAATATTTTTGAATACTTCTGAAACTATACAAAATTGTTTATTTTAGTTTCCTTCATTAAAAAAAAAATTCATTAGCAAAAATAAAACACTGTTTTTCCCTCCTTCATAAATAGAATCTAAATGAAAATATATGAAAGCCTAGATTTAGAAAGACTATGGATTTGCTTTTGATTCTGGAATACCTTCATTGAGAAATATTGGAACTTTTTCTCCATGGCTGAGAAGTCTCTTCTGATTCACTTTTCACATTTTCTTAGATAACAGCTTGGCTACCAACTTCTAGTGTGTTCTGACTGACACTTATTTTTTGTTCCTCTTGGAACTACTTTTTAAATAGATAGTCACTCAGCCAATAAGTAAAGCAGAGGATACAAATGTGTTTGTGATCTGTGTCTGAAGAGACATGATGTGACATTTGTGTTCCAGCATCCACTGGATTTACTCACCTATGCAGAGACAGAGACTACTAACAATCAACAAAAAACAATAGAGAAAATAACTCCCCTTTACTTGTGAAGTTTATCCATATACTTTTAGATTAGAATACAGTCTGATACAGGACATACAATGTAATATTAATATCTTGTGGGTGATAGTAGACATTAAAGGATACTTACTAGAATGTCACTGTGTTTGATGTGTACTCCAATGGCTGCACTATTGGATATGAGGCAACTACTATCAGAGTGTAGTTTCTGAATCTAATACCTTTTCCTCAGCTTCTTGAATGTTTTTCCTTTTTTCCCCCTTGAAGATATTTAAAAAAAATCTTTTAGTATTTTTTCCTAGCAAATTTCTTAATAAAGAAACAGGCAGAAAAAAATTGCTTCAATTGTAACAGGAAAATTAGAGACTTCTCTTTCCTACTTTTCACAGCTTTTAGTGATTTATAAACTTACTTTTTTAATTTCTCATAATCTGGGAAACTAACCATGTAAATCAATAGTCTCTCCTAAACTATGTCAACAGATATCCATTCACTCTTCCAGGTATTATATTTTGCTTCCTTATGAAAAACAAAGCTTTTACTATTCTCTTAACTATCTCATTGTTTCATTTAATGTCATTATTCTTGGAAATAACCCCTTCCTCAGCTTTGGCCTTTCTTTTCTACTTCTGGTGCTCTTGTTTATGACATCTCTGTTAACTACGAGAGTTCTATTCCTCAAGTTCTAGGTATTTGATTTATATTGTTTCCTCTATCTCTCTTTTCATTTTACTTCCAACAGAAAGATGAAACAAAAATCACACAGGAGAAATGGTACAACATTCTGCATTCATGCAGTAATTAAAAGAAAAATAATCAAGTCTGTACAATGATTTTTTTTTTATTTTTTCTTAGGATATTCAGTTCTATTTCAAATCATTTTAGCCCTTATTATTCAAATAGAGAACATCTGAAAAAGCACAAAGAATTTACTCTCACAAATGGTAATTAGTGCAACTATTTATAATTAGCATAATGCTTTTTTTTTTTTTTAGAAAAAAATCTCAGCTCCTTTTTCTTTCAGTTATGAAAAATAAAAACCTTTTTTGTATTGGCACAATCACTTCACCTTCAATAGAACTCGTGGCTATATAATCTATAGGGAAACAGTCAGTCTTAAGCCAGTACAAGAATTTTTCCTCTTAAAAATTGCCATAGCTGGCTAGATGACTTTTTTCTTTTATATCTTTTATCATACTATATTTTCATTTTTCACTGATAGTATATTCAAATTTTCACTCTTCCCAATGCTCATATTCTTGCAAAGATTCAGTACTCATTTATCTTCCTTGTTAAGACAGAAATTTTTTTCCTGAAGCATTTCCACTAGTTCAAATTATTTCTATTGATTGGAGGAGGAAATGAAAAAAAAAAGGAAAAGAGGAACTCTCTTTAGCTCACACAGGGGACTTCATATGTCAAGAAATCTCACCAGAAGACAAAAATACAGAGTCACAGTTGCCTGCCTATAGTTTTATATTCTCATTCTACTGATCTCTCCTCTACCTCTCCCCAGTTCCTTCCTCTAGAAATATTGGTGGATCTTTTTCTTTTAGATCATTGTTAATCATTTATGGTAAAAATTTTGAATTAATATAAAATTATTTCAATTAGCTTTAGCATTTGGTACGTGGATATTGGTTAAATACTGTCATATATTTCAGTTGTTTAGTTGATACTGATTTCAAAGGATCACTCAGGAATTAATTTCTAGAGAAAATCCTGTTCTGTTTTGTTTGGGTTTTTTAAACACATATTACCATATCAATGTAGCAGAATGTAAAAATATGCTAGCAACCTATCATGAGAACAGCTTGCCAACTGATAGCAAGAGAAATATAAGTATAGTATCTTTTAAAAAGTTTGAAAACAATTGATAGATGAAGCATATATAGAAGAATTTTTTTATTTTATTTTTTGAGAAAAGAACAAGGTTTGAGTCATAGCACAATTAGGGAAATAGAAGGAAACTTCATGTTACAAGTGATCACATTTTGCAAAACTGCTCTTAATGCATATAAAAGCAAAATCCAAGTCTTGAGGATAAAACTGTATCAAGCATTGTTTCTTGAATGCAGCTGAATATCACCTCATATTCACCATAAACATGTTTTTATGGGTAGACTGTTACAGAACCATGAATACAAGCATTGATATGCTCACATTTCATTTGTGCTGAACCACTAGCTAATTTAAATTCACATATCTCTTTCAAGTTTATACTTCTGTGATGATTTACAATCTGAAGATCTCACCTGATTTTTATGATTCTGTCTTAAAAAGCATGGGAGTAGTTGCACTCATTGTAGTGAAAAATATTATTCCTGGCACTTTATTAACATATTTGTTCATGACATGGGCAGTGGAATGTAGTACACTCTTGGCAAATTTTCTGATGTCCCTAAGCTGTGTGGTGCACTCTCTAGGGACATGCTGGAGTGAAGGGATGCCATCCAGAGGGAACCTGACAGGCTTGAGAGGTGGGCCTGTGCATATCTCATGAGTTTTTATGGCCAAGTGAAAGGTTTTTTTATGGCCAGGCCAAGTGAAAGGTTCTACATGTGGGTCAGGGCAACCCCAAGCACAAATGCAAGGCTGAATGGAGAATGTATTGAGAACAGCCCTTGGGAGGAGGACGTGGGTGTATTGGCGGACAAGAAGCTCAACATGACCCAGAGGTGGGCCATGAAGATGATTGGAGAGCTGGAGCACCTCTGCCATGGAGGCAGGCTGGTAGAGTTCAGGTTGTTTAACCTGGAAGAGAAAAAGCTCCAGAAAGACCTTATAGGACCCTTCCAGTACCTAAAGGGGCTGACAAGAGAGGTGGAGAGGGACTTTTTACAAGGACATCTAGTGATAGGGTAAGAGGGAATGACTTTAAACTGAAAGAGAGTAGGTTTAGATGAGACATTAGAAAGGAATTTTCTAATGTGAGTGTGGTGAGGCACTGGAATAAATTGCCCAGAGAATGTGTGGCTGCACTATCCTTGGAAGTGTTCAAGGCCAGGCTAGATAGGGCTTTGGTCTACTGGAAGGTGTCCCTGCCCATGGCAGAGGGTTGGAGCTAGATGATCCTTAAGGTAACTTCCAAACAAATCCATTCTATGATTACTATTTTCTGTACAGTAGTTCCATGTACTAGTTATTGCTGGTAAAACACAAAAGTTCTGTTGGTAATGTATTGTGAGTGTGAAGTGTGCAACTTCCATGTAAATGTAAACAACTCATATAATTATAGTGTAACCCCTAGGTGCAACTGATCAACTAGAAAATACTCACTGTGTGGATAAGTTTGGTGAATCAAGGTTGCTGATACAACTCAGCATTTCAACGTTGCTCTTCCCAGCACAACACAGGGTTTGTAAACTCAGAAGTGATTAGTCTCAGGAAGTCAGCAAAGGATATTCTTATTTTGTCTTCTGTGTTTTTTAAACAAAACATATGATCTGTCATTCCCTCTTCAAATACTCCTCTTACATACATATATGTTTTAAAAAATTGCCGTGTGTAATTAAGTTACAAACAAAAAAACCTAACATAGTTTTCAAAAATGTAGTAATATTTAAACTGTCAATATTCAGTCTAATCTATAAACTTGTATAAAATGTATAAAATCATATATAAATTCAGCTATGTGAAGAAGAGGTAATAAAAATCACTATGAAAGAAATAATTTTATCCTATTCCCTAGGTGTGTAGGATACTCTCCTAGGGGTGTGCTTTCTCATCAGAGCAGCTTATGACACTTGAGTCAGAAAGGGGCATATACTTCCTACCTGCTGCAGAGCATTGTTCCCAGCACCATACATCCAATATGTAAGGTGAAGGGAGTCAGAAAGAAACCACAGCACTAACACTGATAGTACTGCAATAGGAAAATGGAAGACATGGCAATACTTAAGGAAGAAAGCCTGAGCATTGTGCTAGTAGGATTTCCTAAGGATTGCTAGTAGCAAATTATAGTCATCACTCAGTCCTCTGGAAGTAAAAAACCCACACACTTCATACAGTTTGCTGTTGACACAAATACTGGTAAATTTATGAGCAAGACAAAGCAATCATACAGAGTTTTTGAAAGTACATCATAACTCTGACCCATTCAAAGAAATGGCTTTAGAACAGCCAAAGGCTTAAGTTACATTTTTAAGGAATGAGCAATGGCTTTTGGAAAAAATAGTTCTAAGAGCTATCCAGCACACAGAAGAGTAAGCTGAGCTCCCATGAAAACTTTGTGACAAAAAAAAAAAAAAAAGTGTATTCTGATTTTTCCTATGGAAGTTAGAAGAATAAGTAAATACTGCTGAAATTGCTATCAAGATATGGAAGTCATTATCATAGCATATTTTAAAAAGGATATTGAAAAACTTACAAGAGTGAAACACATCTCCCCACTGCCAAATTAAACATTAATTATTCCCAAGAGGAAGAAAATGTCTTTCAGTCAAAGACAACAAGGTGATTTAATTAGTGTCTGAGTGTCAGCAGAAAATACACATTATAGAAACTTCAGAATAACCGAATTTTCAAGTTGTGCCACAAAGTTCAAGCAGCTGAGATGGATTCTTCAGCTCCTGACATCCTCAATACAGGATTGAATAATTTCAAAGGCATATAGTAGCTGAATACAAGTTTCCTGGTTCCAGCTAGGGCAGGGTTAATTTTTTTTAATAGCCAGGAGGGTACTTGGTTAAGACACCAATGTTGTTTCATACCACCTCATGTCATTTCTGGGAGCACAGGGGAAAGGGACTCTTGCCTCTGAGAAGAAAGGCATTCCTTCCAGTCAAGAAAATATGGTGGAAAAGTGATCTGGTATTGTTTATTGTTGCAGGTTTTCCATGTAAATAATTTCCTTTCTTATACCTCTTACATATTATTTATATTTTTATATTTTTTATTTTATTATTCATATTGTTGCTGTTACTGGTTTTTTTCTTATCTCATTGGTGTTTCCAGTAAATTGTTATTATCTCACCTTTTGATCTTTGCCTTTTTTGTCTCCAGCTGGAGAAGGGGAGGGGAAGGACCTCATGGTTTTAGCAGGAGACCTAAACTGGAGAATACCATTCCTAAACTACAACACTTGGAAGACTGAGGATATACCAACACCCACTGGTCCCTTCCAGCTTGAAAGTATGAGTTCTGAAGGACCCTAAGCCAGCTGAGACCAGCTCAGAACATTTGCTGTAAATTTGATGCAAAATGTAAATATATTATGTTCCAGATACCTGCCTCACTAGTTATTTGTGTTGAATAGTTTTTATTCCTGGCTGATAAAATGTGCTTTATGAAACATTAATTACAGAAACAGAATAATGGCTTTGTCTTCATCATTATTAAGTCCATTCTTTTAATTAAAAGAATGCAAAAGAAAATAAAAATTCACAATACTACTTAGCCACTCTGGCTTTTATCTTACCCTCTTGTTTCAGAATCTAGTCTTTTTTTAGTCTTAATTTTAGACATTTCTTATTTGAAATTTAGTTCATATAGCTTTTCTTTTTTCTTATTTGGTATTTTCTTCACACTTTGGATCTGTTCCTTCTCTTTTTATTAAAATTATTTATTAATATCTGTAGGCATGTGAAGTTATTTAACAAATATTTATCCTCTGAAACAGCTTCTATCTCATACCTTTACACTGTAGATTTAAATATTAAAAATTACAGTATATTAAGCATTTATGTTATGGAAAAAAATTACCTAAATGAATAGTGTATGGTGAAGATGCACATGACTCCAAATATTGAATTTATGCATCATAATATTGAAAGCCACAGTTCTTTTACTTTCTTGGAAGAGGGAACAGAAAATGCAGCTGGTCCAGAAATATCCTGATGGTATACCTGAGCCTGAAAATCCTTTTGAAACAGAAATATAAATCACCATGTCATATTATCTCATACTTTTTTTTTCCAAAAGGAGTATGCAAAACTTGACTGTTTGGATTGTGTTTAATAGAACAATTACCAGGAACTAAGAGACACAAGTTCAGTACCAACCTAGCCTTATTGACCCACACCTTAATCAAAGAATATTCCCTAACACTTTTGTGGAAAAGCATCATCACACAGCTGAAAATATGAGCGATTTAGTGAGTAAGCACTTTGATCACAAAACTGTTAAGTGACAGGTGACAATGTTTCCTTCTTCAACACATTTTAAGTAGAAGGTTCTGTTACAATTTCTGCTATGCTGAATGTTCCCAGCAGATACTTAAGTGATCATTTTTGTGTGATTTCAGATGTGGACATTTGCTTGTTCAGTTTCACCAGAGTCAACAATACCGTCATTTATATGTACAGGGCTGAAGGCAATGAAGAAATTTGATCAGGAAAACTCAGGATCTTTAAGGAACTAAACTGTAAGCAGTGAGGTTTCCAGACTTATAGCTCAACACAGACACATTTAATGTAAGTTCTTGATTTGGATCTAGCCTTGGTTTTGTGTTTGTTTGGTTGTTGTTGTTGTTGTTTTGTTTGTTTGTTTTTGCACATCAAACCTCCATTTCTACTGTAAACAGGCTGAACTGGAAAATATGGAGATTTATGGGAGATTTAGTGGCTCCTGGATTGCTGTGTTAATAAAAATTTTTTCCCATCCTCCTTTCTAAGAATTTATCCTATAAATATTTTGAGTTATCCATATTTAGCTCTATCCTCTGCTTAACTTCTAATCTTCTTCAGGTATCCAATCACTTAAATGTCTTTCTTCCTCGACCCAAATCTGGACACCAGAAGAGTTTAATGAGGAAACACTAGGAGCCATAAGTTCGTAATTCACACAGGGTGAGTTATAACATAATGTCCTATACCAAGTTTCTTATATCATTTAGTCATGCGGTACTAAAAACCAAATATTCCTATAAAAATGATAGAAAAAATATTCTTGAATTAAAAGGAAAAAAAAGTTGTGACTGACAAATAAATATAATTCTGAATTGAAAGAGATTCTTCAGTCACACCAGATGCATGTGTTGACTGGTTTTGATGGAAACTTGACATACTAAGACATCCCAGCATGAGTGCTTTCTCTGTGTCTTTAACCTGAGTTTGTACAGATAAAAATCTCAGTCTGGCACAGATTGGCTTGTAGAGTATATGATGTACAAGTATAGTACATGAAGCAGAAATAAACCTTTCCTGTATTACTTTGTATTGTCTGTTTAAATCTCTTCAAACATATAGTTTTCTCTTTTTTATACTCTGAAAACAAATGCACACACATGCATCTCAGCTCCCTGCTGGCATAATGATAACCTGCAGAGATATATTTATTTAATGTTACATTGAGCAGAAGAAAACCTCTGCAAAATAACACTTTCTTCTCCTGCATGTAAACAGAGAACAATCTTATAAATGGTCTGTACTCTTCAGAAACTCTTTTTCTACATTTGGGTACAATGCAACTATTGTCTCTTATAAATTAGTTAAATGGTTCATTTTAGCTCTCCCTATTTTCTGCTTCAAAATAAGAAGATAAAAAACCCCTCTTCATCTATTTTATGCATTTGTTCAATATGAGGAAGAATAATAGGATGTAAGAAATACAGCTTAACAAACTGTACACAATTCCTTTTGTTGTTCCTTCTCGAATTCAGATAGATCTCTTTTTCTAAAAAATTGTCAGTTTGTTTTTTTTGTTGTTGTTGTTGTTTTGTTTGTTTGTTTGTTGGTTTGTTTTGTCTTTTTTAGCATAAGAAAATCCCAAGTTTTCTAGAGATAAAAGTAAGATGAACTCCAAGGAGCAATGTTTGACCTTTAGCAAAATTCCTAAATTTAGTCAAGATTCTAATTTCAAGAAAACCTAGACAATATTATCTTTAAATAAACACGAAGGGAGGACAATACTAGAAACAGAGAGTTTTGTGTTTTCTTTTTATCCTACAGAAAATGACAAAAGGAAAGCAATTTAAAATATCTGTGTAAATGTAGCAGTCATTACTTAAAACAACATTCGATCATGAACAGTACAGAACCCTCAAAACCCAGTTTTTTTGCTGAAATCAGTGGCCAAATTCCACTAATTAAAAGAGTACCAAAATTTCACTCTTAGTAAATAGAGGCATTGTTAATTGGGAGTGCATCCAAAAAGAGACCTAGATTACGTAGGGAGACTCCACAGCTTCTCTGGGCAATCTGTACCACTGCTTGGTCACCCTCACATGCCTGTGGCATGGTCAAACACATCAGGAGAAAGATTCTCAGGTTTCTGCTATGGAAGATACCTGGCATATTTTTTGGTAAATGGAAGAGGAATTAGCTGATGCCTCTTCATGTGAAGAATGGCTTCCCAAGTTCTAGCTCAAAAAATTAATGGAAATAAAACTTTGCAGAGCAACCATGGGAATAGTTAAACTTTTCATCATAGCCAAATTTTTCATGCATTTACTTTTTGAACGTCAAATCATCCTTCAATCTGTACATTTGTAGCTTCTATTAATATCACTGGGAACTGAAAGTTCAGTGTAAAGATTCAGTACATCCATAAGTTATATTTTCCAGTTACAACCTTGTCTGAAGGTAGAAAGCAAGGCAGAAAAGTATATATATGTCTTGATATTAAAAGGTTTAAAAACCCCATCAGAGGTGATATGCATGTGAACATGGATTAGATGTAACAAAGACACATCAGGCTAGTTGCCATATGCAGATTCCTTTTATACACCTTTGATATGGGACCCATTACAGCTTCAGCAGAGTTTTTCACTATGTCTAGTCAGAACAACTGAGGTCTGCCAATAGAAAGCAGAATTGCTTCCATGATATTTTAGCCAAATCTACCCCCGGGAAATATCACTCACATGACTGGAAACTTTCTATCTATGTGTTCTATTCTAGTCTCAAGATCCAGTTCCCAGAAGAAAGGCCAATAATCAGTAAAATGGGATAGATATTAAATTGACGTTGTCTTGGGTTGAGCTGGCAAAACGCCAACTGCCCAAAGACAGAGGTAGCCCCGGCTGAGAAAAGGAAGAAAGGGAAAAAAAACTAAAATAACCAGGTTTATGCTTAAATGAGCTGCATATATTTATACAGAAAAGTGAGAATTAAGAGGAGACTACAATATAACACACACTTATATAAGAATTTCTTCCTAATGTCTAATCTAGACCTTCCCTCATTTAGTTTAAAGACTTTCCCCCTTCTCCGGTCACTACATTCCCTTGTGAAATGTTTCTCCAGCTCTCTTGAAGGCACCCCTAGGTACGGGAAGGCTGCTCTAAGATTTCCCTACAGTCTTTTCTCTTCCAGACTGAGCAAACAGATCTCTCAGCCTGTCTCCATAGGTGAGGTGCTCCATCCCTTTGATCACCATTGTCACCCTCCTTTAGATTCAGTCCAGCAGGCCCATGCCATTCCTGTGCTGGGGACCCCAGAGCTGGATGTAGCACTCCATTTGGGGTCTCATGAGAGCCGAGTAGAGAGGCAGAATCACCTCCCTCAACCTTTTGGCCATGCTGCTTTTGGTTCAGTGCAGTATACAACTCTCTTTCTGGGCTGTGAGTGCACATCACTGAATCATGTTGAGCTTTTCATCCACCAGTATCACAGCATTTCAGTACTTAAAGAGGGCCTACAAAAGAGCTGAAAAGAGACTTTTTATCAAATGGGTAGTCACAGGACATCGGACAATGGTTTTAAACTGAAAGACAGTAGATTTATATTGCCCATAAGGTGGACATTTTTTACAAGAACACTGGAACAGGTGAGCCAGAGAAGTTGTGGATGTCCCATCATCAAAAAAGTTCAAGACCAGGCTGGATGGGATTTCAAGCACCTTGGTCTAATTACAGATGTCCCTGCTGTTACTTTAACAAGGAAAGCAGATTTGGATTTATCAAAACACTGAAAAATTCTTGATAACTTATGGGAATACAATGCTAGACTTGATCTATCTGGTTACATATCTATTCTACACTGGCAGACAGTGAAAGAGAAGAAAGAACAATCTGACACTAAAAAAATAGAATAGAAAAAAATATTACCAACTTACAAGAAGCTTATAGGATATGGCAATTTTCCCATTCTTCTGATTAATCTATGGGGAATAAGATGAATGTAAAAATTACTCCTGTAGGATGACACATGTTAATCCATAGGAAGAAGATAAACAGTTTAACACTTTCCTGAAAGTTTTCATGTTTGGAATAACATGTTGAGATTGCCTTAAGGTTCAGACATTTGGGCTACTTTATAAATACTAGGAAAAAAGTAAAATAAAAGAAAGGACCTGTCACATTTGACATATCAGAAGCCCCATTAGGTGCTGAAAAAGAAGGAAATACATACCTCTCCTAGCTCCATTTCTAGTGATGCCTGAGGGGTTTTAATTTTTTTTTATTATTTTTATAGATTTTAGAAGTAATTGTAGTGAAACATAGATTTTAGTATACCAGTATTCCTAGTAGCTTAAGTTAAATGTTATGCATTCCAACCTTTACCACATATCAATCCCTAAAAATTCCTTTAGTTGTTCAGACTTCTTTTCAAGGTAGAAGACTGAATAATATCTTAAAGTCTGCTCCATGAGACATAAACATGGGCACAACGACATCAAAGCTCAGAACAATGGAAGGCTTCCAAAGATCTCTGTGTGCTGCAAGGAAGATGAAGATGATGAAGAGAGGGTCCCACTCTCCCCCAGCCTCAATTCCTGACGATGTGTTCTGGGGGTGGGCAAGGCTGGGCCAAGGGGATGGATGAACAGGGGATTGGATGGACATTATTATAAAAACCATGGAAAAAAAAACCATATCGATATGTATTCCTGTGGGCTCTAGGCCTGGAAACTAAAGGACCTTTGCTTTTTATCTTATTTAAATATGTTAAATTGGCTTGGAGTCCTGTTTTCTGCAGTGTGTTAAGGCATGACTAGCCACAGTATGTTTTGCTCTCACGGTGTGCTGGTAAAACATTTTATATCCACAATAAATGTGTGTTAACATAAAGGACAAGCTTCTGAACTAAGAAGCATAAATGTATCAGAAGTAACAATCTGGAATGTTGATTTTTTTCCTCTTTCTGTTCAAAGGACAGAAGTAGCCAGATGCCAAAGGCATTGTTTACCTATATAATGTGCTAAGCTCTGGAATTTCACCATAAAAATTAAACCACATTAGAAATATAGCAAGTGGCTGAAGGAGAAAAAAAGAAATAATCAAGACTGAAAATGACATGATTGCTTTTGTCTGAGTGCTTCAGGCTTCACCTGAATATGCAAGAGTTGTTATATTCATTGTAGGATTAGAAAAAGTTCTTTGTATTTGTTATGATTTTATATGTGGCATAATATCTACATTTGTAAAAGCACTGTCAAGAAAACATCTGTGCAGCAAGGTTTACTAGTGCAGAGATGGAGCTATTCTTATGCTACTGTGCTTCTTTGGGGATTAAACAACTACCTTTCATGCCAATTTCTTCTGCTTCCGGTGGAAATATCAGCTCAGGTCAGCTCTCTGCCTGTGCTCTGTTACAGGATTTAAACACACTTCAAGTCACTACTGAACCTTCCAAGGTTTTACCTGATGTCACAAAAAAATTTTCCTGTTAGCAATTTATTTAAAATGCTGGGATGGAGAGAATTATATATGAAGCTAAGAGATTGACTACAGACATAATTTTGTTCTTCATGCAAAAACCAAACCAAACCAAACGAAACCAAAAAAACCCACTCTGACTAAAATTTGAGAAGATACTTTCTTTTTTTTTATATTTTTCCTTTTGGTCACCACTTATGGGCAGTCTTACAGCCATAGATCAATCAAAATCTCTCTTGCCTCCACATAACAGGACTGAGACCAATATGTGACTCACATCGACAAAAGCTTAACACAGTTCTGCATGGACCTTTTCTTTCTATTTTAAAGGTTAATCTAGGTCACGTCTGAAACTGAACATGTTATATAGAGGAGTTTATGTGTATTTGACTTAGAGTTACTACAGTACTGAGAGTAATGCACATTACAGTAGAATAAGTGCCACTAGTCCTGGTTCCTCTCTGGGGATGTGTGGAGTAGTGTTGTGAGCTTACGAATATAAAAGCTGTCTGAACATAAATTCAACCTACTTTAAGAAAAAGCAGTTTAATCATGGCATAGTATGTAATATAATGATCCTCTTAGCTAGAGTATAATAAGATAAACTTTAATCATAATCAGAGTTGTACTTGTGGGTGCATTTACAGAACACTTTTTGCCACAATATTATGCAAAGTTATGAATTTATTTCTCCCTGTGCATGTTATTTGAATAAGGTAGGCAAAATGGTCCTACGTACTGGGAAAGATCATATTCATGTGCTGAAAGCTCTCTTAAGCGGTATGATCTACACAGGTCCTCAAAGAGAAGTTTGTTCTTAGGAGTCTTTATATAAAATCCAGGATTACAAGATAAAGAGTTTTCATTAGGCTTGATGGAAACTGGTCAAGCTAACTGTACAACTAATAACTATATGAGGTCTGTAATTTTTCTAGCCTTTCCTTTAGTTTGCTTCTACTTCACAGAAATGAAGTTACTTAACTGTGCAAAATTAATTTAGAATGTTGGATGTTTTTGAATGATATTCTGAATGACGCCATCCAGAGCCTATTTCATTAATTGCCTAAAAATAAATGATAGTGTAGTTATCCATAAAATTTTTGAAAAAGTATGTGTAGACATGTGCTATGGGTTTAGCTAGGCCTAAATTAAGGCTTTAGTTTTCAGAGTAGGCCTTAGATTATCAACTGACTCAAACTGGGTCAGGCCAGTTGACAGCTGACTTCTACTGGCCAGTGGTATTCCATACCATATTCTGATCTCATCTCAAAAGTAAAAGCAGGGGTAGGAGGGGCTTAGTCCAGTTCCTTCATGGCTACTCATCTGGAAAGGACATATTGTGTTATTTTCCAGGACCAGGCTCCATGGCCGCTTGCTGCTATGGTATCTTAGGAGAGTAAAAGGTTTATTCTTAGTCTTTCTGCTTGGGTCTGTCCCTCGGGGGATTGAGTTCTATTGGGTGATTTTAGCTAGAATGGTGGGATTTGTGTTCGATAGGGAGGTGAAAGAATTATTTGTTATATCTAATTTGTGTAGGTGTGTGTTACATTGTAGTTTTCTTTTAAATTTTTTCTGTATAAATATATAACCTGGTTTAAGTTTTTTTCTCCCTTTTCTCAGTGAGAGGAGGGAGACTCTGACTCTGTATTAGGCAGTTGGCATTTTGCCAGCTCAACCTAACACAACATGAAAGTTGTGTTTGATGCAATAGTTTCCAAGCCATGGCTTTTCCAGAACTGAACTACTCCTAGCAAGACATAGTAGAGCAATAACATTAATAGCTGATAAATAAATATGTAAGGAATTTGAATATTTGCAACACTTTCAGTTTGTGTTTAAGATTTGATTTTCACTATTTGCTCATCTTTCCTTAAGTGTGGTTGCAGTACTGTAACTGGTAGGCTTTTCACTGTTCTAATTCTCTCACCCATAAATTTTTAGTGCAGTTATTACACAATCAGTAAGTAGACTGACATAATTATGTTACTTTGCTATATCATCAAAGGGAGAAATGTTCAAGTGATCTTAATTGTGGTTGCTTCCTTTGTTTTTTGCAGCTCATTGTATCAAAATTTTTGAGTAATGATCAAGGCAAAGTTTCAAGTTTTTATCTGGACAAAGTTTTAATCTGGAGTAGAGTTTTGTTTTTGTTTTTTTTTCATAGCTTCATAGTCATATCCTCGTTAGAGCAGCCAGGACCAGCTGATTATTGTGTAAGTGTAAGAAAAATTTGTGTTTTCTACAATCTCTATGTCATTTCTAACAAACTGTTAACAATGGATCATTTGCAACAGCTGCCCAGGGCACACCTGACCCCTCAGACTACAAGCTGGGTGTTAGAGAACCCTGTGAGATTGGGTGTTCACACCAATGACTCAAGTGTGATAACTCCCCTCCAGGGAGGAATTAGTACCTTCACACCCAGCCTGAGGGGTCATGTCTGCTATTGGGCCATCAAGGATTCCAAAAATATCCCATGACTCACAGAGTAAATCACCCATTGTGAAACTCTTTGCCCTGGAAAATGTACTGGGCATTCCCATTTGAATGTGAGCATATATAATCTTGGGGTTTGGGGACTTCTGGTATCACTCATCAGATCCAGAGGAGGACCAGAACATCAACAGGACTGTGACTGCCACTCTCAACCAGACTGCAACCATCATCCTCACCAAGGTTTTCTCTTTTACTTTGGACTCAGAGGGACCACGTGGGGCTCAGCATAGGGGCTAAAAAACACCATCCTGTTTGTGCCTCGGGGTGCTGGGTTATACTTCTGTGTGTTGTGGATTAAAACCAATTTCTCTTTGTATCATTGCATTTATTGTAATATTTTTATTAAATTGTACCTCTGACTTCTAATCTCTTTTGAGCTGGGTTCATTTCTCCTGCCAGTTTGCCTTTAAATGAGCATGGTCTAGGTTTTGAATCTGTCAGTGTTTTGGTTTTGTGCTGAAAACAGTGTTAAGACAGGGATGTCCTCGCTGTTGCTGAGCAGCACTTGCACAGAGTCAAGGCCTTTTCTGCCTCACCCCACCCTAGAAGTGAGCAAGTGCACAAGGATTTGGGAGGTGTCACAGCCAGGACAGCTGGCTCCATTTGGTCAGATGGATATCCCATATTATATGGCATCATACTCAGCCTATAATGCTGGGGGAAGAAGGAAGGAGGAAGTATTTGGAGACATTGCATTTGTCTATCAAAGCAATCATTAAAGCATATTGGGGCTCTGCTTTCATAGAGATGGCTGAACACCTGATGGGAAGAATTGAATGAATTCCTTGCTTTGCTTTGCTTATATGCATGGCTTTTGCTTTAATTTTTAAATTACTTTATTTCAAATCATGAATTTTCTCACTTTTACCCTTGTGATTCCTGCCACATGTCACAGAGGGGAGAATGTTCAACCAAGTGAATGGTGTTTATTGCTGTCTGGGGATAAACTATGACAGTGTGTCACTGTTTTCCTGTACACCATGGATGGGCAGCACTTAAGGTTTGTCCCACTGTACTACACAGTAAAATGGTATTCAAATTTTCCAGGTGTTTGTCAATCCTAACAAATTTTCATAAAATGCCTTGAAAACATTATATCTGTCCAGTCTCACAAGAGTGTCTAAGTTAAGAATTCAAATACTCAGCTTACAGAACTTTCTGGTATGCCACAGGTGCTATCCATTCTGCACACCTGATTTCTTGCTATGAAAAAAGTCACAGTGATTGGACAGGGATGAGGAGGCTGGATGATTTAGATGGCATTGGAACACTTAGAAGAATCCAGAGATGAGTCCAAAACCAGTCACAGAGAGGTTTTCTTGGGACCGAGATGTTAATAGTGAGATTAGAAGAAGCTCTAAGGCGAGGGTTCTGCACCTCACAGAGCTGCACAGTTACCCAGGGGATGACTGAGCCTCCTGGGAGGTCATCTCTGCTTCCTGAGTTTTTAATAACAGGGAAACCCCAGGAGAAAGCCAGGAAGTATCCCTGTGAATTTCTCTTCTGTTTTTAATGAAATCAAACAGAAATGAAGATGTTTTTTAATGGAATGCTTTCAATCCATAAATGGTACACCTGAAAAAAAAAATCTCATCAGCCTTAGTGAAGATTTATAATAGACCCATAATAGATAGATAAAAACACCATATGTTCATTACATATTTTCATCAGTGTTTGAAGGGAATGGGTGACATTTATATCATTCTGTTGTTGTCTATATTTGGTGCTGAATTAGCTAAACAGGATATCAGTAAGATTTTTTTTTCTAAAAGCATGGAATACAAGTAAAATGTACACTTCATAAGATACATTTTCAAAGATAAGATGCATTTTTAAACATTTTAAAATAGAATTAAAGAAGTGTGCTCAGGTGTAGGGAAGAAAAACAATTATCCATTAAATTAAGCAAATTATGTTATTCTTTAAAATGAGTCAGCTAGGTCTGAATTGGTCTTGTTTGTTAAGCATACAAATATTTTATAATTTCAAATGAATAATACAAATACATTAGTCAAATTCAGGCTTATATTAATTAATTCAATCTTTATGCATCCTTGCACTTAGGTTGCAATATTGTCTTGGGTTGAGCTGGCAAAACGCCAACTGCCCAAAGACAGAGTTAGGCCCAGCCGAGAAAAGGAAGAAAGGGAAAAAAAACTTCTAAAACCAGGTTTATGCTTAAAACTAGCTACATGTATTTATACAGAAAAAAAGTAAAACTACAATACTACAATATAAC
>JAWWLZ010000001.1:82339062-82390175 GCA_035041345.1 Poliocrania exsul | reverse complement strand
ATCAGTAATTATTCCAGTACTTTTTCCTCCATCTATCCAAGGAACTGTAAGGCTAACAGAATAGTAGCTCCAGTTAGTAGCCAGTAGATAAACCATGTGATCACCACACTTTACCTTAAGTTTTACCTCAAAAAGATATTTGGCCAACATGTCCCCTGCTGAAGGTCCAGGGAACAGCAATCATTGCCTTGGCATGCTAGAAAACAATATTTTTATCTAAGTTTACTAACTATTAAAAAGGGGTTTTACCTGAATTGTTATTATTTCCCACAATTTCATTGTCTTTCCTCCTTCAGACTTATCATAAATTTGTTGACATTTCACACATAGACTATTACCTCCTAGAACACTGCCTGCATCCTCCTAATCTCTACTGTCACTTTTAATTCCTGAGACTCCTGCTGCTGTCCTTAATCTTTCTTGCTCCAACTGTGTTTTCATTTGGACCTCTCCAGGTGTTCTCTGATTTCAGGTAAAATCTGCCTCTGTTTCCCTCTCTAACATCTAGTGGTTATTTATAATTTTTATGAATCATTGTTATGAATAATTTTATGAAAAATATTTTATTTCAGAATATGGGCTTTGTAGTGTGTCTCACTTTTAAGGTCAACCTGTCTACTTTGAGTTGCAGAGATAATGATGCTTTACTGAAAGATCAAAGCAGGAGAGAAGACTCATGATAGAAAAACATACTGAGGAAACCAGAGGTTGAAATCTTAATCTAAAAATGTTAGATTATAAAAGAAATAAAGAAGCTTCCATGGTTTTTTGTAAACTCAGTTCTGTAGGAAAAATATTAAATCTACATTGGGGAAAGGAGGTGGGAGGAGACGTGGCTGAAGCAAATGTTTCTCAAAGTATTTAATTGAGTAGAAAATACAAGACCCTGTCAAATCAGTTTTAATAAAAACTTTCAGCTAGGCTTAATAATTAGCTACCAGAGCAAATTAAAAATAGTGCAGTCTCCCTCATTAGAAATTTTAAACTGAAGATTGGGCACCTCCATTAAGGCTGACTGATGCTTCTGCTAGCTCATGCAGGTGAACGTAGGAATATTTCACTGAACTACTTTTCTTATGGAAGCAGTCAGACTAAGTGATTAAAAGTCTTTTCACTTTGAAAAATGCTAAAGGTATTTTGCTTCAAATATTTGCTTTATATCTATGCTGTTGTCTTTGTTTGCTTATTTGTTTCAGCTTTGTTTCTGTGTCCCTGCTCTGGAGAAATGAATTTAATCTACTTTTTAAACACTTTAAAGTTTAGAGCGTTCATTTGTCATAAGGGTATTTTCAGCTGCTCTCTTTAGCTGTCTATCCAGAAGCAGGAGCTGATGACATCTCTCACTGATGACCTGTACCTATTTAGAAATTGCCATCAAAACAGGCTTGAATGCTATAAAAATTGACAAAAGAGATATTTGAAAATGTTTCAGAATACTAATGGACTTTACTTTTCATAAAAAATTAAAAGGGATGTGACGAAAGAGATTATAATGAAAATTAATTGATGTAATGATTCCTCTCTTGCTGATTGCAAAGAGAAAAAAATATCCTGCAAGCTAACAAAGGTGCCCAAAAATCATTACATTGTAGAACTAAACATAGTCTTCAGATATTATGTAAGAGGAGACTTTTAAGAGCTATCTGATTTATCATCAAGCTGGCATCAGTTCCCTAGCATCAAACAGTTCCTCAGTGGAAAAGGTGGTCTCTGTTGCTATGACTGTTCTAAGTGAGTTAAAGAGATACCTGCTTCTTCCTTTTACCAAAACAAAACAAAACAAAACAAAACAAAACAAAACAAAACAAAACAAAGAGAAATAGACTACACATTTTGATATATGTGGACAGCAAAGAGAAGAAGAAGCTAATTACTTTCTGTCCTGTGAGGATTTTGAGTATGTCCCCCTGGAGGTATTCTGTAATAATCAATTATGCTTTGGGTTAAAAATGCTGCTAAAGAATTTACGTGCTAATTGAAAATCCTGTCATTACATCTACAGCATGAATTACATAATTCATAGTTATGAATTATAGATATGAAGAAATCTTACACCTGATAGCTACCAAATCTGCCATTTTTGTCCTCTGAAAATCATATTAATAGTGTTACAAAAGGAATATGACTTTTATCCACCACCGATTATGCTAATTAAGAGAAGTCTGAAGTATCACCTTTTACCTCAGTGCCCAACAACAATTCTCACTATTCTCCTCTCTATTTCTATTCATCAAAAGGAAATCTAAGAATGATAAATAGAAGCCCAATATACAATATGATGTATAGTGCAGTAAACAACAAGCATAAATGGAATATAGAGTGGACTTAGCCTATTTCAGAAAAATATAACTCCCAGAAAATATTGTAACAGTATTTTTCATATAGAAAACTTTTCATTCTCAAGAGTATATTCTGTTAAAAAGGTAAAGGCATACATTTTCCAGTATTCTATTTATGTATTTATCTGGTTGAAAAAATGTCTTTATACTAGAAATTGTTTAGGTATAAAATTTTCAATCTTTTCCCCTTTTGGATGTTATCCTTCCAAATCATTCCACTCCTTTCCTTCACAGAAGCCTATATAATTAATCTTCTTTGCTTGAAGGTGTATCTTTTTTGCTTCTTTGTCTCCAGGTAACAGTTTTGTTCTCAATAAGCTTGATTGTCAAAAGATGAGACTACACTAGTTTTCTCTGAGAATGGAGGATAGAATTGTCTGGCTGAGTAGTGTTTGACTTTCAAGATACTGTGACTTCTAAGCTTACCTAGTTACTCATTTTTTTCCTTGAGGTTTTAAATTTTGTCCCCTAAATGTAAGCCACATTTCTGTTGTGATTGTATAAAATAATCTTCATGATGAAAGAATGTCCCATAACAAGGATTATATGAAATGAGACTAATATCAGATAATATACTCTAAGGGAATTGCAAAAGGCAACATAGAAATCTGATGAAACACAAAAACATGGATATCAATGAAAATTACTTTTATACAACCCATATAAAAATTGTAACTAATATTTGTGACAATTATCAAAACACTGCTAACAGAGCCAGAATTAGATAAAAAGTTAAGTCCTGTACACAAATGTACAAGTTTAACATGGGCTTCAGAGTACAGAAAGAAAAAATGTTTCAAAATGAAAAAACATACTTTCCCTTAGCAGATATTTAAAAATGTTTTTTGCTTTTGTTTTTTTGTTTGTTTTTCTTTTTAATGTAAAGGAAAATAATTAAAAGATAATTTAATGGATTAGGCCATCTTATTCCTGTATAGGATTAACATGGACTTGCATTTTGTTGCCGTTTCCCAGCTGCATTCTTGAGAAATTAGATAAAACATTATTCTCTACTCTAGAGACTGAAGTTCAAAACACCTATCAAACTAAGTGTATAGGTCACATTAGATAAAGTTTAGCCTCTCTAATATAACATAAGATGAAATTTCTTTTAAATCCCAGGTGTATAGGTACCTAATCAGCCATGATTTCACTGCAAGCAACTTAAAATTCCAGCCACCAGTGGTGTTCCTCAGGGCTCAGTACTGGGGCCAGTCTGCTCAATATCTTTATCGATGACCTGGATGAGGAGATGGAGTGCATCCTCAGTAAGTTTGCAGATAACACTAAGCTGGCTAGGAGTGTTGAATTGCTGGAGGACAGGAAGGCTCTACAGAGGGATCTGAACAGGCTGGATCAATGGTCCAAGGCCAAGGGTATGGGGTTCAACAATGCCAAATGCTGAATCCTGCCCTTGGAGTACAACAACCCCATGCAACACTACAGGCTGGGGGTAGAGTGGCTGGGAAGCAGCCCAGCGGAAAAGGACCTGGGGGTGCTGGCCCACAATGGCTGAACATGAGCTGGCAGTGTGCCCAGGTGTCCAAGAAGGCCAATGGCATTCTGGTTTGTATCAAAAACATTGTGACCAACAGGACTAGGATACTGCTTATCCCCTGTACTTGACACTGGTGAGGCTTCATCTCAAGCCCTGTGGTAAGTTTTCCCCCTCCACTTCAAGAAAGACATTGAGATGTTGGAGTTTCTCCAGAAAAGGGCAAGGCAGCTGGTGAAGGGTCCAGAACACAAGTCCTATGAGGACCTTAGGGGGCTGGCATTATTTAGCCTGGAGAGGAGGAGGCTCAGTGGAGATACCTAAAAGGAGGCTGTAGCAAGGTGGCCATCAGCCTTTTCTTCCAGGCAGCTAGAAATGGAAAAGAGGAAATGCCCTGAAACTGCACTAGGGGAGGTTCAGGTTAGATATCAGGAAGAATTTCTTCACTGAAAGGCCTGGGAAGGATTGGAACAGGCTGCCTGGAGAAGTGGTGAAGTTATCCTCCCTGGACATATGCAAATAGTGACTGGACATGGCGCTTACTGCTATGGTTTAGCTGACAAGGTGATGTTCAATTAAACGTTGAATCTTGGGAGTCTTTTGCAGCCTTAATGACTTTATGATTCTGCCCTAGTTTTGAAAAAGAAACCAAGATGTCTATCAAGGAAAATGAGAAATCCTTCTAGAAAGGGGCATCTCTCTCTCCTCAAACCACTAAAACATTTGAAATTAAGTGACTTTAATCAGAAAATGTATAGAAAAGGATAAACAGTTATTTACTACAAATATATATACAGATAACCAAAAAACAGTACAAAACAAACAACAACACCATAACCAGAACTTTCAAACAAATCAAGTTCTCTCTCTGCCCCTTCAGTGCAGTTATATTACAAACAACAGGAGGTGAAGCTGTGCCTCAGGAGGCAGTGGCTAATGTGACTCATGGCCTCTGTGGAGGAAAAGACAGGGGAGAGGAGGTGCCGAACCCAAAGCTCAGGTGGGAATGGCAGCCGTGGGGACAGGCTGAAACCTTTCCTGTGGGCAGTGCAAGGACCTTTGCACCTTCCTTTATCGAAAAGCATTGCGAGTGTGTAGCAACTCCTCTGTAGATGGTACCTTTGACTCCATAGCGAATCCAGGCAACAGTGGTTTTCCTCTCAGAATAATGGCACAGGGCTTGCACAGTCAGGGCGTGAACCAGGACCCCCCTCCCAGTGTTTCCACCAGCCCTGCAAGTGACAGCTGGACACCGAAGCAGATGGACAAAAGTGTAGTGGCAAAAAATGATTACCAGGAATCTCCTCTTCCACCACCTCCCAAGCCAGGGAAAAACTGAGGTCCTCCCCCCAGAAAAAAAGAAAGACACCTCCCCCAGTCCTCTCCCCAGCCATCATGTTGGAATGCAAAGCTATTAGCTAACTCTTTGTTTAGGCTTTAGACAGTTATCTGGCTCCAGGAGGAAGCAGTGAGAGAGCTGGGCTTTAACAGCCCACCTTGTTCTGGCTCCCAACCCTCAAACCAATGTTTTGGCAAGGGACAAAAAAACCCAACCAACCAAATAAAAACAAAAAGAAACGCCAAACAAACAAAAAAAAAACAAAAAATCCATGAAATATTTTGAAACTATAATGGATTTTTAAAGAAAAACGTATTAAAGGAATATATGTGAATCTAAGAATGATCATATTTGAAAGTAAGCATTGATAAACTCTTTACTGATATAAAAATATTTTAGAGATGCAGGAATGATGCAATAATCCTAACATTCATCTTATACATGGCTCTTTATATTGTACTACTTATATTAAAGGTAGCCTATACACTTCATAGTCTCATGAGAGTGTAAGAGTTCTCCTATACCTTCAGATCCAGCTGTCACTGTGCCTTCACATTAGAGGTTTAAATGGTAGAAGAATACACCTTCCATGAAAATATAAAGTGAGATGCTTCTGCTCACTAGTTTTGCTCATTGCTGCTATTGGATGCTGTTCCAGAACTTATGGCTGTGAGTGGTATGTCAAGGAGCCCTTTTGAATTTCCACCTTGTGCATATCTTAAATCTTACCTTGTCTCATAAAACCTTTGGCTCCATTGCTAGTGCTTAGCCACTTTATTTTCCTCCTCCCTTTTTTGTTGTGTTTCTTGTTTAGTTTATTTTCTGAATAGCAGCTGCTTTCAGTCTCCGCTCAAAAAGGGGAAAAGGAATTCTATTACTTTATGTATTTGTTTCAAATACCATTTTTCTCCAACAATAGGAACAATAACATGAGGGTTTTTTCTTCTTTTGTGTGCATATCTAGTTAAACTACAAAATGGGACTCAAAGAGTGAGTCAATTCAGTTAGTACTGAAGGTATCTAAATGCCACTGCAAAGAAACTCTAAAAAATTTCCCAGAGTATACCAAATTCTGGTATTAAGAAAGTTCATTGAAACTAGTCATACCCTAAGCAACTCCTTATCCATCTCTAATGTGCTTGATCTATCACCTAATTTATTATAAGCATACTTCACAAAGCAGCAAATATGATGCTTGCAAAGCATGGCAGCATTCCTTCTCATTTTACAGAGAAGGAAAAACATTGCGCCTGTGACTTTGTTTTATATTTATTGGAGGACCTTACAAGGGAATTCATTTCAAGGTGCTCTTTATCCAGAGGAAGACTCCTGGAGTTTAACTCTCCACATCTCCTTCTCAACAATGCTTTATAAAACTATAAACTCAGATCAATTTCTACCATCAGGAAAAAGTTTCTCACATAGGAGTGAGATGGAACAAAAACACCTCCCTGCAGCCACATGTAAGAAAATATATTGTCTTCTCACTCTCAAAAATTAAAAGCAAAATAACAATTGCTTCCTTCAGGCCTTTAAATCTTAATCTTCAAACATTCCTATTTCACAAGCTGGAGAAAGCTGTCTAATAGGAGCAATGAAGAGGGCTAAGTCAATCAAGTACTTGTTGGCAACTGTAGGTCAATATCCATACTTTCCTCCATGTCTCTATTACTTCACAATTCTGTCACTAACTTAACTGACTCTATTTATAGAATGAATATCACCTAGTCAAGAAGAAACTAAATATATTATTAGAAGCACCTGAAAATTCACTATACTGTTTTTTTATTTCTACTAATTGATCAAATGCCAGTAAATAAAAATTGCCCTTATTTAATTCTTCCTTCCTGTGGTCCAGTGCTTTCTCTCATGCAGAAAAAACATTCAGCTATAATATGTGCAGAAATTCTGTTTTGACACTTAAACTGTTTCTGGCAAATTCTTAATGAGTTTTTATCTTTGCCCACTTAGTTATCTCAGGCTCCATTTTAGAACAGATAATGTTGTTGATGTGGAAAATCTAGAATTTTATAAAAAAAGTCAAATTTGAAATCCATGGTTATGGTGGACTTTTATACATATCATCAATGTTTCTCAATCAATGGGTCTATCTCTTGGTTTGGGTTTAACTCCAGTAATATTTGGTAACTAGATCTTCTTGTTATAAAACTGAAAATTATAGATTTCATTAGAAAAGTTCTCCCATCTAGCCATTTCTATTTTTTTCCTTTCTTTAGCAAGCCACTAACAACATGTAATAACAGTTCTATAAAAAAATTATACTTTATGCAAATATCAGGTCTTACAACTGAATATCTTCCTGGTACTAAATGTTCATATTATCTCATATTTCAAACTCATGTGCATCATTAGAAAATATAAAACAGGCATTAGTAATATGCATGTACAATGTTATCTTAAACTCCATTCAATGAAAGATTATGCAAGAGCTTTATGGTTTTGAAATATTATGATAAGATTTTTATGGATACATACATGTATTTATTTATTACAGTTAGTAAGATTTTCTTTTTTACATTGCTCTGATTTTTTCTTTATTAACAAGAGTGGGGTTTTTTCATTAAATTCTAAACCAAAGACAGCAGTGTTCTGTGGATTTGAGTTTGATGGGGTTTAAAATGGTTTTTTTTAATAAGTTCTGTGGAAATTAGGATTTTTTTTTTATTTTTAAAGGAGTCTTATTGTGAAAAACTCCAATTTTCCACTGAAATCTAAGTATTGTGGAAATTTTCAATTTGTCCTATTGTTTGTATACTTAAAAGACTAATTGTTCTTAGTAAAGTACACATGAAAGAGAACATTTCTTCATTTGCACCTCTGTGTCAAAACCCTCTGTTCTTCCCGTCTTCCAATTACTTTTCTGTTGATTAAAAGCATACACTGCACAGTGTCTCTGGAAGAACATTGAGTTCAAGAGGAGCAGTGGGTCAGCCAGAGGACATTCAATGTTATTAATAGACATTTTATATGGATCCTAGATGTTATGTAAAGCTATAAGTGGAAGCTTGCATTACACAGGAAAGTGGTAGAAATATTTTTCTCGCAACAAACTACAGCAGGTATTTTTGTAGTCTCAAGCACCACCAGGATATAATGTCTACTAAAGCTGCAGTCAAAAAATTCAAAATATTTTTCTTGATATGAACTTAGATAAGTCAGCAGAGATAATTAAATTGCTTGTGTTAAAATATGGTATATGTAAAGTGGAGCTTCCAGAAAATATTAAAAGAGATTTGGGATTTTTTTCTTGTGGTGAACAGGAAATCCACCCCCTCCTGTTGATATACTGAGGAACACTTTGAAACACACACAAAGAACGAATAATTTAATTAGATATGCTACTGCTAGCAGACATGCAGAACAGAAAAAAATAAAGCCTTCAAAAACAGTGTACTAATTAAAAATAACTAAAAATTACCAAATTGAGAGTGTGTATACAAACTTCTTTTTAGTTCAGAGGAAGGCTTTTAAGCGCATATATGTTTAAGTCACTTTTAGGCAATCAGAGCAAAATCTCAGCTAATCTATGTTAACTGGACATTAGATGGATTTACTACATAAGTGTGATTTAATACTAGATACTTTGAGGTTAGTGTTAGAAGCTGTAAAATATCTCAGACGTTAAAAAGCAGCTTAAGGTTTGTTAGCAGAAGTGAACTGAATGTTTATTCTACCTTTCATTAGAATATTTAGCATTGGCAGCTTAAATCACCGTTGGATGCCAGTCTTCTCATTATGAAATATACATTTTATCTTCAACACTAAACAACATTTAGTGGCCATAAAGTCAACTGCTAATATTTCAGCATAATTTTAATGCTTCATGATTTTTTATCTTTTCATACTATTGAGGCAAACTGCAGGACCTACAGTTCATTGAATTGTTTAGGTTGGAAAAGACCTTTTAAAATATTGAGTCCAACTATTAACCCAGTACTGCTGTGTTCACCAACAAATCATGTTCCTAGGTGCCACATCTACATGTAATTTAAGTGCCTCCAAGGATGGTCACTCAAGCTGGGCAGCCTGTTCCAATGTTTGGCAACTTTCTCAGGGAAGAAATATTTCATAATATCCAATCTAAACATTCACTAGTGCAACTTGAGGCCATTTCTTGTTGGCTTGTTACTTGACAAAATATCTCACTTCAGTAAAACTTCCTTTCAGGTACTTGTAGAGAATAATAAGGTCTCCCCTGAGCCTCCTCTTCTCCAGGCTAAATAATGCCAGCTCTCTCATCTGGTACTCATGGGACTTGTGCTCCAGACCCTTCACCAGCTCTTTTGCCCTTCTTTGAACCCACTCTAGCATAAAAATGCTCTTCTTGAACTGAGAGACCCAAAACATGACAAATGATTCAACATGCAGCCTCACCAGTACTGAGTACAAGGGGACAATCACTGTCCTAGTTCTACTGTCCACCCTATTTCTGATACAAATCAGGATGCCGTTGGCCTTCTTGGACACCTGGGCACACTGCTGGCTTATGTTCAGCCACTGTGGACTAGCAATCCCCAGGTCCTTTTCCACTGGCCCACTTTCCAGCCACTCTTGCCCCAGCCTGTAGTGTTGCCTGGGAGTTTGTTGTGATCCAAGGGTTGGTTTCAGAACGTGGCCTGCACAGAATATTCTGAGTTGGAAGGGACCCACAAGGATCATCAAGTCCAACTCTTAAGTCAATGGCCCATAGAGGGGATTGAACCCATGACCCTGGCATTATTACAACCAAGTTTTAACCAACTAAGCTAATCTCAGGCTCTTGTTGAACCTCATACTCTTGTCCTTGGGCCATCAATCCAGCCTGTCCAAATGCCTCTGCAGAGTCTTCCTACACTCCAGTAGATCTACACTCCCACCCAGCTTGGTGTTATCTGTAAACTCACTGAGGATGAACCTCATCCGCTCATCCTGGTCATCAATAAAGATGTTAAATAGGGCTGGCCCAAATATTGAGCCCTAGAACACTATTGGTAACTGGCCATTAGCTGGATGTAACTCCATTCAGCACCATTCTCTGGGCCTGGCTATCCAGCCAGTTTATGCTAGTGAGCAGCGCACCTGTCCAAGCCTTGAGCAGCCAGTTTCTTCAGGAAAATATTATGGGAAACAGTATCAAAGTCTTCAATAAAGTCCAGGCAAACAATATCTACAGCCTTTCCCACATCCACTAAGTAGGTCACCTGGTCATACCAGGAGGTCAGGTTGGTCAAGCAGGACCTGCCCTTCATATACCTATGGTTATCATGCACCTGATCACGATGCCATTCTAGATGATTTGCTCCATGACTTCTTCTGGCATCAAGGTCAGGTTGACAGGCCTTTAGTTCCATGGATCCTTCCTGGACCTTTCTGACCCTTCCTGTAAATGGATGTCACATTTGCTGAGCTCCAGTCAACTGGGACCTCCCCAGTGAGCTAGGACTGTTGGTAAATGATGGAAAGTGGCTTGGAAATTACTTCCACCAGCTCTCTCAGAGTTACAAATTTATTCCCCTTTTTGTTAAGAAACTTGTATCTTGTCCTAATGTTTAATTTAATTAAAAATGTAATAATTATCTGCACCTTTTCTTTCAAAAAATCCTGAAGTGTTTTATAGTTACTATAGTGTTACAGCAGTGATTCTTAAAAGAATTCATTCTAGTGCATTTACAATTCTTTCTTCTTAGCATCTATGCAGTTCATAAATTATGAAATAGTGTTTTCAGCTGGTAAGCTGACATTTCCTGCCATCATAATCACTGGATAGATTCTTATTGGGGGTTAGAATCAGAACATCTGCCATCATGATACATATTATGACAGCTTCTGAATTAATAAAGTAAAAAGCTCAAGCATATTTTTTGTTCAAGTAACAAGGCAACACTATTTTGTAGATATTGTAATGAGGGTCATAGCTGGAGGTTTGGCAGCTTTTTTATTCTTTGTGTAACTAAAACCACACTTTTAAACCAGATGAAATTAGGACACAAAATTTTTCATTGCTACAGATGGGGGTTTGGTGATTTTTTTTCATTTGGTTGGTTGGTTCGTTGGTTTTTTGTTGGTGAGTTTTGTTGATTTTTTTTTTTTTTTTAATTAGCCCAGTAAATGTTGCAAGAGAAGTAGTAACCATCACTGGAACAATTTTTGCTGATGTGCTGGGGCAGCTGGTAGCAAAGAAACTGTTTCCATAAAAAGATAAAGACGTCTGGATTTGGTAATATTCACTGTAATGTAACCCATAAAAATAAAAGAAAAATCTCTGTCAAGCAAGTTTCTATTCCAGAATACATTCATTGGTTTTGAGATAAATGCTGCTACTGTGATATAAAGTAGCTAAATTCATTCACTGCTGGAGTTTAATACAACAGTAAACTTTTATGTAAAAATATATTGGATACCTACAAATGTCTAGAAATACTGGCACTTTTACTGGCCTTTAGTTGAGTTATTTTCTTTCAGTTATTATGTGACATTCTTTGGGGCATGAATCAGGTGTTTCCAATTACTGTTTTCATTGCTGCTGCTTTTAGCTCCTCTTCTTTTTGGTCTATACCGCCAACCTAGTCACAGATGGGTAGCAATGGAGACTGAAAATGCTTTTGTAGTTGCATAGAGTCAAAAAGAGAAATACCAAAACTCCTGTTGTAGGATCACACCTGCTGATCCTTCTCTCTAAATCTTTCTAAAGCATTAAGGATAGCAACAATATCCAAAGTATGCTTTTCAGTGTTGCTACTGTGAAGATATCAAAGGAGCAACCAAATCCATTGATGGCTCATTGAATACAAATAGATTTGAAGGCATAAGTTATTTATGAAAGCAATGTGTACATCCTTGTGTGCAGATATCTATGCAGTATAGGAATATTCAGATATCACATGGATCAATCTTAAAATTACTTGCATTATTTGCTTACTCAATTGAATTTTTCTTTCCATGATGGCAATGGCTATTGTTAAGCTGATAGAAACCAGAAGAGCTTAGAAACACCAGAGTAACTAAAATTTGCCTATATAAAGGCATTTGAAAGCATGAGGTCATGCATATTTTTGAAGAAATCTATCAGGATTAAAGGATAACTTTTCAAATATATATCTTTTAAGGTGTTTGGAATGCCAGACAGCCTTCAGACCTGTGTTTCTAAGCCCTTCAAGTTTCCCCTGTCTCAACTGCTGCCAGTGTTGATTACTCCCACTTGTAGTCTTGTAAGCTCTACAGAGATTCTCTAATAGAATCAACATTTTCAGCACAAAATCTACCCATGTAGCAAAACCTGAGAAATATGTATGCGTCAAATATTCTTCATTTCTCAAGGTATGCTGAAAGCTTTTCTTAGGAACCTGAGTCATTGTACTGTCTGCTCTTTTATGTGGGTCTGAATCATGGGTCATCTACTGCCAACACCTGCGACTCCTCAAACACTTCCATCAGTGCTGCCTTCGCACAATCCTAAACATCTACTGGACTGATTACGTGACTAATGTGTCTGTTCTTGAACAGGCAGGGGTCACCAGTATCGAGGCCACGCTGATGAGAACACATCTGTGCTGGGCAGGGCATATCTCCAGGATGGAGGATCACCACCTCCCGAAGATTGTGTTCTATGGAGAACTCGCCCCCGGCTGCCGCCAAGACAGGAGCCCCAAAGAGGAGATACAAGGTCTCCCTGAAACAATATCTCAGCTTTGGCCATATTGACTGCCATCAATAGTACATTATGGCCTCCAATCGGGATACACGGAGACACACCATTCATAATGCTGCTTCTTCCTTTGAGAACACACAGAGAATCAGTCTCGAGAAGAAAACACAATGCAGAAAGAACCATTCCTCACCAATATCGCCTAAGGAGACTTTCCACTGTGCCTTTTGCGACTGGACTTGCCTATCCCACATTGGCCTTTTTAGCCAGCAACATACTTGCAGCAAGCATAGGTAGAGCTCTTATCAAATCTCTGTTCACAAAGCCTACCCATGATCATGATGAATTTTAAGAATCTACTTGAAAGTAGACATGCAAGTATTGCTATCTGATGGACATTCATCTGTTTGCCATCTCTGAATCCTTTATTTATTTTTTTTCCCTAGGAAAATTTTTTAAAAAAATTGACTCTCTATTATACTAATTCCATACTGTACTTTACTTAATGCAGTAATGCAGTATGAAAGAGATGTAGGGCTTTCGTCCCTCTGCCCAGTATTATTATTCTTTATCCAAACATGATCCTAATGCTAAATACTCAATAAATTCTCCCCTAGATGTGTCCCCTTTTTAATGCTGTTTTCATATTCATAATCTTCTTATGAACAAAAAAGGGGAACATGCCTTTTATGTGAAACCAAGAATTTATCATTAATGTAGTTAAACTGTTATGATTAGTCCATTTATATTGATACTAGCAGACTTACAGTATATATTATCTAATTAATAAAAATATGATTAACAATATTGCAATTAAAAGTTGATATGCAGGTAAAAGTTTCTTGGTATCTACCTCTCTGCTACACTTCCCTCTTTGATGCTCATTTGGGTCTTAAACTCAACAGTTTCAGTCAGGGCTGTGGCACGGAAGCCGTGTCCTAAATCCTTCATTAGAAGGATCAAGATGTTAAAATTAGGTAGTTCTTCCTTCTCCATTTTAAGAGGCCCCAGATGATGCAGACAAATTCTTTCTCCTTAATTTGGGTCTATTTTGGTCATATTTATCAAAAACATGTTCTATAGCATACTTTTCCCCTTGTTCTTTCTATACTGGTCTGTCACCCTATGTTACATCTGAATTTACTCTCTTGCATATTTTTTGCTTCTTCTTTCTCTTTTCCATTAATCCTATAATATTTTTTGTTGAACTCCAAAGTTAACATTGCCGAGAGCAGCTAAACCCTGTTGAGTCACCTAATTGTTGTTGAAGATTCCAGAACCATCCTTCAATATAATACCTTAGACCCTTACACCTCCTCAATGCAGCATCATCATTTCAGGGTCATAAAACTGTTCACTGTAACACTGCATTATTATTTGTTTTTCCTATCTGTATCAGAATTTTTAACAGTAGGTGTTCCAGTCTAGAATTATGCAAGACTATCCCAAACTAAAACAGCTAAGGTAACAAACCTGGTAGTTAGGTTATTATTGTTAATGTACAAAGGCTAAAACAAAACTCAAAGCAGCAGCAAGACAACACCAAAGAAAAGCAAGCCTGTTGAACTGAGTCTTGAAGCTTATCTTGTTTGTTTTCTATTCTGTACAAGTGAAGTTCTGGAGAAAAGACATGCTCCTGGGATGTAGATCCCAAAGCTTGAGATCTTGCTAGAATGAGTCCTCCACTTTCTGCATAATTATCCTGATGACATTATGCAAAATGTGATAGCTGTTGGCATTTCCTTCCTTTTTTTAAAAAAACTTTCCTCCTTTAAATCCTTAGCCTTACAAAGGTTGGGAGGGCTGGATTTTGGAGTCTAAGTTTTTGTATTCATTGTCTGCATGGTCCTTGAATAGTTATGAATGCCTTATACAGGTGAACTGCCCCACTTGCTTTTTCAATAATCCTTCATCTCTGAGATTAATTTGTAGGAAACATTCAGTAGAGATGAATGGCAATGCCTGCATCTGCAACTTACAGAAATGATAAAGCTCATGTACTAGAAGCTGAATCATTTTCCACAGTCACTTCATTTATGGAGAAAAAAAAAAGATTTTTTCATAAGAATAACTGCTGTATTGTTGACTGAAGTTTTTTTTTTTTCCTTATTCTTTTCAGAAATAACATTGAGGGGTTTTGTGTTGTACCTAATGAATCAAAGTTGATTTGAAATAGTCAGTATTAAAACATAGAACATCACAATACCTAGGGGATGCCTGAACATAGGATGTCTCTGCCTCTAGGAAGTGGTTCTAAATTTTCTATATGGTTATTTGAAATTCTGTCTGACTTGTAGCAAAACCAATAGTAAAATTTCCTTATTTCAACCATGCAGGAAAAAAAAGAAATCGTTATGATCACGTTAAGAATAGGCGTTATGATCATTCATCATACAGAGGATTAAAACAGCGGTCCTTTTAATCTGACATTAATTTCCTAGTGTGTGTTCATGCTAAAAATAAAAGAAATACCATAGATAACAATATGGAGAACATGATATTTACAGGAAATTTCTTACTAGCTCCAAAATGGAGTTATCTCAGTCCCTGAAAAAGGAAGTTTCTTATAGAGTTTTAAATCTAAAACAGAGTATGAATGATCTTATTTTCTATGCAAGTTTCCACTACTTTCTCTTAATTGTATCCTAAGCTCAATGCTGACTTGAGTTAGAAAATCACGAAGTCTAAACAATTACCTCCTTCTATAACATTTAAATGTCTTTTAATATTTTACCATCTCTTCTTGTTTTATTAAAAAAAGCAAATATTATTTACATCTTCTAACTTACATATTCATTGTGTCATCTGGCTCAAATCTGCTCTGTTTAGTTTAAAATCCCCCCAAAATTAAAATAAAACCCCTCCATATCTGGAGCCCTACTGCATTTGCAATATTGATCTGAGGTCTTAGGCACTCTCTCAGGTAATAAATCCTTTTTTTTCCAATTGACCTCTGAGAGGCAATATCAAAATATCACAATGATGAGATATGCTTATTCTAAAAGTACACTATACATAAAGTCTAAATTAAAAACCAAAAGTTTATATCTTTGATTTGTCAATAGGAATGTGGTATATATTTTGAGAAAATAACAAATACATTGGTGATGCCATCTGTATTACACACAACCAACGTAAAGGTCAACAGCTCTATTATGTATCTTAAGTATTTAATTCACAGTTTTTGATAGTTATGTATAAATTTTTGGACAGCAAATGAACCTTTACAACAGGTGACCTTATCCTTCTTAGAAAGAGATGTATGTTAGAGCTATATATCAAAAAGAATACATTTTTTATAATTCTGTCACTGTTACTAGGATATAATAACATATCCCCATGTAATGAATGCCAATTGCTTTTGAAGTCTGAAATTCAAAAAAGTGAAAAGAAATAATACATAAAAATGATCATAGAATAGCATTACTTACTTTAAGGCAAAAGTGAGAAACTGTCAGATAAAAAAAAATTATCAGTATCTTGATTTAAAAAGCATTGGCAATGTGCTCTCCAGTGTTTTGGTTTTTGTTGTGTTTTTTTTTTTTTTCCCCAGAAGATATTTTTAATTTTTCTTCTTACACTATCGTGTTAAATAGGCTACCCTGTTATCCTATTTATATTGGTTCTACCAGCTCTTTGCCAGGGAGAAGGATGGGTGAGCTGAGAATAGGGATGGTGCTGGACTAGATGGCCTTTAAACATCCCTCTCAACCCAAAATATTCTATGATTTTCTATAAATATTAGTTTTTGTTGCAGTACAATCTGAATGTATTCCAGAAAATGGAACAAAAGTATACCTGAGAAATTGAGTGACATCTAAAATTACTCCAACCTCTGAAATGTCAAACAAGTCATGCCTTTGCCAAATGACCTATTTACATTGTTTTCTCTAAAACATAAAAGTCTGGTAAAGTCCGTGAAAAGAAACATTCCTCCTGAAGACATGGCAAAATTTCAATAGGCTCAGAAATACAGATCTTGACATTGAACTTCATTTAGAGTACAAGAAGGAGAAGAAGGGACCTTATGTCTCTCCAGTGCAGAAAAACAGTTGAACAGTAAAGCATGGCAGCCATATCCTCAGGCTAGACTAGAGGTCTATGGAAAGATCCCCAAAGCAAATGACAAATTTACCCTAGAAGTCAGATACATGTGCAAATCTTTTTTAATTTTTTTCCCCACTGTTTTCAGAGATGTACAACTTTCATACCTGGTCTAAAGTCTTTAGGATTTGTCTGTGCTTTTTTAAATCCAGACACTTCTAAATACGCAGCAGACTATGTGAGATATAAATTACACTGTAAGAAAAACTAAGTATTCAGAAGGAGGTGCATGCAGCATTTAACAGTATAACCTTATTCTTCTCAAAAGAAAAAGATGCTTCCATACATTAAGATAAATGGTCTTACAAAACTTTTACCATTACAGTACTTCTGAATTTTAAGCAAGATTAGTCAAGTGTAAAGAAAGTTATTCTTTCAGACATTTACTGTTCATTGATTTTATTTCAGAAGTCAGATTTTTCTACGAAGTCACTTTCTTTTGGCAAACAGGTCCTCTGAAAAGGCAATTAGTAAGGACAGAAATTTGGAAGGAGCAACAGACACAATCTGAGATACTAATTTTCCAACTGTTGCGAGTGCTGTGGTTGTACACTTCCCTGGATGTGCTCTGAATCACACAATCCAATAAATGTAAATGAAAGCTGAAATACTGAAAAGATGAACAGTAACAACACATACCTGAGGACATTACATGTAACATTGATCTCAACCAACGTAGGTAGAGATAATAGAACATCACAATGTAAGATTTACAATTGCCATATTGTCTTATGAACAGAGATGTCATGATATTTAAATCTGTAAAATTACTTGTTTTAGTTGTTCATTACACAAATCCTTCTTCTTGCTTTTATGACACTACCTAACAGAAAATTTAAAATTATAGAGACAGCATCAAGATCTTTTAAAAAAAAAATCTCAAAAACTATTTGCATTTTTTTTTTAATTTTGAGAAGGAAAGGGAAGGCAAGGGAAAGCAAGGGAAATAATGCTAAAGATTCATTATAGAGATAGAGAGAAGAAAGGAAAAAGAACAAGCAGCAAAGTGATCATAAAAGTTTCTTCTCTAAAAGCAAACAGAAAATATCTTTACCCACAAAACAAAATGAAATATGAGGCTGAGTAAAATTACATAAACTGTCATACACAGTCTATAGATTTTGCATATTTAGACACATTAAATAGTAAACAAATTTTCAAGCAAGCCCAGAAATTATACTTTTAATTTTATGAAGATAAAAATATATTTCATACATATTTTCTGGCATACTTAGGTGATTCACTTGTAGCTATTTCAGCTTTCCAAATAATTTAATGAGATAGAATAGTTTTACATATGGATAAATAGAGATACAGATTTTTCTAATAAAGAGATATATTTGATTTGTGAGAATGAAGGCAAGTAGTAAGGATAATACAGAGAATGCAAGTGTATTGCAATAGTTTTATAATGAGCGTGAGGAAGAACTGGGAGCATAACATGACAATTCTAAAGACATTAATGAGTCAAACATCACCAGTTCCATATTCATAGAGGTTTTAACCATCATTAGGTGAGGAATGGTTTTTAGAATTCTACGATTTCCGTCCCAGAATTTACTAAACATTTTTCAGTCAAGTTCTGTACTAAACTTGATTGTTGGGTGAAGAATCAGAAACAATGCTGGAAAGAGGAATCATACTCAAGTATTTTATCCAACAGGTAGCTTTTTCTCAATTCTATTCTATTCATCTCCACATTAATCTTATTTCATTAATTTTGAAAGGGATAATAGATTTGGCATCCCTTTAGTGCTTTGTCATAATGTAGATACTTCATCTTGAAATCAGTGGCAAATAAACAGCTCCAAAAAGCTTCCCTAAGAATGAAGACAGGTAAAGATGCCAAACCCTCAACTTCTAACAGCAAACAAAAGAGGAAGGTTCTCCTTACTTTTTGCTACCTTCTTCTGCCCTTATTCCCTTTCTAGCAATTCCACTGCATTCCAATGTGTTTTGGCCGGTGCCTTCTGCAAGCCTCTACTACAATTGCTTGGGCTCACTTTGTAACAAGTATTCTCCAAGACTAAGTTGAATGAGACAATGGAAGGCTCTAAAACATGCCAGAGTTGGTGCATGTTGGTGCATGATATGTGGCAATATGTTGCAGTCAGGAGCAAGGAGAAGGAAGAGTGGATTAGGAATTGAAACTTTTAGTAGCAAGAAGCTACTGCATCTACTTAATTTTACCATGAGTGATGTAGTTAAGATCATGCAACAAGTATGTCAGAGAGCAATAAAAACTAAAAGAGAGGCACTTTGTTCCGAATTTTCCTGTTTAACAACACTACTTCTGTTCCACTCAGTAATAAAATATAAAGTGTGCCACTTTATATGTTCCATGTTTTACTGTACAGTGGTGTGCCACAGAGAATTTTAATGTGACACCATAAATTTTATATCTTAAGATACTATCATGTTATGTATAAGCAATATTCCCAAGTCAATTATGTATAATCTGATGCTTGTACATACCATCAGGGTGTTTCAGAAACAAACAAACAAAAAAGTCATGTTAGAGAAATTGAGGCAGAAGAGACATTGGTCATTTCATGAGGAAAAAGTCAGACCAGATACAACTGCACTCAAGATTATTTCAGTTTTCCAAGGCTGTGTTTCTATAGGTTGGTAAAAGAAAAAAATCAAGCCAACCCTAAATGAGTCATATTACCTCTTAAATTCTTATGTTTAAGATGTCTGGCTTTTGCTTTATTTTCCCTAAAATTTTCTTTTACAGAGATTGAACAGGGAATATTTAAGTCTTTAAAACCAAAATAGTCAATCTTCTTTATTTCCCCACTACTCTTTCTTCACTCAAAAACATACAGGGAAAGTAATGTTAAATGTTCATAACACTATATTTAATTACTACACTGGAAACTGAACCCCACACCCAAACACTCCTGAATACTGGAAGGGTAAGTGTGGACTGGAGTTATTTCTGACTCTTGTCTAGAGGAGTTAGACTGTGCTAGTGCTGCTTTCTAGGTTCATTCCATAAATTCATTTCTTTCATCTAAACACACATCTACTAGCCAGGCATGGCTTATTGGCAGCAAAATTTCCTCTCACGGAGGTCAGTCTCTGATGCTGAAAATGGTGGATAATGGAGAGGGAGGCTTCAAAGGGAACATCAAGACATTTTGAGAGCAACAGGGGCAAATTTAAGGGAGTTAATTGACACTGCCATAAAAATGGGAAACACCTGAGCAAATACATCACAGATCAAAAGAGAGAGAAATGACCTACAGAAAATCAGAAGGAAAGGGGAAAAGGAAAATAGAATTCATTCCAAAACCTAAGAAACTCTGCATGTAACTTTGTTATATTAGTTATAGACGTATAATCACATTTCGTGTACCTCAGAGTTTAGGATATTCAGTCTGCTGTTTTGATTGTGACCCTTTTATACTTGAAGCACAATCTTACCAAAGAGAAAAATATTTACTCTGCCTTGTGATAATTAAACTATTACCACTGAAAAGCTTTTGTCCTTAATATTCTAAAGAAAAAAACCCACACATATTTTTCTCACTCAGTAAGAACTGTGTATAAAGTTTGATTATTTTTCCCATTAGTTTTCCTTCTAAGATATCTAAAGGTCTGTTCTTGCCATACTTAAGGTATGTCTGTGAATGGCAAAGCTAAAATTTTGTAAGACATTCTTCTACTAGTTGACAATAAAAGGATGAAATTTCTTTGCTCTTTCTCTTCAATAAAAATGGAATTTGTTTGGTTTTCTTTAAATTTTATTTTATTTTGAAGCCCTAGAAAACTCCATACTTAAAAAATCCTAAGAGCATGAAAAAGAGAACAGATTATGGGAAATGACATCAAGCATACAGAGGGCCAGATACCCAAAATAATCTTGATGCAATGCAATAAAACCCTTTGTAGGCATCTATGCAAGAATTACTTTTAAGTGTGTGTGTGTGTGTGTGTGTGTGTGTGTGTGTGTACATATATATATACACACACACATATATATATACACACATATATATACATACATATATAATATATATATGCTCAATTGTTTTTAGTCACATTGAGTTCTCCCTTTATTTTATCTACTTAATTACCAGATCTTCTGTACAGAGAGCTTGTTTTCATAGTTACTGCAAATCACTGACCACCTTTAGAGTGCTATAAAAATAATAATATGAGAAGCATAATGCCTGTAAGGTGATTCTTTTGCAAATAACATGTCACCCAACAGTTACATCTCAGAGTGTGATTACTGAGCTACCCTCATAATCAGAGGTACCACTGAAACTTTGAGGTTACATAGGTTGATTTTTCTTGTAGTTAACACAATAACTATTAAATATCTCTCTTAGTTGAGCTTTATACATTCTGGGTAATTGCAATGGTAAGTATGATGATCATAACTTGTTCTTCATTATAAGGAATACCAAGTGAAAATTTGTGTGACTTAAAAAGTGTATTACTTGTGAATGATATAGAGCTCTTTATCTAGAGTGATTTTTCTTTCCAGCAGATGAGCCAAAATGAAAACACTGGTGACTCTTCAGTTCTGAAAACCTATTCATAGTTACTTCCCAACATCTGGAATTTCAGGACACACTGGATGAAAGCAAGAGAAAACAAACTAAGTATCTGTTGCATGCAGGAGTTAAGGTCCCTCTATCTGACTATTCTGCCTGTGCTGAACTTGCCAAAGAGCTGGTGTATTCACAGCTCCCTACTCTCTCATGTCGAGTCTGGGAAATCAGTCATAGAAACATGATTTTGTTGATTTCCTTGTAGACAATATTTTGACCTGCCAATATGTGGAATTCCCATTTCTTGAAACATTTATTAAAAGTGAAGAGAAAGGTTGTTTTTATCTTTAAAAATATGCAACTTCAAACCACATGAATATAATATGCCTATTCTGTAGTTTAGACAGGTAGCTTAGATGAATAAATCTATTTGTTGTAGGCAAATGTCTCTAAATTTATGACAGAAAAGATATAGTGAAAGTTTGTCTCTGCCCTTTGCCCATACAATCTTGGTCTCCAGGAGTTCAGGAGACCTGTTATCATTAGCTGCAGCAAGTGCTAGGAATATGTAATCATACCCCCAGATTCCTGGGCACATGTGCAAAAGCTAACAGTTTTAGTAAAAAGTAAGAGCATTTAAGCATCCATTCTTTCCTTATATACTGAGCTATGAGAGAGCACCTGCAGGAGAACAGCAAAGATGGTGAAGGATCTTGAGGGAATGCCATATGAGGAGAGGCTGAGGTCACTTGGTCTGTTCATCCTGGAGAAGAGGAGACTGAGGGGAGAACTCATTGCAGTCTATAACTTCCTTGTAAGCGGAAGAGGACGGACAGTCACTGATTTCTTCTCTGTGGTGACCAGTGACAGAACCTGAGAGAATGGCTTGAAGTTGTGTCAGGGGAGGTTAAGGCTGGATACTAGAAAAATGTTCTTCACCCAGAGGACGGTTGCACACTGGAACAGAGAAGTTGTCACAGCACCAAGCCTGACATGGTTCAAGAAGCATTTGGACAATACTTTCAGGCATATGGTGTGACTCTTGGGTATGGTCCTGTGCAGAGTTGAGTTGAACTTGATGATCCTTGTGGGTCCCTTCCAATTTGGCATATTCTGTGATTATAAAAGGGATTTTAAAAGTGGTCTATTTATAACCTCGAATTAAAGTTAAAATTAGGACAAGTATTATTAGTGAAAACACTGACATTAAACACTCCAGGACTTCTGCCTAGATGCTACTGGCTCATCGAAAGACAAGAATTTGAGTATGGTCCTTTTAGTTGCTTATGCCACAGACAGTGTCAAATTATATAAGCATTATCAAGCATGGTCTCTGCTATCAGACTATCACAAGCATGCAGAAAGGGACAAACATTCACACTGGCATTAGTTGTCATTAGGTCACAGAAATGGAGTTGCACACACTCCCAAAATACTGAACTAAGTATAAAGAATATTTATTACTCAGAAGTTAGAGATACATTGACCCAAGGAAAAAAAAAATAAAATAAAAAATAACAAAAAGAAACAAGTGGAAAAATCCATCCAGTTTTGAAAAGCTGTTTTTTGGCAGATTAAAGTGAGGCCAGAGGTGTCATCAAAGGAAAAAAAGAAGCTCAGTTAACTGAAGACCGTGACCATGACTATCCACTGGATGTGACTAGCCATACACTTCTAGTGGCTTTTAACATGTCTCTCTGGAGTGCTCACTGGGGCTGGCAGATAGGACAGAGGAACTACAGGTGACCTATGCCATTTGGAGCAACAGCTGACATCAGGCAGGTAAAAAAAGAAAGGAACATGCTTCTCTTATATAAAGTATTAGATGTAAAGAAATGTATGTATGTAAAGAAATATACATATATGTGTGTGTGCATATACATATATATATATATGCACACATACAAATGTATGTAATTTCACATTAATAGAAATGAAAAACAAAATGAAATATTTGCATTCTTTGAACTCAGTTAACTGAACCAAGTTTTCAGTCTGTTTACAGAACAGAAATAGAAAGAATAACAAAATATTTTTACTAGGTCAGACTCAGGTTATTTTTCCATTATTTTTCTGTCTTGAATCTCTAAAGTTCATTATATTTGTAATTTACTATAAAAAACAATGGGTTTATCTCTAGACTCAGAGTAGTAATATCTAATACTTAGCAAATGAACAATCAAGTACTTAGACAAAACTGCAGACAAACTAAAAACCAAATAAAAAATAGAATAAATGAATACCAGATGCTATTCTGTAGGATGTCACAGCCATACAAGACTTCTTATTGACTTAATCATATCTATTTATTTCCTATAATATTACCTACATACAAAATTAAGTCCAGGGTCTTTATTCCTTCCCAGGATCTTGACACATCTTAGACTGTAGGCCAGCTAGTCTCAGCTAGTCTCAGGCTCCACCATATACTATTTCAGTTGAGAACATTTCTCAAGACATAATACTGTAGAGACAGTATCAGCACTAATTTAGAGTCTATCTCACCCTTTGCTCTGCATCACCAGCTGGACAGAAGAGTTCCTGACTGCAGAATCTGATGAAAGTCATCCATTTAATTGACTGGGTTTTGAGAAAGGAAGGAGATGGACCTCTGCTTTGCTATGTTATATGCTAACCAGTTTAGGACTAGTTTTAGTCTAGAACAGATGCTCTGTGCATTAACGGGTTCAATCATTTGTCATCACTATTTGGTGTTACATAAGTGTATTTCCTTCTGTATTATAATTACTTTTTAGTAGTTTTAATCTGTAAATTCTTTTGTTAGAATCTTGAAGATAAAATAAATGGGGAAGAAACAAGAAAATTCCATTGGTGTGTTGTCTGCAATCTATACAGGGAAATACTGAAAATTATGTAACAAGAAAGATGGAGTGAGAGGAGGGACTCAGAAGGGGCCTCACAAGTGTAAGTAATGATTCATTTTCAGGTCTAATATTAAGTCATATGCACCAAGTTTAGCTTCAATTAGATTTTTATTTTCAAACAAACTTCAGAAACAGAAGAGTTTAGTTTGTTCATTTCAGGAAAAAGATGGGCATAGTTCTTCCTCAAGACTCTGAGTCTTAGGACCTCAAGGTCTTAATATCACTATTAATGTTACGATATCCCACTCAGATCATATATTTTAGAATAACATTAATTTTCAGCTGCGTATCATAGCATTCTATTTAGTAGGGAAAACAAAAGCTGTGCACATAAGCAAAGCAAAACAAGGAATTAATTCACTGCTTCTCATGGGCAAGTAGGTGTTCAGCTCTGCAGAGATGGTCAGCCCCATCATGCATAATGGTTACTTGAGAAGACAAACATCATCATTCCAAAAGTCCCTCACTTTCCTTCTTCTTCTCTCCACTTTATATTCTGAGCATGATGTCATGTGGTGTGGAATATCCCTTTGGTCAGCTTGTGTCACCTGTCCCATCTGTGTCTCATCCCAATCTCCCATGCATCCTCAGTCTCCTTACCAGCATGGCAGTACAAAAAGCAGAAAAGGCTTTGGATCTGTGTAAAAATTGCTCAGCAATAACAGAAAGATCTCTAGATTATCAACCCTGTGTTGATAATGTAAAATCCAAAACATAGCCCCATACAAACCACTGCAAAGACTATTAGCTCTACCCCAGCCAGAACCTGCACAATAACTTAGAATCCTCAAAACCCTTCATCAGTGTCTTTCAATTTTCCACCATGTCTTAATGTCAGACTCTTCATTTCAACCTTCAATCCAGGAAGTTATTTCCCTGAAACATAGATTAAGCCCATTCTGAAAAAGTGGAATTATCTTTTTCTTTTTTTTTTTTTTTTAAGTTTGTCCATACCAGTAATAAAATATCCATAAACTGTTCTCATAGCTGCAATGTGGTCTGGCTTCTAATCATGAAAATCTCTTCTGTGCCCCTAGGAAGTCTGCTGAGATTCCATTTCTACAGCTGGGTATCCTCATAGTGCTGGTTATCCCCCTGACAAGGCAGTTCAGCACCATTTTCCCTGCTGTTATATCCATTTCAACCTTAGGTGTACATTAACAAGATCCATCAACTTGTTCCTGGCAGACAGCGGAAACTTCAATTTCCTGAATCAGCTCTAGGGTCAGTTTGTGATTTTTTCCTAACAATGAGGTTTTGCTAATGCAGATTTGACTCTTCCTGATGTGGATGTGAATTTCTGGTCGTATTCCATTCTTCTACTGTATAATACTGTCTTCATTTCTTCTGTAGTTCATGCTCCTCCCAGCTCTAACTCTCTTGCTACCATTTATACACATTTTTATTTCAAAGAGTAGGGTTTTAGTATTTTGTTTGGTTTGGTTTTGGTTTTGTTTATTTTATTTTGTTTTGTTTTAAATTTGTAATTTTGTTTATTGATGCATCATTTTAATGTTCTTGATATTTTCTTTCTCTTTCGTTTTTTTTCTTTTACATTTTTTACATTGTCAACCTCAGATCTCAACAGTTGGTAGGATCAGTTGTTCATTCTTGTTATTAAAAGAAATAACCATCTCTGCAAAATTGCTTTAAATAAAAAGACATTTAGTAGTATAGTACTTGTGGGAAGAACGTACATGCTACAGTAATAGTTCTAAAATGGAAAATGTATTTATTCCGAAGAAATTATTTGGGAAGATAAAATACAGAAGAATTTAAATTGAAAGGTTTTGTTCCCATTTGCAGGCATACATAGGTCTCATGGCAAGTTAATTGTGTGACCACCTATTACATTCTCAAAGAGTATCCTGTTATAGAGAGATCCTGTTTTTCAGCATAGTTTTAATACAATATAATTATCATACACATCAATAGATATCTTCTTCAAAAGGACTGAATTATTTAAAATAAGGTACTTGGAAATAATGTCTTTATCATTTACAGTTTTAATCAATTAAGGAAATGTTGTTGAATAAAACCTGTTCCATCCACTTAAGAGATAGAAATTAGCTATTTGGGATATTTGTTTGTGGGGTCTTTTTGTGGTTTTTTTTTTTGTTTGTTTTTGTTTTTATTTAACAGGTTTTTAACTAGAGAATAGTTTGAAACAAATAATCTTCAAATCATGGGCAACTGTCTACTATGCAACAAAGAGGCACATTTGTAAAGGAAATTATAATTATTTCCCTTTTAGAAGCCAGACAGTTGTACTTCTGAAACACCAAGGCTTTTAAGTGGGAGCTAAATTAATCTTTATTAATCCTTGTTATCATGATTGCATAATGTCTGGATTTAAATGTCGATGTACAGCTATGTTTCCTGCTTTTCTGGCAATCAGAAGTGTGAAAATAAACCTTACACTTTAAAAGAAACACTTTATTTAAAAAAAATAGATATAATCATCTGTACTATTAAAAAAAAAGTTTTACTTCACACAAGAATAAATATACACCATGTCAGAGTTTCAGACTTGCTATTTTATGTTAAAATATGCACTGCTACATGTCAGAGCTGTGAAAATGGGAGGTAAAACAAGAAGGCAGTTAGCCAAATAGTTATGGCAAGACTTTTTTTCCATTAAGATTTTTATTTTTGAGAATACTGCTTCTACAATTTAATTACAGCATTTAAAACACTCTCTAAAATTGTCTCTGTGCACACTACTGAAACTTCAAACTACCCTAATTAATGATTAGATCAGAGTCAAAAACAATAACAGGTTTGAGTTTGGGTCTTCTTGTGGTTTTTTACAAGCCTCTCTGCTGCAGAAGTGAGCCATAATTCAAAAAGCCACTTTCAAACAACAGATACAGTGCATACTGCCATTTAAAGTACTTTCTACAGACTCATCACTAGTTTAGAGCTAGCTTTACATTAATTTGGCCATTGTAAATTCAATTTTTGAGGAGAAGAGGGGTTCTAACTTTGTTTCAGATGTGTATTGCCTAAATGAGCTTAAGGAGAATATTCAGCTGCAAAAGATTTCTTAGTTAACTACATTAGTTCTCAGAAATAAATTAGGAGTTTGGGTTGAAAAAAAAATACCGTCAAAAGAATATTTTCCCAATATAGGTTTGGTCTCTTAAAATAATATTAAAAGTTAATTAAAATTAATATAGTTTTAATTCCATTTGGTTTTATATTCTGACTAATGAAAATATATTTCTCTCACTGTAAGGGCGTACAATTGTATGTTTATTTGTTTTGATTTATGGTGTTGTGGGAAGTCAAATCAAACTGTAGTCTCACACTACATGGTTGGAATGTATTGTATAAATAACTGAAGACATATTGCTGTAGAAATGTTGACTATTGACTTCTGTTTAGACAAGTATGTTGATATAAGATTTTTACTAATTCAAGTGCAATGTGCTGTGAAAAATGTGTATTTACTATTTAGATTGTAATACAACCTTGTGCAAATATTTTTTACAGCCTTTTATATTTCCAGTGACTTATTCATGACCCCATTATTGTGTAAAGTTTCTCTAATAAGTAGCTGCTTCTTAAGAGTCGACACAAGATGTTGGGGAAGATTAACTATGTCTGTACTGACATAACAAGCTGTTCTTGAGAGCAACATTTGTAACAATAACCTAGTTTAGATTAGATGCAAACTGGTTTCCTTTCTATTGTCTACATGTCGCACCTCCAATGTACTTCTGAGCAAGGACAGCCTTGACAATGGGTACATCATTGTCATCATTGCAAGTCCCTGGAATTCCCTCCAATGTTTATAACAATACACATGACTGAGATCTTCTTAACATCAGGCTACATATCACTTTCAATATGCTGTGCACCCCATGGATTTCATAGAGACAGAGCCTTTGAAATCTTTACTAATTGTGAGGTACAGTTTTGGAGCATACAGCTTGGTAACAAAGATCTTCCAGTTGTTAAGTCAAGAAGTATGTTTCCCTGTTGCTGAAACAAATGACAGGGTTTTTTTGTCCTATTTATAGCTGAAACCTTATACACACATGATGAGTTTTATTGCCCTACAACATAGGTGGAGAGGAGCTTTTTACAGAGGCACATAGTGATAGGATAAAGGGGAATGACTTTAAACTGAAAGAAGGTATATTTAGATTAGGTATTAGGAAGAAATTATTCACTGTGAGTGTAGAGAGACACTAGAACAGGCTGCCGAGAGAAGCTGTGGATGCCCCATCCCTGGAAGTGTTCAAAGGTAGGTTGGATGTAACTTTGAGCAACCTGGTCTAGTAAAAAGTGTCCTTGCCCACGGCAGCAGTGTTGAAACTAGATGATCTTTGAGGTGCGTTCCAGCCTGAATCTTTATAATTGTATGATTGCATGTAATTTCAAACCATATAACAGCACAGGTAAACCCTTGATCCTGAAGGCAAGTATCGTAACCAAAACACTGTTGTTACTTCTACTCAGGGTTTCATGGTTTGTCCATTACTACCGTAGCACTTGGGATTTTTTCTGTATTACAGGCCATATATAAACTTCTCACTTTGAGTTCACACTTCTTCATAACCCAGTAGACTTAAGTAATTTTCTCTTAAGACTAGCTTTAAGAAACTAACACTTACTAGCAGTTTGTAATAACCTCATGAAGTCCTGAGAATCTGTATTCGCCTCTGAGTGTTTACAGTTAGCCTCCATAGTCAAACCAACCACTTTGAACCATTCCATTTAAACCACTCTCAGGGGACTAAAAATGCATACAAAGTCTGATGCCCCACTTCATCTGAAAGGCAGTAATTAACAACTTGATATATTTATTTCTTAAATTTGTTTCTCAGGTGTATTGCATGATGAAACCCCATTTTAGTGGGAAGGTAAAAATGCTGGATTAAACCAAACCCGCAAACATGTCACACCAGTCTGGTTTGCTTTTATTGTGAAATATTAGAGATATTCTAATCCATGACTAAAAGTGCTCATACTGTGATTACATAGGTTCTTGGCAAAGAAACCAGAACTAATAAAAGACCATTCAATGTTATGTACATGAACATGAAGCATGTTCAATGTATTAAGAGTAAAGTGTTGTTTTACATTTTGCCTGTGTCAGCTTCCATCTCTACTGTATTTAGTACATACTAGAGTGACCAATGTGTTTCTGCAAAATACGTTAGAATATTCAGGCAGATGCTCGACTAAATTCCAATGGTGATTAAGTAAGTCATAGATTTAGTTATATTTCACGTAAAATAACAAAACCTTTTTATTTTTTTTTCAAGTACACTTAAGGTATAAGTTGTTCTGTATCACTGATATTTCATAGTACTTTCTTCTGGACTGTCTATCTTTTTTAAAGTCAATATATTAAAGCTGCTGAAACTTTGTCAGTAAACTGGACAAGTACACATACTTCTCTATATGATTGCATAAGACATAGGAACAACTGTGTATATATTTTATGTATTTTATTTTGTATTTTTATTTTATTTTTTATGCAAAATCTGACATTTCCATCTCTTTTTTGTTTTGTGTGGACATCATTCATGCAATTTTATCTTAGAAAACCATACTGTTTATTTGACACACAATAGATAATCCTAGGTGTCATGAAGAAAACAAAACAATGTAAAAGTAAACAAGGGAAAGTTTGAATTAATTATCATCACATTTATTTCTTAGATTTTTTTTCCCCTTTCAAGATTCCAAAAAGAAGTCACTATATTACCAAACTCAAGACTTTTTAAGCTTTCATCTGCTTAGACACACATCTGAAGATTCACAGGTGTGGGAGATATGATTCATTTTAAGAAATAACACAGTTTTAATACTGAGAACAATTCAACCTTAACTCCTTAATATGAATTTGGTATTATGAACATTCAAAGAGAATTAATATTCAAAAATACTCAATTATCTGACCATGAGGAGAAATAAAAGAATTAGTATCAGTAAATATCTTCAGAGTCTACAATAAAAATTTGGGGGGGAAAAGTAGGTACTATGCCTTTAAATATGCCTTGGCAGAGTAACTCAAAATAGTAATAGAAAATAAGATCCACCAGGTCACTTTGCACCTTCTCCTTGGCTAAATTGGACTCTCCTGCTGCAGCTATGATATCATGTTGCATATTTGGAAACTTGACATATGTCATACTGAGGACAAGAAGATTAAAGTGCTTTCCTTTTCCCATGTTTTCCTGACAATTAATTCTATATTGCCTCAAGACCCAGAATATGCAGCTTTCTTAATAATGCTCTTTGAACTTTGCAATGATTGATCTATTGTGATTAAACTTTGAACTCTGAATATTACCAGGTCATGTTATTGTTGGCAGTAGTAGACTTGTGAGTCCTCTTTAAAATGAAATCCCATGATTAAATCACTGATCCAAGAGATGACAAAAGCCGTATCATCTAAATGACCAGCCATACCCTCCCTTGCAGAAGGAAATAAAAATGTGGAAAAGAGCAGTCCCATTGAAATGGGAATGCATATCTAATTCAAACACTGAATTGTGTAATTATCATTATTAAATAGATCCACTACTCAAGTATAATATCTTTAAATAAAATAAAATTAAATAAACAAAGTGCTATGCTAGAAACCAGAGCTCTCATGAGCTTTGAACTGACTATTTTCTTTAAAAAGTCAAATTCTGACACCAAAATTTCCCCCTCATATTCAAGCTTATGTAAAACTGAGACATAAACCCCTTCCCCTACAGTAACATTAATTTATCTAGCAGTTTGGAGTCTCAGATGAGATGCGGCAGAGAGAAATTTAATCTTTTCCTCACCATCAGATGTCTTCTGCATCTCCTCTAAACACTGAAACTTGGTGGTTTTCCCTAGCGCAATACACACTTCTCTACTCATTAGCTTTAGTTTTGATTTTTTTTCTCAGTAGTTGAGTAACAGAAACTTTCAAGGTTTCTCAAGAAATAGAATGATCACTTTGTAACTTTTGCTGTCTCAACAGGAAGCCATTCTATTCTTGGGGTTATTTTTTACTATTTAGATTATTGACATAAGCTCAGATACTCTGGATACCGTCTACTAAACTGTGGCCTGAACTATGTGTTGCACGGTGATTTTGGAATATGAAAAAAGAGGTCTGACATTTTTTGCATTAATTTTATGTATTTATAGAAGTTCAAATATTAATCCAAATTATCCACATATGTAAGAAATAATGGCAATTTTACCAATGAAGATTTTCCTAGAATTTTTCTATAATGTCATCTCTTTAGATAAGCCTATTTAAATATTAGAACAGTCAAATAATACAGGGAAGACAATAGACTCTTTGGAAGTCCTGAATATGAAATAAGTCTTGACCCTGTATACATGCAAAGAAAGGTATAGATAGATACAGACAGACAGAGACATTATAGAGAGGGATTTAAAATCTCCTTCCAAAATGTTTCTTTCAAATAAGAAAATAAAAAGTTCTTCAAGGTGTTAATCTATCACAGTATTATATGTAGTTAGAATTCCACATCATCAAATTTATGAACACACACAGAGTCTTTGTTTAATTTATTCTAACAGCCTATGTCATCTTCTGTTCCTCATCATTGTAGACATCTAAAAAGAAGACAGTGAAAAAATGTAAACTCTCATAATTATTTTGTAGCATTTGAATAAGAATAAAGTAATATATCCACAGAAACTCTTTGAACTTTTACCACCTGCAGATTTCCACAGATGTTTAATACTCTACTCACTCTGTAAAACACCTCACAAAGAGACAGGGAGAACTTATAAAGGAAGAAAAAAAAAGTTTCCTTAACTTTGCAGTATTCTTTCATTTTTCCACTCAGAGAAGATAAAGTGTTAGTTTTCACACAAACCATACAAATATAATTTCTCTATACAGATCAAAGGCACTATAATTTATTTTAGTGACTTACCAAACCCAGAGGTTATGCCTCACTACTTTCTTTCCAAAACATGACTGCACATAAGATATATAGAAAGAGTACAGAACCTGTGCTTTTTTATAGTATCTTCTGCTTCATAAACCAATTTCTACTTTTTCCTAGTTGGCTGTTCTATAAAAAGGCATAACTCTGAACAATTTGCTACTGCCATAGTCTTTTAACTGGAATTTTCCTGGTTGCTGTTTTTTCCAGGAGCCCCTCTGGTCTGGGTTCCTCGTGATGGTTTGGGTTAGCTGCTTTGAAAATGACTGTCAGATTTCACTTTGCATTACAAGCAATGAGACAAGCTATGCAGCTTCAGATAGAAGAACACCATTTTTATAAAATGATTCACAAGAAGGGAGAAAAAAACCCCCAAACTCTAATGATTTCTCCTATAAAATAGATTAGGAACAGGGAAGGAAAAAACCAACCTAACAGAAACCACCAAAACCTCCAGACACTTAGAAACCTAAGAACTACCATCATGGCAAAATACATTAATTACTGAGGAGAGAGAAAATAATCACACATATATGGAATTTTGTCTTCATGTGACAGTAGAAGAAGTAATTAATCATGGCAGCATTTATTATATGCTTCCTTAGTTTATAAGTATTATACAGCTTTTTTCTCTAACCGTAACAAATATATTTTATAGACATCTAATATTAGCAGTTGCTATTTAATTTTGTTCATTAGTTTTTTCCCAAAGAGAAATTTGTTCTGTTGACTGAAAGACAGTGCTTTTTATTATCCATACGTGCGCTATAAGAACCTATATGGGGCCATCGCCGGATTATTTAAAACTTGAAGGGGATGTTCTGAGTTGTTTCCTTGAATGAGTTCAAGGTCACATTTGGGAAAATTAAGAGCAGGTTTATCTGAAGGAGTAGAGTAGATCCTCAGCTTCTGAAGAGAATTCTGTTTAGTGGAGATTAACAAGAAGGAAAAAGAAATTAAAAATCAACTCTAGACTTCTGGAGTAAATTCTCAGAGACTGACCCACTCACAGCCTGGAGTAATGAGGTCACTAGAGAAGTATATTCTTGCTTTAAAAATTGCGCAGCAGAATGCAGTAAGATCATCCAATATCCTATACTGTTCCACTTTAACCACAGCAATTTTTCCTACATTTTATGGACAATAGTCAGGAAACATTATGGAAATCACTTGTTGAGATTACACATTAGCTTTCCAAGACAAACTTTTACTTGTAAAACATTTATGTCATGTTGTATGCCTGTAGTGAGAGTTTTAATTATTTAAGATATTTTTAAATCTCCCCAATGTATTTAATAATTTTTTCAATTTAGTGTTCAAAAATCACGCTTACTATTTTTGTTTTTCAAATTATTTTCAACTGTATCCCATGGAAAATATATTTCAACAATAATCAAGTGCTATTCTCAAAATGAAAATGGTACTTATAGTACCAAAGCCCCTTAGTTTTAATGTCTTTGGGGGGATTTTTCTGTGTTTCAGTTTCAACTTATTTTCCTTTACCTACATATCCAATATTCTTAGACCTGGCACTCATCATGATAGCCAGCTAAGACTGGCTATCATATCACTACTTGTTCCAAATTAATTTGAAATTGAAAGCTTCTTTCATCTTTCTTCCCCTGTGCACGCACTGACTCACCTTCCACCTTTACAAGGGATATGTTATTATCTTGTTCAGTCGACTTTACTGCATCAGCTCTGACAGGAAGATAAAGTTTCCACTACCATAATACACGTCATTTCTCAAGAAATTTTGTCTGAAAGGAACATAAATATGAATTATTTCTTAAAACCTTCTGCCATAGTGAAAGGGCTTTTCAGGAACTGAAGATATTTTTGTCTAAGTTTGAGAAAAGGCTTTAATTTTCCAATGTGATTTTAATCAATTAAGAATTACACTGAACAATGATGAACAGGCATGCAACTACCATCCACAGGATGATAATAAAGATTAGAATAAGATAGTTTTGCACAATAAATGTATTGTAGAATTAAGACAACCTACATGCTAAATGTAGAGTGGACATTATCCCCTCTACACAGCTAATACAATCACTTGTCCAACTGATGCTCAAATAATCTGAACCACTGTTAAATTTTGTAAAACTGAATGTAATTAAAAAAAAAAATCCTGCATCTTACAAAAAGTTTTATATCAGCTGGTCTCTCTATGAGCTGCTTTTGTCATGTTCTCTCTGTCCTGAAACAATTAACAGTTCAATTTAATGTGTAGGGTACAGGATATTATGTCTTCTGTGACTAGCATTATAGAACGCAATATTCAAAGAAACATGTTATATGATGCTTGAAGAGGGTTTTAGTAGCCAGTTTGGTAGAAATGCATTTGGAAGACCAATAAGCATATTTTGTACTTAGATGGACACTGGGGTGCTAAAAAAGATCATCCTAGATCAAGGAAAAATACCCAGTGAATAGACCTCCCACAATTACTCTCACATCACCTTTTTTTTTTTTTTTTTTTTTTTTTTTTTAACATAAAAGTGGTCTTTTCTGTTAGATAAGCCCTGGGTTTTATTTTCAGCTCTCTGTGACCACAGCAGCTTGACATAAATTAGAACTGACCTCGATATGTTCCAGTGGGATAGCTATGAACTGGAATGCACAAAGACATACTTTGAAACCATTTACATTAAAATTGCTACAACTGCATTCTCTGTAACTTGGATAGAGCCAAGGGTTTTTAGTTCCTTGGTTTTATTTTCAGGGACTTGAAAGGGGGGAAGGCAAGGAAGACAGAGAATTCCCATATAGATTAATTCTCCTTTTGTATATATTGTTCTATAAAGCATAATTGAAGATGATATTTTCATGTTTAATTAAGTAATTACCACACATACCTAAAAATGAGCCCACTCTACCTGATACTCAGTAGCAAAAAGCATACCAAGAGAAAAAAAAAACACAAAACCAAACAATAGTTTAACAAGACAAAAGGAAGATGCAGTTGTGTCATTAAGAACTGAGAGGTAGAAAAGCTGAATCATAAAACCAAGTTGGTTCTGCCAATAATCCAGTAAGATATAATGAAAACCTAAAATTTGGAGTTACTTGAACTTGAGACTTGCCTTTGGTAGATCTGTCTAAGAGCCAGACCACCCCACCACCAGCTGGCTGTAGTCCACCTGGATGCTCAATTCAACCCAGCTGTGGTCAACGGGCTATCACATCATCAGACTATGAAGACAGATCCTGGAACACCTTCACAGCTCATTCTTACCAGGATTCCCTGCACATATGGGTCCCCTGCGGCTGTCTGGTTGTATAAAGCCTGAAAATGCACAGACATAGTCTAGGAAATTAGTGGGGATTTGGAGTTTTTCTGCTTAAAATTACTATTTCACTTTCTGAGGATATTCTGGTTAACACAAAGAATTGAAAAGAAAAAGTCTTAGCTAACTTTGGATAGAAATTAGTTAATAAAATCATAGACAACAAAGACAAGAATATAATTTTTGTTTTTTTAACAAATCAATTATTGTATATTATTTGTATAACAATACAAAGATTAATTAAAATAGACATTTAACAACTGTACTGCAAAGCTCACATCTTTTTAATTTTTTTTTTAAGTGAAAATTCTGAAAGTTCTGTTGTCAGTGCCCACATGCTGAGGGTGCTTTGCATATTCTAGCCTTGTCTTTCCTTCCCCTCTCACCCACACTGGCATATCCATCACCTGCTTAATATCATATGCATTGACTTCCAGTTAATCACTCAAAATTAGACACGATGCTGCACCAGGAGAGGTTTAGATTGCACATCATGAAGAATTTCTTCACTAAAAGAGTTGTCAAGCAATGAGACAGACTTTCCAGAGAAGTGGTGGAGTCACCATCCATGGAAATGTTCAAAACAACTGGATATGGCACTTTGTGCTATGGCTTTGTTGACGAGAGTGGTGTTAGGCTAAAGGTTGGACTCGGTGACCTTGGAGGCCTTTTCAAACCTTAACAATTCTTTTATACAATAAGAATTAGATAGTAAACAAACAATAAGATACTTCTTACAGAATGCCTTAATGAAATATAAAGTCAGAATGCTTATGCTGTGAATATTTTCAGAACTGGATTGTCTTTTTCTATTTATGGCAAAATAGCATGAATCTATCATCAAATAATAAAATTATTACAAATTTTATTTTCTTAATGTTATTATTATTGTCAGAACTCTAGGTAGGCAAACATGAAATATCTTGATCATCCTCCAGTGATCTGTCCCCCCAACGTTGTCCCAAAAGGTTTTGATTATGATCAGCAAGAAACCTGTAAATACTTTTATTTGCAACAGAAACATAATAATTACATTTTAAAATTCACATGTATAATATTCTACATGTCATTTATTTGTCTCAGTAAGAGAACTGATTCATGTGTTATGAATGGAATGTCTTGAGCCATTGTATCATTAATAATAATCAAAAACATGAAAAAAGCACTAAGCCAAACAATTTTTTTTAGGAAACACAGCATCTTTCAGTGCTTTGTTTTTCATGTACATATAGTTAAGAATAAAGGAGTGTGATTAGACTCTGTCTCCCTCTGGAGAAAGTATTACATCCATAAAGCAACTTCTATAGCAGGAACATGTAGCTCTACCTCATGTAATGTTTGAAGTTTCTGTTGAATTGTGTCATCCAGCTTTTGCCAAAATGAATAATCCTGAACTAGCAGTTACAGCAATGACCTCTGCCTCTTTCTCATTAGCACATTTCAAGAGTTTTCTGTGTAGTGTGTACAATGTATTTGACATTAATACTTTTGCTCCTACTGTAAGACATTTGATTTTGTTGTATTATAATAATCAAAATAGCAGTTTCCAAAATGTAAATTCCTCTGGAAGCAGTTAGCACAGCAGCATTAGATGTGCTTTTCCTAATGAATATTTTGTCTTATGCTAACGTATTCTGTGCTGATTCTTGTTGCAATGCAGAGGGAAATGTTCAAATCATATCCAAACAATGATTCATGCAATTTTAAAATACAGTGAATGATGGATTTTGTACTGAATAATTTGCTCTAGAAATATGCTTCTTCACTCCTATAAACTAAAAAAAGAGCAGGCAAAATTCTTAAGTGGCTAAAGATAGGTGAATTAAATCTTGACATTATATTCTGTTTGAAATTAATGTTTTAGGATCACTCAAAGGATCATCATCAAAGGTATTAGTAAAATTAGCTCTAATATGAATTCATAAATTCATAATAAAATAATTTTAATTTTTAACAAAATATTAAGAAGCAGGATTCACAACATATTCATATCTTCCTCCAGGCTTCCTGTCTCAGAAGAGTTCACAGTTTAGTAAAGTTCAATACTAGCCAGTCATCTAAACCAGTCAGAACATAATATGGAATTTCAACAGCCAGCTACTTCTGATGCTTGTTGAAAAATTAAACAAGTAATCTAACAGATCAGGGTTTTTTTTCCGAGATTTCCCAATCCAAAACATAAGAGCATCCCTTAAATAAGAAGCAAGGAGAAAAGACTTCTGAAATTCCATAAGGTTTAAATTCTCAAAACTCATGTTTCTGAAACATTTGACTGCACCATTTTTATTTTGAAGATGTAAGGCAGTACTGCAAATGTGCACTAAAAATATTGTATTTAATCTTCTGTTTCTTGTTTAGTAATTTAATAACAAAATTATTCAAAATAGGGTGGAGATATTTTAACTGGCAAGAAGAAAAAGTATCTATTTTCAAATGTGTTTACCTGCCAACAGAATGTTGAACCATATAATCTGATAAAAGTTTAGAAAGCACCAGGCAGAACACAGAAACAAAGGTCTTTACCTAATATGATCTTTGCTTAATGTATCTAGAGTGGCTGAAGGATGTTGTGCAAAAGGACTAGCATTTTGGCTTCCCAAAAATCTGTCTGTATTCCTACCATCAATCTGGTGCCATGTTTCCTTTTTCAAGTTTTTATTTCCTTATTCACTGTTTTTGTTACTTCTAAATTTAATTTTCCAAGATTTTTTCCCTGTCTTCTTATACTTGATCACCTATGCCAGATTCTCATTCAGCCTGTGCACTGCATATCTTATTTCAATGCTGGCTTCTCTCTTCAACCTGTATTCAAACCACTTTTTGTTTCTCAGATTTGGAAGATATCGGAGGGTGCAAGCAATAGATTTTACTTCTCTTGTTTTTGATGTTTGTATACTATGTACTTTGAAGCATCTGGGAATAGTCAGAGAAAATCCAGCTCACTTCATTGCAATCTTTGGAGATTTTTGATATGAAAGTCTAAGAAGACTTCATCAAACTCATTTAATAACACCTTTGAATTTGGACAATAATTTTTAGACTTTTGTAAAGGGCAGTAAAACAGGTACACAATGTAAAAATAATAATTGGAAAATGTCAAATTTCCTGCTTTCAAGTGTGGAGGTTCTAGCACAGCTGAAAGGAAAGGTCAGTAATTTCTTTTTGGTATTGATTTTTCTAATAGGAATAATGATGTGGTTTCTTTCTAACTCTATGTGGCCAGCAGGTCAAGGAAGTTGATTCTTTTCCTCTACTCCATTCTCGTGAGACCCTACCTGGAGTACTCCACCCAGTTCTGGAGTCCTCAGCATAGGAAAGAACATGGACCTGTTGGAGCAAGTCTAGAGGAAGGCCATGAAAATGATCAGAAGGCTAGAACACATCTCTTATGAAGACAGGTAAGAGTATTGGGGCTGTTCAGCCTGGAGAAGAGAAGGCTCTGGGGACACCTTATAGCAGCCTTTCAATACTTAATAGGGAACTTATGAAAAAAGATGGGGACAGATTTTTAAGGAGGGTCTATTGTGAAAGGACAATGGCAGCGACTTTAAACTAAAAGAATATAGAATCAGACTACATATCTACATATAAGGAAGATTTTTTTTTTTTTAACAATAAGGATGGTGAAACACTAACAGGTTGCCCAGAGAGATTGTGGATGGAGAATCCCTCGAAATGTTCAAGGTCACATTGGACAGGACTCTGAGCATCTGATCTCATTGAAGATGTCTGCAGGGAGGCTGGACTAGATGACCTTTAAATGTGTCTTCTAACCCAAATTATTCTATAAATCTACTTTTGAAAGTAGAAGTGTTTGAGTATTTTCAGCTTTGGCTCTGTTAAATAGATTCTGTAGTAGACAGCAGCTATTATTTAAACAAAACCTCTCAGGCAGAAAGGCTGTAAAAAATATGAGGTCACATTTAGGAGTCAGTACACATTGCAAATTAACAAGAAAATTTACCTCACTTATAGAGTTAGAATTAACTACTTCAGTCTCAGAATGATTCAATTAAAAAAAAATCAAGTACAGATTTAAACCCCCCACATTTTATGGTGTCAAGGTTTCAGATAATTCTTAAGGTAATTCTGTTTTTTGCTTTTTCCTAGTATTTCAGGAAATGCTAATTAAACATTTTTACTCACAAAGTCAAGCCACTTCAGATTTCTGAAACATTTATAAGAGAGTGACAATTTTTTTCATTCATCCAACCAGCATCATCAAAACTAATACATGAAATCACTCCATCTCAATTTCAAATATTTAATCAGAATAATATGTGTCTTGGAGGAAAACAGATGCACTTATATCTTTAGAAATTGTCTTCAAATCTATAAAAAAAATTAGACTAAACACGGAACATCCTGCATACAAAGCAGAAAATTTTTGACAAATTTAATTGTTGTAGCACTTATAAATTTTGTATGGATTTAACCAGGCTCAGTTCCTCAATCTGTGAAACTTTTGTATGGTAGTAATATGCATAAACATTTGATACACTGATACCAAAATTCAATTTCTCCATATTTGTGCAAAGTATCACTCCCCCCCTAAACCAGGTGCTTTCTTTTCCTTATATAAAAATGATTATTGTTCCCACATTTTATTAATATTGCTAGTACTGTCTCCTAGGTAAAAGATGAATTACTTGGCTGTGATTCATAGGAATGGAGCTGCAACTAAATTACCTATGTGGCATGTCAAGCTCTTCTTTTGTTATGTGAAGACATACGGCTATTTAAGAGTGGAAACAAAGAAGTATTCATTTTCCTGTAAATTGCCATGCTCACGTCTTGGGAATAGCTCCAATAACCAAATCAACAGAAGATTATTAATTTGCAACAAATGTTTTTGTCATCAACAAGCTTCATCTCTAATGCCTTCTTCACTTCAGTGCTCATTAATTATATTTAGGTCAGCTATACTTGTGCTAGCCTTCCACAACAAAAAGTAGTATTTTCTGTTTCAAGTGGATGGGGAAAGGAATAGATCTGCAACTAATTAAAATGAAATATTGAATACTGTTTCTGAAGAAGATGATACAATTTCTATAACACTGCTTTTTGCAATTACATTATACGTGGCAGGTCCCATGAAAGAAAATGCAGGTAAAAGAAAGTTTGCACAATTGGAATTGAGTTTAATCAATTCTCAGGCATCAAAAACCCAGAGTTTTGGGGGGATGGAGTTTGGTTTGGTTTGTTTTTTGAGGGGGAAAATTGAGGGGGAGAGAGGATTGGGGATTGGGGTTTTTTACTGCTACAGCAGTGGGAAATGCAATATTTTGCATTGTATATCAATAACCTGTCCTGATATTCCAAACACATATTTACAAATGCTAAAATATTGAAACCATACAAGTATGAAACAACTAGCAGAATCACAGTATTACCTAGTTCACCTTATCTGTGGCCAGAGTTGATCCATTATATTAATTTAGTAAAGTTGAGTATTGAGATAAATTGACTTTATTACTGTTTAAGGCAATCTGTCATTACATTAAATTTTGTGCACTTTTATATATGATTGCATGTTTTTCTTATATCTGTATAAATATCTCTCTAAATATATCTCAATTTAAATTTCAGTTTTGATTTTAAATATTTGATTTTTTTTAATGGACCTTTTACAAAAGTCATAAACAGCAGCTACATTTCTTTTTTTTTAAGTAGAATGTATGTTCATTGCATACACTTTAAACTTAATTTCTACACAATATTGCCTTTATTAACAACTTGGCAACCAAACTGGTGTAACATCCCTTCCTAGCCCATCTCTCTTCATTGCACTTATCCACCTTTTTTTTTTTAGTTTTGAAACAAATACTTCATCCTTCTGAAATCCTTGAATTAGTAACATATAACCAGTGTCAGAAGATATTATTTGGCTCTTTTAAAAATAATTCAAGCACAGAATCATAGAATCATAAAATCATTTAGCTTGGAAAACAACTTTCAGATCTGGAGACCAAAAGAATAAAAAGAATAAGTGGGATATGAGGGTGATGTTTTATGTTTCAATCATCCAAATACTAAAGGGCAACAGGATCATACATTGCTTCCATGTTTCAATATTTGCACTTGTAGGTTTTGCCCTAATATTATACTTTGAGCTTTTATTAGCATGAGTAGTTCAATGATGGTTGAAAGACAAGTTTTTTTCTCTCTGGTATTTTTCTTTGAAGACTTCAGTAATTAAAGAATGGAATGTCTTTGATGCAGTCATGTAGAAATCAGCTAAACATATCTGCAATTCTAAAACAGTAGCTGTTCTTTTTGCTAATGCCAAAAGAAAGAGATAAAAAACAAACACACTTCACTGACTTTTTTTCCTTATCTGCCATCTTAAACCAACCTGTTAAAAATGCATTATAAGGATTAATTGCATGAGTTTGGGAGAGAGATTGAATATCTGAATTGAAGGTATTGGAAGAGCATGTGTTTTAGTGGTTACAAATTAACTGTACATACCAAGGCTAAGCCTAGTGCAGTTGAGTGACACTTGCATTTGACCAGTTTCAACACTAACTCAGCTGGATCATGAGACATCTTCTTATTACATAAATAACTGTATCATTCACATAGGACTGCTAAAGAATTAGCCATGGCTTCAGAAGTGACATTGTATACTCTTAATATGTTTCACATTTCTAAAATTTGAAAAATATTATCAGTGACATCCATCAAAGAAAGGAAATAAAATATACAAAAACTAATTGGTTTTGAATGGATTTATATGATCAAGTAATTTTAATGACCTCTAAAATTCTAAAACTAGTCCTGTTTCTACAAGTTACTTAGAAAAAATTACATTTATATAAAAATAGTTTATCTGACATTAATTCCTAAACCTGTATTGTGTAGTGTGGGAAGCAAGAGGGAAAGTATCCCAAGACAAAAAATTCATCATGTCTAGTTTGTGAGAAAGGCAGAAAGGCATTACCTCTGTATAGAAATATTTCACATAGAAGTATGTGAACAACTAGCTCTTTAAATCCATACAAATCCAGCTTCAGAAACTTCATATACCCTATTTAAAGACAGCATTTGGACTAAGCTATTTCTAAGTCTGATTTTCTAGGTAATTTCACTTGATAGCTACTTAATATTCCTGAATTGTCTTCAGAAATAACTGTTTGCAATGAGAAAAACATTATTCTAGTAAGACAAATTGATTAGTCACTTTAAACTAATTAAAATTTTAAAAAAATCTTCAGGAGATGGCACAGTGTGCCTATTACTATGAGAGTAAGAGGCAAAGACAAATAACCACTAAACTAAAACCAAAACCAAACCAAACCAAACCAAAACCCTCTGTGCACAGGAACAGATAGATATTCAGAACAAAGATTTTCAACGTACAAGGAAAAAATAAAAAAGAAGATATTATAACCACACACACACTACTTCAAGTACTTTTTCAGAATTATATTATGCCTATTTTTTTTTCCCATGCTTTTTGTATACTATGATTTTCATATGTATTCAGATGAGTGTTGTAGGTAGCTACCAAACCAAAGCTTAAGTTTTGCTTCAGGGAGTTTAAAACTTCTTGACCACAACTATGCCAGCACTTTAAGATTTCCTAGGCCTTTATGTGGGAATGTCTGGGTGGAGAAGTTCAAGATTTAATGATTTATAATTCCTACGAAAAATGCAAGGCCAGTTTAGACAGACTTAAGACAATTCCTTCCCATTTAGCTATTTTCAATAGCTATTTCTGTCACTGTATAAACACTCAGAAAATACAAACATCTGTCACAAACTGACAGACAGTACTGAAAATAATATTAATTTTTACTGCTGCCAGAAATTAAAGTATCCAAGATTTTACTCTAGGTGTAAACTTATCACTGCTTCTGATGCCTGAATCTGAGGATTATGCTGCATTCCACTATTGTATCTTTCAGTTTGAAATCACAGGACTTTATGGTTGTATCAGCAAGCAATGACTTACCTATTAACCAAAAAGAAATTTCACTTTTGATAAAGCTCAAATTTAGTCTTAAAATTAAAAAGAAAAGCAAAACCCAAAAAATAAACAAAAAACCCCACAAAAACCCACACTTTTGTGGGCAGTGATGTAAATGAATGCTTATAAAACAGTTACAGTTGTTATTTATTCTCAAAATAATACAGCCTTTTAAAAAAAGAATTTTAATATTTACCATTTGGATTTCAGGGGGTTTTGTCTGGCAAAGTACAGTAATTTCTTCAACTATGTTAGAATTTTTTAATTCCAAGAATATTAACTAAAATTGTGATGAAATTATTCACATGGTAACAATTCAAGGAAAACCTTTTGAAACACTATGGCAACAGAGTGCTATTAGAAAGAAATGCTTCTAGAAAGAAAGCAGAAAAGTTAAATTACTTTGGTAAAAGTATTACCAACCACATATCTGCAAGAAGTATTAAGTTGCATGTATTTAATTTTATCCCTTTCTTTTGACCAATTTTTACCATGTTAAGTGTATATTTTCTTACACTTTCATGGATAAGTGTTGCTGGCAGTCTTTCTGCATAATCACAATGACAACATAGGTTGTTTCATAGGACAGGATTCTCCTTGACATTCACTTATCATGGAAACATAATTGTTTGGGGTTTTTTTTGTTTTTTTTCTTACCTAACAGAAAACCATACTATTTTGGGCCAAAATTTTAATGAAAAATATTTTGAAAAAGAATACACATAATACATGTGAACGATCATGATGCTGATGGAGAATTCTTACAAATGTATTCAGTCTGAAGGTGCTGGATACATATGAGTTTACATATTATGAACCAATGATTTTTATAATACCGGCAAAGGAGTTGAAATTGTCCTTTCTTACAGATATATGTTCTTGTACACTGTGTACTGCAACACCATCCAAAGACTTTGAAGCTCCTAGGCAATTCTCTAACTCAAGGAAAAGATTAAAAGAAGTTATTAAATGGCTCACCCACCTGCTTTTATGGGAAAGAAATAGATTATTTTAACTTCCTGACTACAGTATAGTTATAGAATCATAGAATGGCCTGGGTTGGAAGGGACCTTAAATATAATGGTCAGCCTAATCATTGAATTTTAACCTATGTTTTCTATATAGCAAGCTGAGAGTCACAAATTATTTATGACATAGAGGACTGCAGAGAGCTGGAACAGGTTTGAAGAGACTTGCTTTCCCTCACAATTCTTAATTTTTAGATGGCAACAATTAGGTGAAGTAAATTGCACTGTATTGAAAGAACCTAGTAATTAAGACAACATTTGCAGTACAGTTATGACCAGTATTCTTCTGTGAAATATTACAAACAAAATAAAAAATACAACCTTAGAGAGGAATTTAAAAAAAAAAATAAAATGTTGCTTAGTAGGTGTCTAAGTTTGAGGGAAACTGAAATGTTTACCAAGACTAGAGGAGATGATTCCTCCTCAATAACTATGTCACCCCTTTATTAAATTTAAAAAAAAAGGCAAACAAACTTTAATTAGAATATGTGTATAAGAAGCATAATTGTTATTAACTACTATATATAGATTTAGATATAGACACAACTATAAACAGACTAGAGAAGACTACTCCCCCAGCACACAAAAAAAAACAAAAACAAAAACAAAAAACTCCCAAAAATTGTAGGTTCCTCCTGGTGAAATTGTATTTATGGACAGTGGCATTGTCACACCTCAGCTGGATGCAAGGTAAATTCTCAGTCTTTTCTCAGCAAGGCAGAGACGTGGCACAGGATGGAGCCTTTTCCATGGGGGAAGAGAAGACTCTCTTTTCTTGTCCTTTGTTCAAAAGAAAGAAAACGCTGGGAGTTGAGGAGTGGTGGTAATTCCCAGAAATCTCCTTGCACTCAAAGTCAGTCCCCAGGAAAAAGGTCTGCAGTGTGTCCCAAAGCAGCTGTGACCCTCCTCTCTCTCCTCTCTCTCTCTCTGAAGCTCAGGGTGCCCAGAGATGGAGGGGGAAGACAAAGAGCAGAGCCAGAAGGAGCTCTCACCAGCTTAGCAAACAGTAGCTTTTTCCCAGCAGTTGCCCAAAACGAGGTGAAGCCAGTCCCCAGGAAAAGCCTCTCCCTCTCCCAGGTGCTGGGAGTCTGTTTCTCACCTCTGCCCAACATTTAGTTGGAATCTAGAGTCATCAACTACTCCTTTGTTCTCAGTCCTGGCACTTCAACTCCCAAAACCTTGGTGTTGGTAGGGTTAAAACAATTCCCTGAAGGAAACCCTCCCTGCCCCACACACGTTTCTTTGTTTGAACCTTTGACAGTAGGATATATACCCAGTATTTCTACATACTGTCAGTAGCCATCATCTAACCTCTTACCTTGAAATGTTAAATATGTCTTCAGTGTAAAATTAAGCAGTTAGTAATTTTGAGCTCTGATGGTAACTGATGGAAGGAAAGATATTTCCAGAATGTGTTTTTCCCCAATGATATAATAACTATCACAGCATTGCTCCTTGGTAGAATCTTTGTCCTTGTTGACACAGACATTTTAAAAGCATGAATGTCCCTTAGATAAATCTAGGCAGGATAATAAGCCAAGAAGAAAGACACCTTCAGCAAGCAAAATAGCTATGACTGCTAATACACCAGGTGGAAGAAAGAAATCTGTAGAGCAAATAATAATGGATATAATATTATTAAAAAAAAAAAAACAACAAAAACCAAGAAACCCACACACAAAAAAAATGGAGAAAAAGAAAGACGATAAAGAAAACTTTAACCATATTAATAGCAGCAAGTGGATCAACAGGAAAAGTTATTTATAGATAGTTTAACAAGCTGTGGTGGTTTGACCCCATCAGGCACCTCAGTCTCATTTAGCCATTTGCTCACTGTTTCACAGTGGAATGGGGAGAGAATTGGAGAATTGTGAAAATCCATGGGTTGAGATAAAGACAGCTGTGCACACTATCAAAACAAAATAAGGAATTAATTTCCATGGGCAGACAGGTGTTCAGCCATCTCCAGGAATGCCAGGCTACATCACGTGCAATGGTTACTTTACTTGGGAAGAGGAGCATTACAATTCCAAATATTCCCTCTTTCCTCCACCTTTCCTGAAAATTTTATTACTGGGCATGACACCATGTGGGAAGATGTGGGATATCCCTTTGGTCTACTAGAGACAGGTTTCCCGGCTGTATCCCTTCCCAATTCCTTGTGCACTCCCAGCCTGCTCACTAGCAGAACAGTGTGAGAAGCAGAAAAGGCCTTGAGTCTGTGCAAGTGCTGCTCAGATAAAAACCATCAGGGTGTTGTCAACACTGTTTTCATGACAAAATGAAGACATTCATTTTGTATGACATTCATACAAGCAACTATTAAGAAAATTTACTCTTTCTCAGACAGAGCAAGCACGGAAGCATAAATGTCAACACTGATGGTGAACATAAGAAGCTAATGTGAAGATTGGAATTATTAAGAAGGCAAAAAGTAAATTCTTTTGTGTAATTGGAAAAATACAGTTGAATCTACAACTGCAAAAATATCCTGTTCTCTCTCCCTGTTCCATATTCTGAGTCAACAATAATGCATCAGTAAAGTGCTGTGAACAAACTTTTTCTTTTTATAAAGGTGACCCTTAAAGCTAGAGATGAGTGCAACTTAATGCAGTATCAGGGCTGCGAATTGAACAATGCCTATAAACAAGAGGGAGGTCTATGATGTGTTGGATGTTCTTTCCACAAACACCAGTCTCTGAAGGATATAAAGCAAAGTCAAAGCTGCCTTAAAGCATCAAGTGAGTATTTTGCCACCTGAGGGGCGCAGAACCTTTGTGAATCAGATCAATAAAGATTTGATGATTCAGGAGGACACTTTAACCCCTTAAAATACCATTATTTTAGCAGCAATTCTCAAAGGAAAGCTGGGGAAAGAAACAAAAGTGTTGTGGTCAGCTTCTGCATAATCAAGTTGTCTACTAAATAAAACTAAGACCTTCCTTTTGTCCTACAGCTCTGTCATTTTTTTCTCCCCAAAACACTCAAAAGAAAATCAATAGCATATCAAGAACACAGTGATACCTGGCAGTTTAATTTCAGAAAGTCTGCAGATCAATAGGTGTAGAAAGCCTTATAGTTCTTCAGAATATAAGTGCAGTAACTAATGCTGGGGACTGTGTAGGTAAGCCTGTGTGTGTGTGTGTCTGAGAGAAACTGAGATTTACATTCATTACTGGGACTTTCTGTAACATTGTATTTCAGTCACTACCTTTATTGTTCCTTTGTGAAAAGGTTTTAGAGCTGGATGTTTTTCATTCCTTTAACTTAAATAGTTATTTGATTTGAACAGCTACAGAAGCAACTTCAGTTTTTCTATGATTTAGATTACAATAGAATTAACATTAGGATGCTGATTCTGAAGATTTTAACTCAGCCATATGTTTATCATAGGTTTCTTTACAAGATTTATGCTTGGGATTTTATTATTCCTAATTAACGATTGACATATTCAGTTATTTGTAAAGTGAAAGATAAGAGGGGGTTTTGTTTTGGTTTGGTTTGGGTTTGTTGTTTTTGTTTTTGTTTGTTTATTTTTTTAAGTATCTCTTTGTGTAGTTTCAAACTCACAGCTTCAACAGAAATGATATTTTCAAGGTCTAATCAACAAATTCTCATAATATTATTTATTTTTCTCATCTGTATCAAACCATTATACATTCAAGTTCATTTATTTTAAAGAATTATATATATAAATATTTAAATGCAAAACATAAAACTGAAACACCAAACACCCACACCCCCTCTCCACCCTCCCAAATATTTGGCTGACCACAGGAGCAGCATATTTTTTGGTCTATAAAAAGTATAGATAATTATACACAGATCACTCCACAATTTTTTATAAAGTAATAATGCCAGATTCATTGTCTGACAGATAAATTTGATCCAAAAATGAATCTAAAATCTATAAGTAAAACATAAAATAAATTTAATAAAAGGTCCAGTACAATGTTCTGTTTATGGAGAAGCATGAGAAACATAGAAATAATTAAATCAGTGTAACTAGTCAGAGAAATCAATCCTCCACTAACATAACAGGGAACATATAATCATCTTAGTGGTCCATTTACTGGCATAAAATGTGATTTGGAAGGAGTCAATTTATCTTAGCCCATTTAAACATTGGGGTTTAAAAAAATGATACATACTCTACTTTGGGTTTAAAAATTAAGACCTTAAACTACATGTATATTGGCTTGGATTTCTCTCAGTTTACTACATGGATCTCCTACATAGTTAATGGACAGGAAACAAGGGTAGACTTAGATCATGGTTAATCTCATGATTTTAGATCTCTCTCATAGAATGAATGAGAAAAATACCCTTATAAATGTATTTATATCTTACCATTAAGTAGACAGGAAGTGTAGACAGCCAGATAAGAACAGATAATTGACTGAAACCTACTTTTTCTGCTGTAGTCTCATGTTCATAACAAAACAAATCCAAAACAGAAAAATTTGCAGAGCAAAGCGTAACTTCACACACTTTTATACCTCTATGAATTAAAGGAATAAAGGCCAGGAAAACTATTATGAGCTCTATTGTTGCATCTCATTTTTGCTTGTATCTCCTTTTTCTGTACTTCATAAATAATATAGTAACACTAAACTCTGCATAGAAGGCAAATGAAAAATTTAAAAATTATTTCTGTTTGTTTAAAAAGGTTTCTTTATGGAAGTGGAAAAATGTATATCATCAGGTCTTGCTTCAGGAGTATGTCCTCCCCCTTACCCTGGAGGTCTTCAAAGGAAATTCTGCAAAGCTGCCTCAATCTGAAAAGGCAGCTTAAGTGCTGAGAAAAAGAAATCATAATGCTCTAGATTTCACAGACACCTCATCACCTGGTTAACCTTAAAAAGATAAGGAATCTCTCTGACTTTAAAGTGGCGGCTTATTACTTCATGGTTAAGCACTAGTCTAGACAGAGTTGCAATAACCTTCAAGAAGTACCTAATGTTCCTACTATATGTCTGGAGAAATCACAGTTGGGTTCAAGCATTCCTGGCATCAGGAAAAGGTGTGAGCTATGAGCACAGTATTTTCTGAATAAGTATGTGTAAACAGATTTGATCACATGGAGTTTCATGTAACTGCTTCTTCTTTCATTTCCACTCATTTCCTAAGGACAGATCTGCTTACTGTACTACTCACTGTTAAAAAGCATTTTGGTCCTGCAATGAGTATGTCACTTGACTTTCCATTCAGAGAGTCAGTCTAATCCATAAGTCTAACCAGGTAAAGAGAAAAGTTCAAAGATGCTGGAACTGTGTTGTCTTCTTCAGTAAACTGCACTGATTCATACCAACTGAGTTTTTGGATCAAAATCTAATTTAATGGAAAGTGTTTCCTCAAGTACCACCACTAAAATATTCAAATGTCTCAATGATCCACCTACAGAATATTTTCCTAAAATCCCATAAATTTAATTCAGTTACAGATTTTTAATATGTAGTTATTAATTAGTTTACAGCCCTCAGAAGTGTGCTAAGTACTTAGAGAAAACACAACAAACTATTCTCTTCCAGGATGTAAGCACTGAACATAAAAAGCAACTTCCAGCTAAAATTCCCTTCCATGGCTCAACAGAAAGACTGGTTGCCAAAATTAGCTACTCACAGCTCCCAGCTGACACACACACTAGAGAGGACAGAGGAATTGTTTAATCCAAAATAATTTCCCTAGCCATGTTAATCTCTGCAGGGAATAGCCAGAGTATTAACCCTCTCTAAACTTCAATAGGTTTAAATCTGCTGTTTCTAAGACCAACACAGACACTTGTGTGTTTGCTATATTCTAATATATTTAGATGATATGAAGCCATATGTGAGGGCACACTTCCTCCATTTTTCATTCTTTTGGATTACTATTTATTTCCTACCTACTTTATATTTTTATCTTCTTCCTTCTAATATTTTATTATTTTAAATGCTTTTCCTAACTGTCTTTATTTAGTTTTCTCCCTTGTTGGAAATGCTACTTTACTTGTATTTGTTTCTTTCTTTTTCTTTATCTGGCTAAACAAGATATACTCTTGTACTCTTGCTCTTATATTTCATATCAGATTTTCCACCTCATCCCTTCACATCCAGTCTTCTATGGAACAGCAAATTGTTTTCTATACTTAATGTTTTCTCCATCTCCCAACTCAGCCCTCTAGGGATTTTTTTCCAGATAGTCTATATACTTTCCAAAAGAAAATAATATGCTCCACACCACTTGCCTGAAAATGTTCTTCTGCATAAAACTGATAGTTGGAAGGTGATTAATTTCTTCCAAGCTGATCTGTTTCCATTGTGTTTCTTCTCTGTATGCACTTCTGGTGCATACTCTATTTAGCTCTTTTCTTATCCCTTCTTGTTTGCTGGGGTCTTATTTTTCTTCTTCCCAGTACTTGCTTTTTCTCATGGAGTCTTCTTTCTTCTTGCTATTACTTCTATTTTAGCTGTCCTCCCTGAGTTTTCTCTTTGACTCCAAACTCCCAAACAGTGGGTTGCTTTTTGGTTTGGTTTGGGCTTTTTTTTTTTTTTTTTTTTTTTTTTGTTTTTGTTGGGTGGTGTTTGTGTTTTTTGGGGGGGGGTTT
>JAWWLZ010000001.1:82293373-82336316 GCA_035041345.1 Poliocrania exsul | reverse complement strand
TTGCTTTTGGGTTTTTTTGGGGGGGGCTTTACTTGTTAATTAGGATTTGCTGTTGTGTTTTGTGAAGTTTTGTTTGTTTTAAGTTATTGTTACTCCACACATGGCTTCTCTGGTCTTCTAGTTCTCTTGCCATCATTCCATGTCTTCCCTACACCATATCTATTCTTTTCCCACTCTGCCCCATTACAATGCAAAACTGGTTCAGAGAAGTTAGCACTTTTGCTGGCAATGGATTCTGAAACAGTTGTTGCTAGACTCTTTGCATGCTATGTATCACCCGCAGACACTTCCATGACATATTCCTCTGTGTAAACTCCCCCTTTTCAACTAACTTTGTAGCTGTTCTTTTCTTTATTAAAGGACCAGTTTCAACATTGTTCTTGTTTTCATAAATGTCACTAGGAGAAAGATAACATGACAAGAACACACAAGCTACAGCAATGTAGCTTAATCACTTAGGGACAAAGTTGTTTAGCATTTTAAGTATGTTTATGTAAATATTTCTTTTGAATAAGCAATAGAACTCCAGTAAACTCATGGTTAAAGCAAATCTAATGTATAAGAAAAAAAAAGCCAACAAACCAAAAACAAAATGAAAAAAAATATAATCTATGCTTTATCAGGTGGTAATTGAAGTATGAGCAATTAGTTTTATGAACCTAGTATGTATTCATTTATGTTCTCTGATATGCAAAAGACAGAGCAAGTTTTAGCAAGTGTTAGTGAAGACTGTGCCTTTTAGTCTATGGAAAGATGCTAGTATTTTGCAACTGACTGTCTGGAGTTAATGTTTCACAAGACGAAAAAAAAGATAAAGAAATACGGAGAGAAAAAATGGAGACCAATAGTCAGTCATTGCTCATGATAATTACTGTCATCCATCTTTCAAAAACACTAGGGTTTTTTTTTCTACTTCCACATTTTGCATTCATTGCTGCACTCCCACAAGTCCCCAAGCAATTCAGGATTCAAAACCGTACACCTCCAATACTAAGTAATTTGTTTCACTTTGCATAATAATCACTTTTGTTTTAATAGCTTATGATATCCCATTTGTGCGTTTTCATTAAAGAATGGTACTTGTCTTTAAACTATCACGAAAATATAGAGCTGACAATCAGGAGATGAAGCTACTGGTGCTAATGAATGAATTATTTTCAAGCAACATATGCATACACAGCAATGAGCCGTAGGAACAGAGTGATGCTAGTTTCATGATTGTTTAAGTAGCTATTCTTTATCTGTATTGTAACAGAAGGAGCCACACTGAAGGTGATGACTATGGTCACAGCTATAGACTGGAGAATAACCCTATACTGGCACTGGAATATCTTCTAATAGGTAAGTTTCCCTTGTACAAATTGTTCCCCTACCTACCAATATATATTCAAACAAATAATGACTACGAAACACAAAACAACCTAAGTAAAGAATAAAGATGGAACATCTCATCCCTAGAATAATGTTAGCTATACAATGCCCCCTGATGCATTGGCATCTCCTACTAGCGAAGAGACCCTGTACAATATCAGTCTTTTCTTTTTGCCTGTTTTATGAAAAAAAAAAATAAAGAGTACACGGGAAAGTGAGGTTTCCTGTCTAAAACTACATCAAAATGTGAAGCTAATGCTGAATAGCATAATTTATAATATTTTAGATGTGCAGTTAAAGAATGGGTTGAAGAATATTTAAAAAATGTATATTTGGTAGTCAGTTACTCACAGACTAGGATCCCTGCATATTTAACATTAAAAAAAAAACATTTAAAAAATAAAATAAGGGCTTTTTAAAAATTGTCATTATGAAGTAGGTAGTTGAGTAAGCTGTGGTTGCCAAAACATAAAAACTCTCATCTGATTATCATATCAGTTAATGACTCAAAAAGAATTATTTTTAATACAAAAATATACTTTCTCAAAATTCAAAGTCAAATGTAAACTTGAAAAAACATTGTGTTCACTAGTAAGAATATCACAGAATCATGACAGAATCACAGATTATGCTAAATTGGAAAGGACCCATGGGGATCATCGACTACAACTCCTAGCCCTGCCCCCACGCCCAAGAGTGACACCATGTGCCTGAGAGTGCACCGTTGATTCATACTCAGCTTCCACCAGGACCCCCAGGTCCCTTTCCCTGGCACTGCTTTCCAGCATCTCATTCCCCATTCTGTCCATACATCCGGGGTTGCCCCACCCCAGGTGCAGAATCTGGCACTTCCCCTTGATGAACTTCATATGGTTGGTAACTGCCTCGTGTTACAAACCGGAACTTCATATGGTTGGTGATTGCCTGGTGTTACACCCTGGTCCTAAAGGCTCAAGCTTTACCAGGTTTTCATCTAAATTTCAGGCTTTAAGAGATTTTGCCCACAGAAACTCTTGTAAAGCCATTGGTTCTTCAGTATTTGAGTTAACATCTGGAGAATAACTACACATTTTTCTCTGAATTTGATGAGAAATTAGGTGTTTTGGGAAAAAGGATTTTACAGAGATAAACATGTAATTTCACAAAATCATTACAACAGATTACCAGGACTAACAAGTAAGGAACTTTCGTTACACGCAGTAAAAACAAAGTCTGTGATATTTAAGTCAGGTACCCATAACTTACATAAAGTAAGTGTTTAATTTATCTGCATAAGCTAAAAAAAAGAATAAGGGAAGAGATATTAAGAGAAGAAAGAATAAATAGAGGAAAAGAGGAGGAAAAAACATTGTTGCCACTTAGAAGGTCACATGTTGACTTCTTCGAAGAGAACAGGTCAAGGCCCACAATGGTTTGTTAAGCGGTACTTTCCTCTCATGAAGCCATGCTGACTGCAACCAATAACTGCATTATTTTTCAGGTGTTTTCCAATATGAGGGATATGGCCCAACCCTGGAGATAGGCATGTCCAGATATGTAGGAAAATATGTCTTTTTTACAATGCGTATTAGACAGATAATTGCAAACTAGAGAGGTTTTTCTTTAATGAATGGAAAGACAGAAGAATGCAATAAATGGAAAAGCACTGTTTGTCCGTTTGGGATAAAATTGTTATTACTAGTACTAAAGGAAAACTTATTACTGCTATCAGTCCTAATGGACATAATCAGGAAAAATCTTGAGGGTGAATAACCTAGCACTCTGGAGAATAGTGAAAAAAGTTCCTATTAAATGGAGCCAACTATAAATAATGACCCAGAGCAGATGTTTCTTCTCAGAAAAAGAAAAAATTGAAGAAGAGCTATGGTAACCAACTCACACTCAGCAATGATTTTGGTGTTTGTAGAAGTTTCAAACATCTGCAGAAAATAGGTTAAGTTTCATTTAACTGTTAGTCACCTTGCAAATTATGTGGTTCAATATATGAAGAAAGGCTACCTGTACACAGGACTCATTAGATCATTAATTGCTTTTTACCTTCTATGGTAATAGCAAAAGATAGCATGTTTCAGAGGAAAATTGCATAAAAAAATCACTAGTGCTTGTTTTTGCCTGTATTAATTGTAAGTGTATGCATCATTTGCCTGTATAATCTGTTTCCACTTACAGTTCATGACTAAAATTACTTGTTGCATTGCCTAATAAAACATTATAATAATATTCCTTCACTGATAACAATGACCATCTAAACAGCAATGATGTAAAAAATGTTTAAGGAAGTCACTGAAAATCTTATTGCACCTATCAATGTCTAGGTGATTTATGCAACAAACTTACATTAATGCTAACCTGAGTTTTGAATATAAATCCTTTGTTCATCAGTGGGAAAACAGACCTCAAAGTGTTTGATTTAATTAATCCCTTGCCTGTTCCTTTCACTAAGGAAATAATCTAAATAATGCATAGGGATGGGGTATTAGGTATCTTTCTACAGTTACAACATGATTAATTGCAATGGCTAAGCCCCTAAACATTAAGTTGAATACTAATTTGGTGGCATAATCTCAAACTGGGAAAGTGCAAAGAACACATATTTTTTTATCACAGTTTTAATGCCACAGGAGTGAAAGAGAATGACAGAACTTTGGCTGCTACTTCTGGGTACCATTTGCATAGATTAAAGTTCCACAATTGCATATGTACTTTTAAATGGAAAAAGATTATTTTAGATCCTTATCACTCAATATGATACACAGACCTCGGTTTTACATTGTTTCTAAAATCTCACTGTCCACCAGGAAATGTTTCATATGCCTATGTTCGCCTATAATTGCAAATCTGTTCATGGAATGGAAAGGGCAGAGATCAGGATAACTATATTACTGCTTTATTAAAAGACATAATTATTCAGGGTGCAAGTGTCATATGACCATCTGATGCCACAGATAATGTTTATGCAAATGTTGCCATGACAATCTGATGCATTAATATGCATTAATGTAAATTATCATTCATTTTCAGTTGATAGTAATGTTCATATGAGAATACAAAACAATGCTTAAATGACAAAACAACAAATTGTATTAAATTCCCATTGCCATGAATAGTCAGCACCAATGACTAACTGAAATATGCATTACGCACAGACTATGGAGCACTCCAGGCAGTTTTGGACATGATTTGCTATGTATATGTGTGCCCCATAGATTCAAAATATAAATGACTAGCTGAAGTTTTCATAGCAGGAAAAGAAAACGCAAAACCAGTCAATCTGCCTCTCAGAGAAGACTGGTAAAAAGACAACAGTTGTTAGGGGATATTAAAAAAAAACAACCACCAAAACAAACAAACAAAAAAACAACAGCCCCCCCACACCACAAAAACACCCAAAACCTAAGTAATGCCATAGAAACAGTAGTTGGCATATTAATCAGCCTGCTGGACACATGCCAATTCCATTTGCAGTGGATTTGCTATGTGCTGCACTGATCCCAGGCCAAGTTCAACAAAGGGTCTGGATGATGTGCTGCCACAAATGCCCCAGTCAACATCCCCTTCTCAGGCCTTCCTGGCATCACTGGATATTTCTGCTGCATGGCAGAGCTGCCTGTATCGTTTACCTGTAGTGTCTACTGCTGGAAGGTGACAAATACAAAAAGTACTCAGTTCCATTCAGCTCCAGGGCTCACAGTGATGCTTCATAAAGCTGAGCAGGGAGATGGTTGTTTTCTCAAACCTACTGTTTGATTATTCCCAAAATCTCTAGCACTCCTGTGGTAAGCCCATTGATATCCACTTGTTACCAGAGGCTTGTAAGTATCCAATATATAAGAGAATCAAATTAAGCTATCATAAACTGTCACATAAAGAGGTATCGAAAACTGGGAATCCGTTGTGTTTATTTTTCTGCAACTTGTTCTTAGCTGTGTTATCTTAAAAAAAAAAAAAAAAAAAAAAAAAAAAAAAAAAAACAAAAAAGAAAAAAAAGAAGTGATGGTTTAATATATGGAGGAAACTTTGCTGCTTTTTTTTTTTACACTGAATGGTACTCTATGAGAGGATGGAGGAAGAAAAAGTAGAGTCATAGTGACTGGATTTGTCCCAAATATGTTCCTAAATTTTGCTGTTTGGCACCAAACCCTCATAGGCTGAAAAAATAAGAATGAAAAATGTATAGCACAATCATCCATCTCTCCTCATCAATACGTCACAGATTTTTCAGAGAACAAAGTGATTTTCCACAGCAGGTCATACATGAAATATATAAAATGAAAGCTATTGCTGGTGAATGGGCTGTCTGTTCCACAGAAACAATTTTCTCTTGCCCTTTACCTGTGGCTCCCATTTCACAATATAAAGGGACACTGTCAGCTAATGTTATGCTTCTGTCTGAAAATGTGAAGCTTGGAATACCTCATACACTAACTACAAAGACTACAACTGAAAGAAATTGACAGGAAATAAATATCTTCTCTTATTATTTCAGAGTTAAGTCCATTCATGTGACAGCATAGAAGGTTTCAGTTTTTTCTGATACAAACCTAGTCCTGCAATTGGTTAAAGCTATGAGTTGGGAAACACACTTTTAAGAAACTAATAATATAAAGAGAACTGCTTGAAGGACTGTAACAGATAAAATATTTCTTTTCAGTAAGTCATTAAAAATAATCTACTTGCTCTTCTACCATCCCATTTAGTTGGAAAAAAAAAAAGATAAAATTGGTAGAAAGTAAAATATGGATTATTTTCTGAAGAAAAGCTGTCCCTGACACTATTTTTTTCTCAAATACACATTGCTAACATCCTTTTTCTTCTCTGGCCTTCTCTGCCACAATTACTGGTGATAGTCTGTAATTTGAGGAATGTCTGCAAGGTAGCAATTGTTTGTTTTAAGACTGTATTCTGTGGGAATGTATGGAGTACTTGCTTATCAGTCATTGTAGCGCCTTCTACAAAACACACTCCTTTGAAATATGCAGTGTATAGAAGGTAGTTGATAAAAAACTCAGCTATTTGAAAAGGTTCAATCTTCAAATCCCTCTTGAGTTACCCGTACAGTAGCCTCTTTGTACTCACAAACGTTAACAGGCTTATCTTGATAATAACCTTCATGACAGTCCTGGTCTGTGCTGAATCTTCAGTCTGTAAGATATTTTACATATACCCATGTTGTCCTCACAGATGGACTAACTCTACTTAACTCCTGCTATAAATATAGTCTCATTCATCATGCTGCACATTGAGGTCTAGTTTTGTGCCAGATGCATAGCAGTGGAGAGGCTTAATGCACTTCCATAATTTTTTTTTTCTGATTTCCTACCTGAAGATGGAGAACAACTAAAATCTTGGGAATAAGAATACAAAGAAAAAAAAAAAAAGAATGGAAATTAACTATTGGTTTATATTTAAACTTCTAGTACTGAAGTTTTCTCTGTTACTTAGATTTAAGTAACAGAGAGTTCATCTTCTATGCCAAGCTGAAAAACATTAAGTTGAATATCATGTGACCATTTTAGTGTAATAATCTCTCCACATCTTGCTTTGCCAGTCCTTCTGTACTCACTATCACAGACTGTGCCTACTGGCATTTATTGCCTGAAGTCCTTAAGTTGGGCTCTGAGTTGACAACTTCAAAAGAATAAAAATGTTTCTTTTGATTTGAATAAAGAAAAATAAATCAGATTTTTCTTTTATTCAATCAAGAATGGTAAACACTGTTGTATACAGTCATATATTCATATTCATCATGCAATTTAATATATTTTTAAATTCATACTAAGAATAAATTGTCTTAATAACATATATATTCTTTACTTTGATGTGACATAATAAGATCAGATTTCTATTTAAATACGATATCCAAAGTTATGAGCACTGTAATGAAATCACTTTAGTTTATATGAACCTCTTTTTGAAGACTTTTAAAAAATTTTCCAGCACTTGCAAGGTATTCACCACATGACACTGAATTCTTCCTTGACAACCACTTCTTTTACTACAAAGAGAAAACAGACTCCATAAGCAATCAAAAAGTTTTAAAAGAAAATCAGTCTATGATAAGGACACTAAAACCAACAAGTACATTAATGAGAAATATATTCAGAAAAGAAGAAAAGGTAACAAAATATTGTCAGAGGTGAAAGGACATGTAGGGGATGCAACATAGCAGAGGGAAGGCAGCAAAGCCTATTTCTGGAAGAAAAGGAGAAAGTATTTAGAAAGCAGAAAATTATTTCCAGATTAAGAAGTAAAGAAAGAGATTAATATGAATCTGAAAGTCAAATCGATTGTCAGAATGGACTGTAGATTTTTTTTGCTGTTTGGTGTTTGTGTGGGGGGTTTTTTGGTGTTTTTTTTTTTTTATTTTCCAAAAAGAAATTTAAAATGTACTTAGCAAAGGCAGTACACTAAGATTTTTCTTAAATTATTTCAAATCTGTTATTGATGTTTTAGCAGTGTTTTAGTAAATTGGAAGAGGAGATGTTTACAAGATAATGAGACAAATTTCAGTCTGATTTACTGACTCAATGAAGCAGCAAGGCTGCTTATAAGAAGAGGCTCTGAACCTTTTGTAGTGGTCAAACACTGATATAAGGTAAAGGAACTGATGGAAAAGTATTACAAAGTGTGTGACAAATTAATGTTCTTCAAATGCATAAGTGGAAAAGTGTGCATAGATTCCAGGCACTTTTAAAACATACCATTTAGAGAAAAAATTAAGATCCAAAGATGCAACATGATACAGAAGGTCAGCTGCCAATCTAAAAGAAAATGAATCACATGAATAAAAATGAGTCCACATACTGTAGAAGAGGTTCTCTAACAAGTTTGTGAAAACCAATAAAATATTGATAAAACTCCTGGCTTGCAAATTTATTTGTAGGTCCTTAATAATAGAAGGCACTTGTCAAAATAGGCTCTGCCTCCAAGACCTCCCAGTTTGATATAATTAACTTCAATGAACTTCTCTTCACCGTGAAGACAAAGGTGGGAAAAGTGATGTAACCGCTATCCATCTTATGCAGGGTTTGTACAACCTCTTCTTTATGACTGCTTTCACACACTGACTAATAGACATTTTCTACTTCAGATTTTAATTAAAAACTATAAAAGCAGTCAGCTGTAGGCTATGAATGTGTTGATAACAAAAAAAGTGCCATTATATAGTGGGAAGATCAAGCACTGTACAAATTTAGTGTGAAACCATGTTAAGTAGATCCATATGCCTGCATTTAATGTAATTTTAAGATCTACATGGTTGTGACGGGTGTACTAAAGTAAAGCAAAATGTCAGTTAAAGCCAGAACACACAGTTTAAGTATAATCATGTTAATTCAGCAATATGTGAAATATATTTCTTTACAGATGTTTGCAAAAGAATCCCAGCAAGTGAAAAAATATTTTTTTCCCCTTAGTGTGGCTGCAAGTATACAGGTTGTTCCATAAAATAAAATGTTGAATTTATACTAGTGGATAAGAAATGTACTAAATATAGCACAGATTAGAGTTGTAGAAATAATTTTTTTGGGGAAAAAAACCCCACATGTTTATACGTACATTGTCATACAAATTCATTTATTGTTTATATAATTTACTACAAAATTTGAGAAAACTCTTATGGTGTGGAGCTATTGTGGTTTCATAATAAACAATTCATATTTGGAATTTAATCTGTTTTGATGGAAGGACTAAATCATCCTGTATGATTTAGCTGCCTATTAAAATCAACACACATATAGTACCAAAAATATTTAAGTATTATAAATTTAATTTAATTATTCCAATTGCCCAAAATATACTGTTTTTAAGTCAAAGAACCAAGATAAAACCACAAAGACAATCAAAATAGTTTTATTTAATGAGTCCTACCAATATTTGAGAAAATCTTTATCACCTGTAAGTAAAAAGAGAAAATTCTGTAATTATAGTTTATACTTCTTTTCTTAGGAAACACTTTTACTTGACTTATCAAATTGAATAACTAAATTTGCTATTCATCACATTGTGGACAATACTTTTATGAAGAATACACTTCAGAATATCATGATGAAGTATAAATAAAATCAGTACCACATGCTCATAGAAGAGAAAATTGTTTTCTCTATTTATCTGAAAGTATTTACTGCAAATTATTTATTGAAAACTGTAGTTGTAGAAGATGCAAAAGACATACAGAAGGACAACTCTAAATCCATGAATATGAGCTTTAAATGATGTCCATCTGGCTCACCAGTTTAGCCACTATTTACTGATAACAGAATCATCTAGTTATTGGGGGGAAAAAAAAAAAAGCTCCATACAGTAGCCCATAGAATGCTGCTTTGTAGCAGTTTCTCTACAGAGAGTCTCACTGGGAATCAAACTTAAATTATTTCTGAAGTCTGTTCTGATTATTTCATACTTCTGTTCAAAAACACAGTAGTCAGGGAGGTTGTGTATATTGTACATAAAAACAGACTCAGTAAAGCATTATATGTCTACATCCTTTAATTTCTCTTCCAAAAAGAAATGGCATGCTGACCTCTCAGAAGTCAAGACAAATATCTCTGATCTTTCATGTTTGATTTCTACACAGCAGAAAGCTATTTAACATGCCTGAGATTGAAACCTAGAGTAGAAACAACTTTGGCTTTGACAAATAAGGGAAGATAGGATCCACATACAGACTTATCTGCTGAATTTCTGAACTAGGCTTTATCCCCAGTAAACACTGAAAGCCTGTCTGAGGATATAAACTAAAGACTCCACCAGTAGCGCAAACAGCTTTGAAGATTGGTATAGGTTCCCTTAAGCAACTTGAAAGCTCTCAGCTCCATTCTGTGCTGTGCAGCTTACACTGAAGACTCATTTTTTTAATCAGAATTCCTTTTTACTCTGTAAAATTATGCCCAAGATGAAAGTGATGCAAGAACCTATTGTCATTTTAGCTGTAAAAGGTCCGTACTTTAGCTGCAAAAGTCTTGGTACGTGCCACTAGAAATGTATGCTATTTAATCCTACACCTATACCTGATTAAAAAAAACCACAATAGGCAATGATAAAAGTGGAAAGACTAGTTTATGAATTAGGAAACACTACAACAATCACCTAATAACCATCTAATAACCAGTTGTTGTATCCAGGCAGTATTTTCTTATGCTCTTTCTCACTAATCATTTAGCTAGTGCATCCTTCATATAATGTCAGAAAATGTCATGTTAATAAAATCAAATTTTCCAGAGGAACATAAATTTAATCTTCTTCAATAAGCCACAATTTTGTGTCAGTACTATGCATAAAAAGGTCATGTTATTCTCTATAACATCTGTATCTCTACATGTGGAGTTACAGAATGTGGATTGGCTATAGAGGATATTGGTAGCCTCACCTGAAGGTTTGACTATCACCTCCTGTGTGCTAGCTGACCATTGTAAAATCAGGCCCTATTGGCTGAGTTAATAACCAGCTAAAATATTATTTCACTGGTCATTTTGAAACAATATACTTTACAATCCTTTCTCAAATTAGCAGAGCTGCAAGTTATGTTTAACTTTTCCAACTGGGCAGCCACCAGACTTGTCCCTCTCTGTAAAAATAAAAAATAAAAAAAAAAAATAAAAAAAAAACTTTCTCTGCTTTAGGAAGTTCTTAATTCTTCTTTTTCCCTGTTTATGTTTTTTACAGACATAGAAAATTCTAGAAAATGTGTGATTACCTCAGAGGTAATCAAATAATTGTAGTGTATGGCAGTGTAGCTTATACAGAAAGCTATGTAGCCAACAGATTAACTAAGTAGTGTTTGTGAAATATTCATCACTGCAGGTGATTAAAAATTTCTATACATATAAAAACATAAGGAAAATGAGCAGTCACAACCTAGCTACCAAAATGAAGGTTTTGTTGTTTTTTTTTTTTAAAAAATCCTTTAAAATCCACTATAACCTCAAATAGAAAGTTTTCAAAAGTTTCTCAATACAAAAAGTTTCTTGAAATTCTGACAATGTACAGAGCTGAACACATGCCAATTCTATTTGTAGTTAAGAAAATACAGTTCTGAAATGCTTGACTAAGAAGAAAAAAGAATTAAACCAGACTTAATTGAATGTATATTCATGAAAATAATTCCAGAAAAAGTAAGTGCTGTAGGGTGGAAAGCTGATAATATTTCCTACTCTCACTTTCCAAAACAATTAATAGACAAACAGTTTACTTGAGGTTTCTTCCACAAAAGAAAGCAAATTAAATGCTTTTCTTAGAGCTTTAAAATCATCAAGTTAAAACCTCCCTCAGAATCTTCAGGAATTTGTCCATTCCTAGTTCTTGAAAACCTTCCAGATGGGACTAAGCATTCCTACTGGTCAGGAGGAAAGTACTTCTGTGCTTCAGTGTTTGCACCCTGTCTTTTTTGCTTTTATGGGAACAGTCTGGCTCAGTTTTCTTTACTTCCAAATCAACTATAAACATACATTGCTAAGAACTCTGAAGCATCCCCTTCTCCAGGATGAGCAGTGTCAGCTCTCTCACCCACCTCCTGAAGGTGCTCCAGTCCCTTCATCATCTTAATGGTCCTTCACTGACCAGTAAGTCCATACTTCTCTCACACTGAGGCACCCAGATCTGGACCTAGCACTCCAGATTGTGTGTCACCAGTGCTGAATAGAGGGGAAGGATCATCTGCCTTGGCCCAATGTACTGGCTAACACAGTCCCAGACTTTTTCAGTTCATGTTCAACTTGTCCACCGGGAAGTACTACTTCCCAGCATGGTGACCCCCAGCATGAATTGCATGGGGTTGCTGCCCCAGTAGGCACAGAACTTTCAACTCTTCTTGAAATTCATGGGATTCCTCTTTTCATTTCTCCAGTGTGAATATAATAAAATTGTCAACAGTACACAGACAAAAGAGGATTATTTTGTAAATATTTGAATTCTGCAAAATAGAAAAATGTATATTTGACATTTAACTGCTGACTTTACTTTTTGCACTATGCACACATAAATATTTAGTAAAAAAATATTGTCTTAAATGTGAAATTTGTACCATATTGTCTACTCTCATCCTGAGCAAAATTCACTCTGTTTTTCACTTAATTTTCTGGTAACTGCTTAGGTTGTATAAAATTTACATGTACATTAACACAAACTATATATATATATTACTGTTTGAGAGTCTTCCCTTTATATTTTATTATCATGAAGATGATGACCAACCGTTGGTTCAGTTTTGAATTCCTTATCTGATTTATCATTATTGAAGTACAAAATAAACTTTTCATATCACATAAGGTATTATTTTGTGTTTAGAGTAGTTTTTTATTTTCTTCTTTTCCTTACTTTTTTATTTTATTTTTTTTAACAGAAGTCCATTAGGTAGTTTTCATTTTTGCTTGAGATCTTCGATAGATGTGTCTCAGATCAGATAGGAATGAGGGTTTTACAACTCTTTAGTGTATGGGGTACTATCTGTTTCCATGAGGAATACTTGGGCTATAATGAAAGAAGAAGTACAGTCTAAAATAAGAAGTCTCTAGATATAGGGTACATTTTATGTCAGATACCATATGGCAATAACAGCATCTGTTATTCAGAGCCACATCTAAAACACCTGCAAGTAGGCAAAGGAGTAATCTAACCTGTCAGTTTCTCAAGTAGTGTTTGAATACTCAGACTATTGTAATTCCAGAATGACTGCCTGATATTTGACAAATTATTTTTCTCCTACATGTAAAAGAAATTATAGAAACAGAGGCCTTAGATGTATTCTCTCTCTCTCTCTCTCTCTCTCTCTCTCTCTCTCTCTCTCCCCCATCTATTTTTTAGACATATGCTGGTGAAATAGTGGCACAGGTTGCTCAGTGGGGCTATGGAATTTCCACCCTTGGAGATGGAATGTGGCTGAACAAGGCCCTGAGCTACTTGGTCTAACTGCTTTAAGCAGCATGGTGGATAAGACCTCAGAGATCACTTCCATCCAGTTTTATTCTAGTACCATAATATTATACATATACTTTAATTCCCTCCCTTGATGTTGGTAGTGTACCATGCACAGTCTACAGGAAGATCTTAAACAAGTGTTAGCAAGCATGAGGTCACCATGTACAAAAAGGCAACTAAATGCATTCCATAACAATTTTCAAAATATCCTTCTCATAAATTGAGGCTGAGCACTTAAGTAGAATTCCAGTACTTTACAAAAATCTAGAGATGAACCTTCTTCACTTAGAAAATATGTTTGTTGTGGGAGTTACCCATATCGGGGCCTATACCTCACTGAAATCACTGTTCATGATTTTTAACTTTCAGTATGGATATTAAGGTGGATGGTATGCAGACCAGAAAGACCTGAGCAGCAAAAATGAACTGATAAAGTTCCCAAATATATTTTTTCTGGAGTAGTGTTGAGAACCTATACAAGAAAATATATCTTTCCTAGTAGTGTATAGATGAAAAATAATCCAGTATGTTTTTTGAGCAAAAGTTATTTCTTTTAGTAGTGCAGAGTTATCCTTGCGGTTTTGTCAATATTTGTGAAAAAATGCTTGTGAAAGTTACACTAAATCTGCAAATGCTGTGATACTTTAAGTTAGTCTTCCAATCAATTTAGTATCACCAAAGTCCCTTGATATAGGTTACCTACGATGTCGTATCTGTCACTCACTATCAAAACGCTTGCTATAGTACAGCTTGAGTTTTCCAGACATTATAATCTGACCACATAAAATATTTACCTAATAATTTCATAAGCAGTTTAATGTATCCATTTATACCAAGTTTTTTAAAGTAAAATTAATAATTTTATAAGTATTAGTGCATTAAATAATTATTATGTGTATGGAGAAAAATATTTACATAATAGAATTGTACCCACCTGAAAAACTGACTGTATACATAATGAGGAGAACCATGCATAAGAATATGGTGACTTGTGATTCACTGACCACTACTGATTGAGCCAGGGAATTTTTATTCCATACACACAGCTAACTTAAATAGAAAACTCCTACAATTTTTTTCCATTGGAATCTTCATTGAAATCTTTTGGGGCAATGAGAATATTGATACCTTTTATCTACTCTAAATTATCTTCTTGTCAATACTGTAAGACTCATGAATAAAGAGCAACAGAAAAGGAGGAAAAAAACCCCAGAGTTCATCTGATTAATAAATAAACTTTTAATAGTATTTACCACACTTTTATCTTTGTCTGGAGCTATTTTGGGTGAGGTACAATGGAAAAGTACAGTGTATGGTGAAGTAGCAATTCATATATGACAATCTGATCATATATATATATATACACATACATAGATATATATATTTGCCTTTTGAAAGTCTTTATGCATTCTCTAACTATACTTTCAAGACAAGGTACCCTAATGGTACATAAAAGGAAGTGTGATAAAAAAACATGAGGACATATTACACCTAGATACAGCATAGTAGGTCCTTTAATATTTATATTACATTTTATCCCCATGGGCACAAACATTTATTCTATCAGTGGGTACAGACTCATTTTCTTCAAGTAAGAATTTTCCCAAAGATGAAGATAATTCTACATGCATGTTTTCTCTATTTTTCTAGATGGAGTCCATTGCAAAGGAATATGAAAATATTTATTAATCTATAACCCTGCCTGATATTGAATACATTCATTTCAGTAGATGAAGTAGCAGAATGATTATTGACAAAAAAAATTTTAAAATTATGATTGTCATGGTAACTACCAGCTGCTGTTGTACCAGTTCCACCAGTGACACAGTTCGCTAAGGGTATGCTAGAGTTGCAATGCAACAAAGGAAAGAAAAATACTCCCTTGATTACACTGTGCTGAATTTATTAGCATTTCAAATCATGCTCTTTCAGAAACACACACTATAACATATTCATACTAAACTTTTAATAAAAATATGTATACGCTTAGAACAAAAATAATGAAGGCCACTTGATTTCAGCTGTACTAGCTTTAATAAGGTCTTTGGTTTTTAACATCCTAAGTATGGCAGCAGTGCAGAATCTCATTGATAAACATGCACCAAATGACAAACTAATATGTGCTGGCCCTCTTCAAATATAGCTACAAACGTTATTAGAATGTTTTGGACATTACTCAGTTTTGTCTGTTCGGGGAAAGGTTGCTTCAAGTGGCACATGGATCTGTTACACAGAGGTTTAAGCTGCCTTCTATGTGTGGACAATGTGAGCTACATCATGGAGTTAAAGTAGAAAAACAACACCAAAACCATGGCTGTTACAAAGAAATGGATTTTGTTAAGTTGCCAAATCCATTAAACTGTTTAACTATAGAGAAGAGCATGTTATGGAAATTCCAGTGGGACTTCTCTTTAGATGGTCTGGGATCTGTTTTTTCAATTCATAGCATATACTTCCACATGTTAAGTTTCTTGATTGCTTTCAATCTTTCTGAGAGGAAATTGAGAATCCAGAAGATTTTGTAATGTGAAATATTCACATGATTCTGTACCTCAAGAAAGTTAACAATGCAGATGATAACAGTGATAGCCATGTATAGGACTAGAAAATATGGTCTGCTATTCTATTAATTAGACCTATTAATTGCAATAAATATAACTCTCACAAAACATAATATGTTTTTTTTATATCTAAATGGACATTTATGTGCACATTTTAGCCTGTCAAAAATATTTTGAGCCAAATACCCCATATTTAATGCTGTGAACTAGCAGTTTTGACATATTTGTGTATTTTTGTTAAAACAAGCGAATGAAAGTTCTCTGAAAACTCAAAGATGCTTTATAGGAGCTGTCTGTCAATCCCTGAAATTTTCCATTGTCTTCTGATTCTGATATTTTTTCTATCAACTGACATTCTTGTTCAATTTATGAACCAGATTTCCTCTGATTTGAAACAGCCTGCTCTGAATTATTACTGTACACAATGGGAGAGGTACTCAGTTAACTGTAGATAGGATATCCAGCTTAATTCTTGCAGAATTCAGCTATCTTTTAAACATGAATGAAGGATGAGTTTGGATAATTTCTTGCAGGCAGCTGTCAACAGTCTATAGCACTATTTGTTGTACAGTGAAGGTAAAGGTTTTGATTTTGAACAGTTGCAAAGAACTTTAAAACAGCAAAAAGTACACAGGAAATAGATCAGATATAAAAATGTGACAGCAAATATTTGAAATCTAAACAGCTATTTTTTGCATAACATATTTATTTGAAACAGTGGATAAAATTATTCACTTATCATCGTGAAGGAGTAAATACTTAAAAAAATAGAAGCAAGGGGCTGAAGAAATATAGTAGGAAAAAAATGTGCTTTTTTTTTTTTTTTTACCCGATAAACTGACTTTTAGAAATGAGCTTGATCCAGGAAGGTAATATTAAATTTTAATAAATTTATAGTATTTTTGCTGGAAGCAGTTTCAGTCCAACTGACAGACAAGGCCCTGGAAAACTAAAGATTTGTTCAATTGTAATTATGTTATGTTTTGTTGGTTGTGGGGTTTTTTTTGTTTTTGTTTGTTTGTTTGTTTGTTTGTTTTTTATTTGAGTTGCAGTGAATGCCCAAGTAATTGGTTAGTTAGGTAGAAAAATTAGATACAAAATTGATTTGAATGGTACTCCTCATATGCTACTAAAGCTTCCACCTAAAAACTCAAAATTAACAAATGGGAAAATAAATGTCATATTTGGAACTCTAGAATGGTAACAAGAGTTTCTGTAAAACAAACAGATGCTAAGTATTTAACAGCATATATATACAAAAAAAAGATAAACAGGATTTTTTTTCACCACAAAGCCGTCAGAGTCCTCAGTCTGTTCTTAATTTAAAATGTACATTGCAGTTTTACTTCTGTTTGCAACTTTATCACTCATCCTTAGCACACCAAAAATAAACAGGCAAAAGTCATTCACATCCAGCAAAACCCAGAAAATGATATTTGCAACACTGTGCATTGACTTACCAACAGTGATGTTATGCTTTCTGGAATTAAAAAAAATACAGAACTCTTAATTAAAAATACTGAAGAAAATGCCAATTCACTTTATTCTTCTTTCACTGCAAATCTTGCATAGTGTTTTCCTCTGAAACTTACATGCTTTAAGAATAGGCTATCTCCAGAGTAAAATACCAAATAAAACATAAATCCACAATAGTGCTTTTATCCACTTTCCTTACAGCACCATGTCTAATTAAGCTTTTGTAACTGCTGGAAACCATGCCTATTCCTCTCTTTTTCATTGATCAAAAGACTATTAAAATACAATGAAAGCATTACAAAATTAATTTGGAAACAAACTAAAAATGTAGAGGAACAACTGGTACATAAGGAAATAAAAACTCCACCATATTATGAGATAATTTCATTTCATAAAGCATACAAACTGCAATACAACTTTAAGTTCACTTTTAAATTTCCTGATTTTCCTGCTGCTCTGTTCATGGATATTCCCCTGCATAACTTTACAGCACTTTGGAGACTCCTCTAAATTACATCAAGCTCTAAGGATTAACTCAGATAGTGGTAGAAGAGTGCTCTGAAAGAGAACTGAACACCTTTACTTGCTTATGATCACATCTACTTCTCTGTTTTTGCAGCTAAAAACACACTCTAGTTGGGGCATGCAATTTTTCTACAAGCCACTATGAGCCTTAAATGTCATAAAAAGTGGCTTTGACCATCCTGACTACCAAGCAAGGACAGATCGTAAGCTGAGTATTATTTTTGCTAGCTACACTCCAGCTAAGACCTCCCTTTGAACCATGAGCATAGTTTGATTCTTGGTCCACCACCTTTGTCAATTGTGTTAGAATGTAAAGCCCTCAAAATTAGTAGAAGTGTATGCAAACCAGTCCGACTGATCCCATCCTGTGGGGGCGACAGTGTGTGTGTGGATTTCTTAAGGTCTGAGGTGATTGATGAATGCATCCTTACAGACCACAGAGCCTCCTCTAGAATGTGGATGCCTTGTAGCCAGTAGAATCTTTCCATGTATGATAGGTGAACTACTGACCAATAGTGTACTGGCATGTTATATACAGGAGTAGATAAAAGTGAAGCTGTTACTAAAAATAAAGTCCTTTTTCTTCAGTGAGCCTTCTGATCACACTGCAGACTGAGTTGTCTCTGCCTCCTCGGACCGCTGCTAAGCTAATCTAAATTGCCCCAATAAAGGGTGACCCCAATACCATCCCTGGTAGATCTCTCATCTGTCCTTTCAGCCTGTTTTTCCCTCCCAAAAATCAGCCAAAAGGGATTTTTGTTCAAACTGGAATCTGAAAATATCTGATACCAAAATAAAAGGTACTTTCTCTGCATAGATTCTGAACAAGAACATTACATATACTCTACTGCAGCTGTCCTCTAGTCAATAATCTAAGAAGTTGTGCAACTTTGGTGACGTTTTTCTTCACATCCAAACTCCCATTGTATTCCACCAGTAGGCACAAGAATGTGAGAACAAAGTACTTGGTACAAAGTTTCGTCTAGATCATGACTCTACCCCTAAGAGTACATCAGTACTTCTGTTTATAGGAGGATGAACTGGGAAAACACTCAAGCTCGAGATGGTCTTTGCCTGTTTCACTACATCACATGTTTGGTTTCCTCGCTTGCCCTGAGGTAAATACACAATCATTTATTGGCATGATGAAATTGTTTTGTTCTCCCCTGGTGAATTTTAATATGCTGCATTGCTTCTTGTATTCACAGTGTTGTTAAGATTTCTTTTCTGAGTTGCAATAACTAATTTAGAAATCATCATTATATATGAAATATCAGTGTGTTCTCTTGTGTAGATTGTTTAGATTTTATCAGCCTTAAAATTCATGCAGAACTTTTGCCTGGTCATTTAGTACTGTCCAACTCTTCTGTGACTCTGCTTGCTTTTTTGAACTACCTTAAGTAATTTGTGAAAGTGCCAAACCTTGTCAATGCACTATTCACATCACTTACCTGAACATTCAAATGAGAAAGGATGTAAATTTATTTGTTATTAAAACATTCATGTTTAATTTAAAAGTTTTATAGTCATTTTAACAGCTTATGATATCACGCAGCACTTGCTGAGCTGACATGATTGCTTTGAGTTCTAAGATATAATTAGTGAGAAAGAATGGCAAATTTGGGATTGACCTGAGTGAGATTTATGAAATATTTCATTTTAAACTGCGATGTACACATGTTGTTGAAGAGGGATATAAGCTGAGATGTCAAAATAAAAAATAAAACAAAAAGCCTCCATAAAACCATAAATTCCCACTTTTCAAGCACTGATACTTATATGCATCATATTATGAAGGAATACAGAAGTATTCTAATTAGAAAAACCTCTTAAAACCAGTACTAAAATATGTCTGATTTTCAAATACATTCCTTTTTGACTGTTATTGTTGGATGTTGTTAACTCTCTGAACCAAGGAAAAAGGGCTTCAGAAGCCAACAATTAAAGATATCACAGTGAAAATAAAAGAAATAGTACAAGCCACAGGGTGGCCATAAATGTTTCATTTTACACAATAAAGGCATAGTTTCTGTATTAATTTTATAAAGTCACCTTTGTGATTTAAAATACCTAATATGAAGGAAGCTGCTCCTTATTAGGGATTTGAAAAGCCCTGTATTGTTTGATGTCAAGATTGGCACTGTCAGCTAATAATTTCATTCTCACTGAAGAGCACTGACAATGTACAATCACTCTCAAAATAAATTCTCCTAAACTTGGAAAAAAAATGAGTCAAATACACCAGAAAAAGTTCCCTAAAGAGGTATTTTCCCCCTTCATAAGCAGGGATAGGCAAATGCACGTAACAATGACTAAACTAACTGTAGGTTAAAATTAGCAAATGTACAAATAAACAACTTTTTTTTTCAAATGTGTCACTAGCTCATGCATAATTCAAAATGAGAACAAAGGCTAAATTATAAATCAACAGATAAAATAATTAATTATAATAATTTTGCATTCCTTGCTTGTAAGTATGCAAGTACTTCACAGTCTATACAGACACAATAAACCCTTTCTTCGCTAGACTTCTACATTCATGACCATACTAGACATTATGACTCTTAAAAAGTTCAAACTTTAAAAAAGGTCACTAACGTTATTTTCTTATTGCGAATAGTCTGACCCTTTTAGGAAGAGGTAAATATTTGTCATTTATTTTGAGGAGTTATGGAAATGAGGGCCTAGCATTAAAGTATATATAAATTGAATTATGAGATATTTTTTCAATGCAATGTGTAAAACATGAAATGGAACTGAATTTGTGTGATACAGCCAGAGGAAAAAAAAGTGCTAAGCTTTCCATTAGGTGTATACATACATACACTATATGGAGTGATCAGTCTTAGAAGGTGTATCTGGTGAATTAAAAGGGTATATTAAAAAGATAAAAAAGAAATATAGTAAGAGAGGTATTGTTTAACATGTATGTTTCCTGTTACCACATATTACTGACAAAGGTATTTGCCTTTTGATTAATAGAAGTCAAGGAAAGATTTTTTACAGAATACTCTTCCAGTGCCTCAGACTAAACACACTTGGATATATCCTGCCAGTGAATTTACTGCCAGTGTGTTCCATTAAGTAGTGTGTAAATGAACAATCAATCTCAAAGAAAGAAAAAAACAAAACAAAACAAAACAGCCAAAGGAAAGTATTTTTCAAATATGGCATTCAGCATATTCCATACTTCATGGAAAGGTCTTCACCAATTTATTTTTCTATAGTTCACAGAAGCCAAGAACAGAGCTATGAGCCTTCCAACTTGCAAATATTAGAAATAAGACTGTTACCTAGTTTCCACAAAAACTATGTAGAGTAGTAGGGAGACTGCTAAAAATTTGAGTCAGCCAGTTAATATTTTCTCTTGCTGCTTCTGTTTGATTATCTTTATTGCTGCTCAGCATATGTACTTAAATAGATCTGCATGCAATTTTTACATTTCCTACAAAAATTTAAAACATGATGAGTAATAAATAATCTGGGTTTTAGTTTAATGAACATCTAAATATAACCTACATCATCTGTATTCATGGAAAGTTGAGTATGGAGTGAGATGCAGAATTGCAAAATGTCAGGTATTAAAAAACTTATGTGCAAGACTGATAACAATTTTCTTCTTCCTTCTCCCTGGTCATAGATCATAGAGAGGTTTAAAATAGAAGGATAGTTTTTATGAATTTACTCATCTTATTTAAAACTTTGATCAGTTTAAAGAGGCTGTTTCACAGGAGATCTTTCCATTTACATATTGGATAGGATCACACAAAATGTATTATAATCAAATTTTCATTAAGAGGGTTTTATTTCCTTAGCATATTTTATCTTCATCATTAAGGCAGCCAGAGAAAACTGTTCTGAGATACACAGAAAAATCTTAACTGAAGTAAATTGTATATACCTTTTTAATATACCTTTTGCTTTTAAGGGGATCTTAGTTTTGTTTGGTTTATGAAGATTTACAAACATAGTAAAAATGCAACTCTATGCATATTGCATAAAACCTCTGAAGTCAGGTTTAATCATGCCTGGCTTCAATTTCAGCTAAGCTGTATCAATAGAAAAAAAATGGGATTGCTCTTACATTAAGTTCTCCAAGTCACGTCTTGGTGACCAAAAAACCTACAGCAAAACAGACGAAAATGAACCAATGGCTTGTTGTGTGTAGCTCTGCCAACAGCTCCCATTATGGTATCTGTACTCAAGAGTAACTGTAAGAAAAACAGTCATTTTTGGAATAACTGATATGTTGAGGGGACTGCTCATACAATCGGATTACTCCTATGAACAGGTACAAGTTTTTCAGTAAAAGCAGGCAAGGAAAATAAGGAGGAGGGTTACCCTCTGTGTGAAGAAGCAAACCACATGCCTGAAGATCTATAGAACAGATGACAAGCTGATTGAGAGTTTGTTGAACACAGAGGCCAGTAAGAGTGACATGGTAGTGGGAGTCTGTTGCAGACCACCTGAAGAGAATAAGGAAGCAAATTAAGTCTTGTTTAAGCATCAGGAATAAGTTTTTCTGGATCACAGACCTTAATTCTCATGAGTTTAAACTTTCTGACATCTATCGGACGGAAAATCTGGAGGGATGAAAGCAATCTGAGAGGTAACTGGAGGTTATCAAGAAGAGTTGTTTGATGTTGCTTGAATCTGAGGTCAAAATAAGTTAATTTGCTATATGAAAACAAGGAAGCATTTGGGGAATGTATTAGCTCTGAAGTGTGAAGGGGCACAGGAAAGTTTGTGGATACTTAAAAAACAACAGGAAAAGTACATCTCGATAATCAGGAGAGCAAATAGATATATCAGAAGACTGGCTCAAGACTAAGTTCAGTGGTTTAAAAATAAATAAATAAATAAGAAAAGGAGGGTAATGGTTTTGATGCTGTCTCCCACAATATTCTTGCATCCCAGATGTGACATTACTTTCTCCATGTCTAAATAACTTTATAGGAAAAACGGTTAGATGGATGGAGTCACATGGTCATGGTTAATCCACCACATTGCACCTACAGATAGTAACAAGTAATGTACTGAAGAGGTCTACATTAGTAGATATACTATACAGTATCTTTAGGAATTACCTGAAGGAGGTGAACAGATTACACTAATCACATTTTAGAATGACATCAAATTGGACGATGTGTTAATATGCCTGAGGACAGGGCTGTCATCCAGAGGGACCTCATCTGACAGGAAGAATGAACCAACAAGAACCTTATGAAATTCAACAAAAATCTGTACCTGGGAGAAAAACCTCTTTCAGCAGTACAGACTGATGATATACTGCCTGAGGTGCAGCTGTATAGAAAAGGAGTTTGAAGCCTTGGTTGACAGCAAACTAAACATGAGCCAGAAGCATGCCCTAACAGCACAAAGGAGGCCAGCAGCATCTGGGATTGTATTATTAAGAGATCAAAGGACTGATTATTCCCCCCAATCCATTCTTTTTAAAATCATGTGTCTTAACATGATAGAGCCTCCCAATAAAGGAAGGATGTTGACAACTGCAACCACTTCAGCAGATGCCACAAAGACAGTCCAGGGCAGGAGCAATTGCACCATGACAAGAAACTGGGGAAGAGGGACTTCTCAAATCAGGAGTAGAGATGTCTTCTGAACAAGGAGGACAGAGCTGGGCTTTTCACAGTGAAGTACATACTGGAAAAGACAATTCACATAAGCTAAAGCAAGTTTTGCCATTGTGAGGAACGTCAGGCAGGGCAACGCGTTTGCCCATAGTCGTTGGGCAGTCTCCATCTACAGGATTTCTCATGATGTGTCTAAAAAAAGCCCTGAGCAACGTGGTTTGATCTCACAGCTTATCCTGTTTGTGCACATCTCAAGGTTCCTTCACACCTGAATGATTCTGTGATCCTATATTAATGTTAAATACCAAACTTCAGCTTTTAATGCTTTGAAGGTTCCATCCAACATGTGTTCCTGTTTATTAGTCACTGATTTTTGTAATTATAACAGATATTTGAAATATTTAGTGTAGGTTCACATATATATATTCTATGTAAAGATAGTTCTATATATGAAATACTTGTCTTTTTTAAAAAAAATAGCAAGTATTTTTGCACAATTTGAGAAAAATTCTGATTATATTTTTTAGATTTCTTCCTAGTTTTAGTGATTCAGAGCAAGAACAACAACTGAAGAATCATAGAAATGACAACAACTTGTTAGGAGTTTAAAGAAAATCCCAATCTCTGCTTTTATTTAATAAAGGTTATATTGTTTGATTCCTCAAATTTTCACAGTTCAATTATGTTTTTCTTTAATTTTGAATGCTAAAAAAAAAATCAGAAATACATTAATTATGTAAATACACAAGTCTATAAAAACATTCCCAAAATCTGTAATCACAGCTTTGATTATAATTATGCTCTATAGATATTAAAATATCCCCAAACCAAACAAAGCCATACCCCCTTTCTTCTGATTACTTCCTCCTTTTCTCTTTCTCTCTTTTTTATTTTCCTTGAAACTGTAAGATTACTAAGTGATGGAAAAGTAGTGAAGGAGCATCATCTAGACAAGAGGAGGTCAATGTTTGTAGAAGCCTTCATGTTCATTTTCCTAAGAATGTGATGTCTGTAATTTCAAATCTGTGATGAAATACACATATCTTTCATAGATTATTCTGTATTTTTTAGCTTCATATACATAGTATTACAAAAGGTGATGTTGAAGTGTTAGTTAAAAATTCCAAGAAAGAAGTTAACTAATCAACCATGTCACCCTTCATCTTACTTACTGTGTACGTTTGACAGTTTAAGCCCATTTTATTTGATCTCAGTAGCAATCAGTACTATATTTTCTGATCATAACTCTTTTAGCTTATTCCTCCTATTCTCCTTCAGCTTTGAGTTATGTCCACCTTCCAAGTTCAGTAGCAGGCAGGTAGCAATGAGTTAATGGTAAAGTAATAGGTATGGGAAGAAGAAATTATCTCCCCCAAGGAGAACAATATACCCCAGTAAAAAAATCTGTGTTCAGGGGTTTTATCAAATTTAACAAGCAACCTTATTGCAACCAGAGCAGAGATGGTGTTGCTGAGCTTGGGTATGTCCAACCATAGACAGAATAAAGTGTTACTAATATATGACTAAGGCAAAGTTAAATCCTTCCCAAAACTTAGAGAATTTAAGGAGGAACTTTGACTTAATGATATATTAGAAGTTGTGAATTCTAACTTAAACAACTCTTCTGACTAAGGCATTAATTTTATCATAATTGCATTCTGCATGCTACAATAATTTCTTTATTAGGACACTCTCAATGTCAGAATGACATGGCAAAGGTGCAGATTTTAAGGTCTGCAGGATTCTGATCTAGGCTGCTGTTGAAATAGTAGCTGCAGAGAGGAGAAAGTATACTAATATATCACAATAAATCACTCAACACTGAAAAATGTAGGAGCTCAAATTTAAAGCACACATAACAGGAAGAAATGTGTGGTTTTTCCCAGTTTGGGTTAGTTTTTGGTTGTGGTTGTGGTTGTTGTTGTGTGTTTTGTTTTGTTTTTAAAGTATCCTCCCAAATATTCTATAGAAAAAACAAATTCAAGTTCAGTTATGAATTAGTCCTGAATGGGGAGTGACTGTGTGTGCTTTTGTGAGGTACCACTTTTAAGGGCTAAGAAAGACTAATGTAGACTAGAAAGCTACAAAACTGAGGAATTAAATTATTATATAAAAATCCTCTATGAGGAAAAAAAAATCAAAAACCCCAATAACCTGAAGATGGTTGTTGCAGTGAAATCATAATGAAAATTAAAAAAACAAAACAAAACAAAACAAAAAAAACAACAAAGCAGAAACAAACAAACAAAAACACAAACAAAAACCACAAACATCTCATCCTTATTTTCTATTAAAAATCTGGATTTGCTAAACTTCACAATCCAGTAATGTAGCATCCTCATTTTGCAATAGGAAAGATAAAAATATGTCCTGTGGTGATGAATTATTGTCAACAATTAAGCCCTTTCTTTAAATAAAAAGAATTCTGTCCCCACTTAGGAAGGTAATGACAATTATTATTAAGTGTTCTCTTTGTCTTCTTAAAATATTCTTTAAATTATCTTCAAGCTCTTTATAATTTGATTTAATGAGAAATTCCTATAAAATAATACTGAGATTCTCTTCTTGTGTTGTTAGCTAGACTATTTGTTCTTCTTAGCACTTGAATAGTTACTGAATAGGAGATTCTGTCATACTTAATTGATGTAGATTCCATTATTCCAAAAACTGAATTATCATTAAGCACTGCATTTCGAAGCTTTATGGTATGTCACTCTTTCATTATCACCAGTAGGGTTGCTTTCCTAGTATGTAACTTTTTTTTTTCCCCAAATCCAAACATGAAATTATTATATGGTTAATTTTTTTTAATACAGATTCTGTTAAGAACTGAAAAGATAGCTTAGAGAATTCTCTGTCCTGTGATGATACAATGAGTTTTTAGTAGGATAATTTAAAGGGTATTACATTCAATTATTTTAAGATTTCTTAAAAAAAAAAAAAGGAAACAAAAATCCACTTATTCTACTTTCTATGATCTTAATAGGCAATTAAATACATGATAAAACCTATTGTCTGTTACCCAAAAAGAAGACACCCCTAAAAAACTCTAAGCAATGAATCTGATATTGGACAAAGCTTATATCATATATAAAATTTGCAAAATATTTATTTCTGATTTTATGGTTAAGAAAGTTATTTATACAAGAAAAAAATCTTCAGAACTGAAAGTATTAGATAAATTCAAAAGCTTTAAGCCATTTTATTTAATTAATTTAAATTAATAGATCAAGATAAATATTTATATTTATCCAAATGCTTATTTCTCTTTAAGGGTTTTAAGTGTATTAAAAACGGAATGTAACAGATTCATTTCCATGATGATCATCTGATATTTCCCCAAATGATAAATAAATAAATAAATAAATAAATAAATAAATAAATGCACAAAACACAGAGGGGGGAGGAGGAGAGAGAGAAAAAGAGAGAAAGATTGCAGTGAGATGTGCTTTATTTGACATACTCTCCCTATGGAACAATTAATTTGGGGAATTTAATGGAGTTTTTCACTAACTGATAGAGCTGTGCAATGTTTCTCCATTCTTCTATTAAAATATTCTAATTAAATCAGTCATCCTAGTCCCATCTGTTATATACTGCTCTCATGTGGGGTGGCTGCTGGATTGTCTCCAGGGCAGCCACTGTATTTAGCTCTCTTCATGGCTGGTTGCATGTCAGCAGAATCTTGTTCTCAGTTAGAAATTACTGCTACAATATATTTTACTATTACATCACAATTGAAAGAAACCCCAGGACAATATGCCCATCAGCAAAAATTGGAGGTTGACAAGAAGAACTGAATCATATGTCCCTGTTATTTTCTGTGCTGCTGGAATGCTTTTTAATTCTTTTGGGACAGGGAAGGGCAAAAAGATGTCTAATTAGCTATCAACTATACTTTGGTACTCCTCCATATCAAAGAAGACACTCCTTTATAATAATTGGCACCATTTATCAAAGGAATGTTAACTGAGTAGATTATTTATAGTGCTACAAGAGCAACTGAAGTCAAACACACTTGCAAATCTGCACAAGTCCATCACAGAGCTGGGTATCACCAGATCAGTTGCTTCCAATACTTTGGACAAAATCCTGGTTCCATTGAAGTCACTGAATTTTACACTGCCTTCAGCACAGCCATCAGGACTTCTGTCTCTGAAGACAATCTATATGCATCTGTCAACTAACTTAAACTAAATATGCTTCATTCATTCCCTAGAATAAATGAGCTTTATATTTCTCAAGGTCAAATTTGTTTCAATTAGTTCAGCTCTGATTACTCTGTGACAGGAAGGAGGTACCACCACTTTAGCTAACCATATAGCAGTGTTGAGAGACACATGTTCAAGTGGAAAGATTTATCATGTTTCTACACTGGGTCGATAGTTTATATTCTATATCTGTAAAATTTGATAAATATGTAGAGTCACCTTTAGAACCAACCAACCATCAGCAGATTCACTTAAACAGTTGCATTTCTCAGACTTTCATAACTTTTCTTTAATACTTCCATACAGTCTTCTGTATCTATTTGCATGAATAGAATATAGATACTTGTCAAAGGGTAAAATGTAATAACTCTGAAATCCTTTACAGGAGTCATGGGGTAAGAAAAGCATTTTGCAGATTTGAACATGAAAAGTATAACTCTAAGGAGTCTAGTAAAGTTTAATGGATAGCACAAGAATTGCAGATAGACTTCAACAGGCCCTATAGACAGCATTTGTGAAAAGTAATGATAAACCAAGTGTTCAGCATACCGAAGTACTTGCAGATAATTCTTGAAGAGTAGTCCCTATTGAAATAATACAACTTTTCTTCTCCTTAATGTGATCTCTTAAATTACTCTATGATAGCAGAAAGTAGGATTTTCCAATAAAAACTGCAGCAGACATAGTGTGCAAACTGTCCACTTATTTACATACACATTATAAATGAATCAGAGATTTGATTTGCTAGGTCAGCTTTATGTACTTTTCACTTTTAAAGAACAAAAGAGTGATAAACTTTATTTGAGATTAATTAGGGATTCCTTTCTTCCACTTAAAAAACCCCCAACTCATCCAATCACAGTGTAGCATCACAAAAAGATAAAAAAAAATTCAGTTAAAACATAATGAAAATGGAAGTGTGAAATTAAGACAGTTTGTAAAATTATTACCGAAAAGAACTACTAAAATTTATACAAATCATAGAAAGCAAGGAAAATGAATATACAGATGTTTTCTATTAACAGCTCAGCTGACCAGAATATCTTTACATGTAAATGTGTATATATCCACACTCTAAATTACATATCAATATCTGTAGCTATAGCTGTACACATGAAGCCTAGAAGTTTTATGAATGATAACATTAAGATTGTCTATTTCTATTACTTTCCTAATTCAAACATATATTTCTATTGAAATGTATCTCTTTAAATGAGATTTATTTATACATTAAGAACTCTGTCCCAGAATGAAAATTTGTTGCAACTACTGTTCTCCAATTAAACTCATTAAAATTATAAAAATAATAATTTAATTACAATACAAGAATATTAAAATGATCTCATAACAAAACTTTACAGAAAAGGGTATAGATTTTTTTTAAAAAAAATATACTTCTTTATTGATCATGCATCATAGCAGAAGGTGTCCCTGCCCATGAAAAGTGGTTTGGAACTAAATGATCTTTAACAACCCTTCCAACCCAAATCGAATTGTATGATTCTATGAGTATTGTGGATTTTTGAATTTGAATGCTAGTTTCATTCTCTTACCTTGATGACCTACTATATTTACTGTTCTTTTGTCAATTTTGACTATTATTATCCCTGCATAATTAATGGAATATTTAAGTCCACAATGATATTTTTATTTGTGTTGGTTCTTTTGTTTTGATTGGTTTTATGGGTGCAGTGGCTTCTGTTGGAGATCAAGTCTTGTCTTTCTTAGCCAAATGGTACAGTTTCCATGTTCAGTGGGAGGGCCACTTTCCAAAGGCCAGATGGATAAAAAATAGAATAAGAAATAAATAGGACAAAACCATATCTTCAATACAAAGTCTTCAGAAATATCAAGGCAAACACAAAAGAGAAGAGATGAAGTGGTAGAATAGAAAAGAGACTCAAACATGTAATATGAGTTCTGTTCTCATATTTAATATAATTTTGGTAAGACACAAGATGTATATGACTATACTGTATGCCATCAGCCCTCCTAAGAGACTTCAAAGACTGTTTCCCCCAGTTATCACTGAAAAATAAAGTAACATAAAGGTTATTTCATTATGCAAAATGCTTCCATTACTTAACTGACTCTTCACAGTATAAGAATTGGTGATGGAAAACACTTATTAAATCACTGACCCATTATAGTGCTATTGAAGAATTGATGAATAATCTAGATATCCCTACCATGTGACTTGATTTGGATGTGTTCATGAATTCTCATCAAGATTTTATTTCTTGAGGGAATAAAACTCATCCTGAGTTTATTTTACCTAATATTTAGCTTTATCTAATTATTTTTCTTATTTTGATTCATTTGGTTTTGCTTACCTCTACATCAGCAATTTAGTTGGGGGTTTTTTTTGTGGTGTCTTTTTTGGGGGAGGGGTCATTTGGGGTTTTTTTTGTTTGTTTATTTTGTTTGGGGTCTTTTTATCAGAAGGACATTTCAAACAGGGTTTTGTTTCTAGGTTGTGATTTTGTTACAAAATATTTATCTTCCTTTTTTTCTAGAATAACATGTCTTGGCTTCCACAAAATCTTTATCAAGTCCTAAATTCTCCTGTTCAAATACTAGTGCTCATTTCTACACTGCCCTGTGTACAATCATGTACTGCTGTCAGACTGCAAAATGGCTGTAAAAGACAACAAAATCGGAATGATGGAGTCTTATGACACTTTGTACAGAAGCAGATCACGGTAACTCATCATTTATTTAGTTTTTAAAGATGCATATAAAATATCTTATTATTATTTGGTTGGTTGGTTTTGGTGTTTTTTTTCAAAAGTCATAGACTATAAATTCAAAAAGACATTTTAGATTTTCCCAGCTATGGGGAGCAATATGACTGTAGAAGGAAAAACATTTGCCAAATAGGAACTAGTTCTTACTTCTAGTCCTAGAGGACTAGGGATAATGAATTATAAAGTTGTGACATTTGTATTTACTGAAAGAGTATCTGTAATTTTAATAGATCTTTATATTTCTCTTTGAGTTCTTTTCCATGAAGCCCAAAACATTGCCATGAAGGCAAAGCATTTAGCATCACACAAAAGTAAAGTAATTCTAAACAAAAGTCCTTAGTTGTCTAAAGTGTTAACTTCTCAGGTTTTTTTCTGGCCTCTATGTATGAAATATGCTGTAGTGATGTGTGTATTGTATCTTGTTAGTTTTGTTTAGCTCTGTCTATGGAAGCTATCTGTTAAAATATGTTCATTGAAAAGGGACTTCTCTCATTCTTTTTCATAACATCCCCAAAATGGCTTTCCCAAAAAGCATTTCTTAATCCAACCTAAGTAGGCAAGTGAAGAGAATGAAAAGCGTCCCACAAGCCAAGCCAAGTCAAGCAAAGCCAAGAACCTTTTGCTGGTAAAGAGAGCAGGCATGATGATGAATACTGAACACAAGCCATGATTTTGTAATAGGTGGTCCAAGGAAGCCAAACCAAAATGCTTCTAACCTAGCTCTCGTGAAGAGTAATCTCATTTACAGACACTTTCTCCTGCTTTAGGCTTTGTATGGTCTTCACTGACTAGCAACTGAATGCAAGCAATCAGTTTCTCAAGAGGTAACTAAAATTTAGGTGCATATTATATTCTAAAATTAGGTAGTCTAAATTGTGCATTTGTATACCACATCACACTCTTGTACTCCACATATACTAGCAATTTTAGAAAGGAACATGCTTTCTTTCAAAATGAATTTAACTATAAACCAATTAAAATCACAATAAAATTGCTTACATAAACTACAAAATTACTTTCATGATTAGAATAAAAAACATTGCTGCTACTTTTTGCCATTTACAAGCAATTTCCACCTCTGTTTTTCATACAAATACGAATGTTTACCAGGTGTTAAAACCTACTGGGGCAAATATATTTTTCTCAACAACTAAGACCTTTGTGGTGATTTAATTTGAACTGGTAAAAACCTCTTTGAAAGTGAAATGGCACATTTTTCCTTGTCTTTTGTCCTCCTGTTCATATAAGATGTATCTAACCCCTGCTCTGGCTGAGCAAGAATTCTGAGCTAAACACTTAATGAACAGGTAGTGTAAAGTAAGATACACACAGATATCCCCCAAAAATGCCAAGGCAGTGATAAAAAGCCAAAAAAGTCTATTTTGAAGGTGAGCACACTAAACATTTACCAAGGTAAAACTAGCAGTCAAAGACAGAAACCAGTCTATAGTTGCATAGTAGTCTTTACATTAGTTATATGGAATAAATCTTGATTATTTTAAACTAAATGAATTTTTTAAGAATATACCAACCTATAAGAATATTTACCACCTATTACATATCTGTATCTTAAATCATATTATGATTTTATGATTAGAAGCAAAAGTTACTGAGGATTTCTAAAGAAACTCTCCTTTGGGCCCTGAAATTTAAAGTGATTATTTTTGTATCCTGACATACTGAATAAAGAGTTGCAGTGCATCTCTTTAGAGCCTGTGAGCAAAAAAATGACAGAAAAAATGTGCAAGACTCAGAGACAGAGGTGTTTCAGGAGTCCAAATGGACAACATCACCCTAATTTTGCTTGAGGTTGGATCAGCCATATATCACGAACACAAACTTTTTTTAGCATTCTCAGTAAAAAAAGGGCTTACCTATTTGCATTCTGCTTATTAATGTAATTGCTTTCTTAAAAGTATAAAATTCAGGCATTGAATAGAAAGATGGAAATTTGCAAACTTTTTTTTTATTTTTTTCTTAATATTTAAATCAGATTAGAGGACACTTCTAATTAGGGTCACAGATTTTGCAACACTCTCAAATGTACTTTCTTATTTCTACTCTGGTACTCTTCCTCTTCTGTCTTCTTCTCCCTTCCTTCAGGAGCAAGTTCCAAGTGAATATAAAGTGAGTCACGCTTTGCTGTGATTTAACATTAACAATTTTTACTCGTTATTGCTCAGTACCATTGTATTCCAAGTAAATTCACTCTAATTAATTGCTGAAATTATATGAAAAAAATTGTAGAGAAATAAATTTAAGATTCTCTGTGACTTTCTACAGAATTCCTGTATTAAATATTTTTCAAATCATTAATTCATAATACACACAGATAACATTCAATAGCTATTATAAATATAAATTATAAATTATAAATTACTTCTTCTCAGAGAAGTAATATTACAATGTCAGGTAACACTAGAATGTTTGAGAAGGCAGGTATGAACTGCCTTTCAAAATAAACATCAAAACTATTTAGTTTGCAAATGTACAGTCTGGTAGGCATATGACTGTGTCTTCAATTTGCTTCTTTAAATAGAGGAGAATATTACATTAAAATACCATTTAGGGAGGGCTGGAAAGTATTTCAATATTCCTTCACATTTTTTCACAGGTCTCAATCTAGAAATATTATGTTCTGTAAAAATATCTCAAGAAGGAAAGAAGGGGCAAGAGAGGAAGGAAAAAAAAGAAAAAAGTGTAAAAGAAAGGAAGGCAATTCAGGCATAGAAATTTAATTCTGCAATCAACACTGCAAGTATAAAATGAAATTTCTGGTTATAGATTCATTTCATTCAGATGAAAGTCAGAAATACTTCATAGTTTCATGTCATACCAAAGTGGGGTGTTTTCTAACTTTGAAAACCTTCCAACTTAACTGTTTTCATTTATAATAATGATTAATAATATCTGCAAATTCCATTTTTTTTTGTCAAAAAAAAAAAAAAAAGGCAGATAGACAGATTTCTGTTCATTTCTACAGTAACACCTAGACTGTTTAGACTGGAACACAGTCTAAAATAAATGCCACCAAGACAAAGGAAAAGAACAGAAAATTTAACTGAAAAAAAAAAAGGTTAAATCTGTTCTACTTTGAATTGACTTCTTGTATAAAGACTTATATGATGTGAAACTTACTTACATCTTTCCAAGATGCAATTACCTGTTAACTTCCATATTTTCAGCTTAAAGAAAATAAAAAGACTGTAAAATGGCTCTCCAGGAAAATTGGGATAATGCAAAAAGCAAACCATATAATCCAATCAAGATTTCAAAGAAGGTGGAATTTCAAAAGAGCATAAAATATTAAATGAGTGGTATGAATGGCAAGGAGACTCCCACCTCAAACACTGCGGCAATATGGGAAGTAACAAGTCACCTATTCAATGTGTGTGTACCTTTCACAAATGAAAACACTGACATTAGAAAGATATAATTGTAACGCCTTTCCAATATGGACAAATGTTAAAGTGTCTAACAAATGGAGCAAACAAGACCTGCAGACAATTTTTCACTTTATGAGAAAATCCTGTCTATGGATGTTGTAGAAATATCACATCACATCATTAAGGGCTGCTGGTTCCCAGAGTCCAGGGACATGTAATATACTAAAAAGTACACTTTCTTGACATAAGAATCAAAACATGACAAAGTCTAGTTGAAAAAGAAAACAACAAACAAACCAACATTAAAATAAAGTTGTTCTGTAGCTCACATCTCCTTCATGGTTTCTTTGCCTCTATCTTTCATTCTCTCTTCTGGGACTTGATGTAAGATTTCAAGAAGGCTTTTAAGATTAAATTTCTTTCTGTGTTAATCCTCTAAGCTTTTCCCTTTAGAATCTCAGTTTCAATGACAGACTGTTCATTCACAGTGTCCCAACTCTATTTTTTTTTTTTTTAATATTGAGGCAGTAATGCAGTGTTGCTCAATTCTCACTTAACACCAAAGTACTACTTAGGTAAGACACAGAGAGAGAAATAGAGATGACCCTTCACAGTTACGTGACTATGAACAAGCTATGAAGTAGGTTTTTACTGTGCCTAACAATCAGCAGCAGACCACAGAGTAAAACAGTAAATAATTATTTCCAGAACTTCCTATCATTTTACAAAACCTTTCAAAGCTAACATACTTTTACCAGACCTATTAGGTGATATTAACATGTCATCTAATAAGACAGCTAATTGTTCATGTTTGTTTCTCTCTGCATGATGCTGACAAAGGCTTCCTCTCACACTCTTGCCATTCCAACCCTTATGGTTGGATTTGGTCAGTCCCTGGCCTTTATCAACTGCAACTTCTTTCTGTCAGGTCAGACTTCTTTGGGTGTTCAGTATGACCACTCTTACGGTGTGAACTGTGAGGCACAATTAAAGTGAGAAATGACAGTTGTTTGTTCAGTGAGACTGAAACCATCCAATTGCTCATCAGGAAGTTCCTGAAGGTTATCTACCTACCCATAAAAAAAGAAAATTAAATTACAGAGAAAAAAAGACAACATCATACAAATGATGACATAGCTGAAACTATCTTGTTATTTCATGATTGTGTTATCTGAATAATAAATATTTTGATTATTACTGCTATCAAATGATATATCTAAGGTTTTGCAACTTCCTATGGGAAAAGTATTCACCCTCTAATAGCATTTTATATGCTTTGTTTAACCACAAAACTTAGCTTCAAAGGTAATTTTAGCTAAACTTTTTCAAATTCTCTAAAAAAAAAAAGTTAAAAGTTGAACACTGTACCATTTCAATACAAATTCTCTATTTGTGCACCTGATCCTGTTGTGAACTCTGTAGGGCTGGTAGAGAGCACTCATATAATTTATAGGAAGAAGGGTTTTGTACTCAGATGATACTCAATCAAAAATATTCAGAGAATTAGTCTGAAATAAGACCTTTTATTAAGTTTCACATGATAGCAGTGAACTTACAGTTAGTATTTCTTCGGTTTTGTTCAGGTTTCACCCCAGCCAGCAACCAAGCACCACAAAGCCACTTCACTCCCCCACTAGTGGAATCAGAGAGAGATTTGGAAGGGAAAAAGCTATATAACTTGTGGGTTGAGATAAAGATACTTTAATAGGAAAAGCAAAGGCCATACAGACAAGCACAGCAAAACAAAGAATTGATTGACTATTTCCCATGGGCAGGCAGGTGTTTGGCCATCTCCAGGAAAGCAGGGCCTCATCACATGTAAGGGTGATTTCAGAAGACAAACGCCATCACTTCTCTCTTTTCTCCTGCCTTCTCCCCTTCCTTTCCAGAAGGACAAGAAAAATATCTGCTTTCTATGTTTGCAAGGTATTATCACAAAGTTTTAACTTTCAAATTTTTTTCCCTGGGGATATTTTCCTTTGATTCATATTTTTTATTCTGTCTCTCTGTCTCTGTACAAGATTTTAAAATGACATCTAAGTGTCATGTATTAAAGGTTATACACATTAATGAAATTAATAAGTATATATTTACAACTGCACATGATAAGTCTTGTCTGCGGTACCTATTTTTAAGTACATCAGACTTTCTTCATGACACATAAAGTCTTCCATTTCTTCACTTCTTTATCAGGCATACTTGAAAAACAAGAGATCAAAGACAACATATCCAGTTTTATATTGCAAGACTTTTAAAATTTAATTCCTATTAAAATATAACAGTATTTCTCTAATCTTCTAATACTGTGTGTGGAAATTGGAAGATATCATCTTTTGGAAAAAAAAAAGAAAATCATACTTTTTTCTTCTTTGCCATCTGAGATTAATTCCTCTGAAATAATGAGACTTTCAGAATGATCCCTATTAAGTAAAGCTGATTTTAGGAGAACTGTTTATGAATATTTAGGAAGCAAAACCATCGCATTAAACCTTGGAAAGTGACTCTACACAAATATTGTCTGACAGTGACCTAATTAGAGTCATTTGCATATTAATGAGACTTTGAAAGAGATAAGAAATAGCATGCTTGTAATAGATAATTAATTTGTGTTTCAAAATAAGCTATGGTTATTTAACCACAGTTCATATGACACTTTGAATTAGAGAAGTTGAGCAAGTGTTTTATAACAATAAACAACAGTTATAGCTTTTCAGTTTTACTTAAACTCTCATTCAAGAAATTTCCTTTACAGTGGAAAGGTGGTACGGCTATTTTTTGATTTTGAAGTTTTTTCAGGGGAAAAAAAAAAAAAGAGCCAGGGAATAAAGTACTTCTGCACATGGTAAAAGCATCACAACCTGTGCCATATGTTGCCCCTCATTTAGTATGTATATTGATACATCAGCCTCTGCAGCTGGTGTACAGCTTCTTTTTTTCTCCTAATCATTTTCCTCCAGTCATATATTGTTTTATTTGTGTAAGACATGACCATATTTCATAATTTGCTTTTCATTGTTTAACTGTTTTCTAAAAGTCTCATTGTAAGAATAGAAGAAATGAGTGGCTTAAAGTTCTATTATAAGCTTAGAAAAGACATTGAATTGTGGCTCTTGACATATATTTACCCATGTGCTACCATTTCCAAAACATTCAATTTCACATGTTTTCCTGTTGTCTTTTCCTGTAAAAACTATGGTGAAGCCATAAGCCTCACTTTTAGGTTACCTAAACTACACATAGTTGAAAATTAAAAGTAGGTAAGTGTTGTTTCAGGTTACAAAATTACCTTTCTCAAAGGTCTGATGCATACTGGAAAAAAAAACTCTTGAGAAAGCTATTAATATCTGATCAACATCTATGTCTGAAAATGCTTTTTATTGCTATATAAAATGTGCATTTAATTCTTCTTACTTTTGTGTTCCCCTTCTACAGTAAGGTGACCGACCATGTACATGTACAGCTTCTCTTTAAAGTCACTTTTAATTTTAGGGGTAGAATAAGGCTAAGTGGCTGATGCTTAGCATATTTTTAAAAATTATTAAATAGTTAATGTGAAAATAAAAGTTAAAAATGTAAAAATAATTCAGTCTGTCATTCTAGACATAAAATTACAATAACAAAGATATCCTTTTGGCTCAGAGTCCCTGTGAACATCAGTGAAGAGTGGCATCCCTCAGGGGTCTGTACTGGGACTTGTGTTAATATCTTCATTAAGAACATAAATGAAGAGATCGAGTGCACACTCAACAAATTATCAGATGACACCAAGCTGAGTGTTAGGGCTGACACACTTGAAAGACAGGATGCCAACCAGAGGGAGCAGGACAAGCTTGAGAAGTGGGTGGATGGGAAGAGCAGCCCTGCCAAGAATGACTTGAGGGTGCTGGTCGATGAGAGGCTGAACATGACCAGCAATCTGCACTCACAGCCCAGAAAGCCAATTTTATCCTCGACTGTATCAAAAGAAGCATGGACAGAAGGTTAAGGGACATGATTCTGCCCTGCTGCTCCATTCTTATGAGAGCCCACCTGGACTACTGTATCCAGTTTTGGGATTTTTCTTTTATCTTAGGATGTTTTGCCTTCTCCATAGGAACATTCAGTTTCCAACTTTGTACACTCCTCCCAAAATTTAGGTAGAAAATGAAAGCAGAGAGTTTCTACTTCTGTTTCAGCAGCATCATACATCTATCTATCTATCTATCAGGAAAGATATTGTTATCTTTAGCAGTGCTTTTTAGTTGAAGTTTTATGATGGAGAATTCATTAAACAATGCTGGCATTGCAAATATTGTGTTGCCACACAGAAACATTATGAAGTTTCTTTTCTTTCCTGGCGGTGTGACTATGTCTAACAGTGATGCCATGAGATGAGGAGATGACAATGATCATTTGACATGAATTTTTAGAGGGATACACTATAAATACACAGACAAAAAGGGATGAAAGAAAAACTGAAGGATAGCTTCCTGTTGCAGCTGACAAAAGAATCTACCAGGGGTGGGGCTCTGCTAGAACTGCTGTTTATGAACAGAGAAGGTCTTGTGGGAGATGTCTTGGTCAGAGGCTGTCTGGGGTACAGTGATCATGAAATTATAGAGTTCTCAGTACTCAATGAAACAAAGAGGGGCACCAACAAACCCTCTACCCTGGACTTCCAGAGGGAAGACTTCAATCTATTCAGGAGGCTGGTTCAGAGAGTACTTTGGGAAAGAGCCCTTGAAAACAAGTAGGTCCAGGAAGGATGGACATACTTTAAGAAAGAAATCTTAAGGCACAGGAGCAGGCTGTCCCAATGTGCCAAACAGTGAGCTGGTGGGGAAGACTACCAGACTGGCTGGACAGGGAGATTTTGCAGGAAATTAGGGGGGAAAAGAGAGTTTATCAACTTTGGAAAAAAGGGCAGACATCTCATGAAGTGTTTAAGAGTGTCATTAAGTCATGTAGAAATAAAAATAGAGAGTCAAAAGCACAATTTGAACTTTATCTGGTCACTTCTGTTAAAGATAACAAAAAGTGTTTTTATAAATACATCAATAGCAAAAGGAAGGGCAAAGAAAACCTCCACTGTTTGTTTGACATAAGAGAGAAAGAACATAATTACCAAGGATGAGGAAAAAGCTGAGGCACTTATCACTTTCTTTGCCTCGGGTTTCAACAATAAGACACATTGTCCCTAGGACAACTGGCCTACTGAGCTAGACAGGGACAGGGACCTGAGTAGCCCCCCTGCAATCAAGGAGGAAGCAGTTAGTAACATGCTGAGCCACTTCGATCCTCACAAGTCTATGGGACCAGATGGGATACATCCTAGGATGATGAGGACTTTGGCGAAAGAGCTGACCAAGCCACCCTCCATCGTTTATCAACAGTCCTGGCTCACCAGAGAGGTCCCAGATGACTGGAGGTTGGCCAGTGTGACACATCCATAAAGAGGGGAAGAAGGAAGACTCAGTAAACTCCAGGCTGAACAACTACAGGACAACATGGCTGGTGAATGGACTGGAGCACAAGTCCTGTGAGGAGTGGCTGAGGGAGTTGGGGTTGTTCAGGCTGGAGAAGAGAAGTGTCAGGGGAGACCTTACCACTCTCTAAAATTACCTAAGAGGAAGCTGTAGTGAGGTAGAGTCAGTCTCTTCTGTCAGGCAACCAGCAATAGCAAAAGGAGGCACAGTCTTAAGTTGTGGGGACGTTTAGGTTAGACATTAGGAAGAAGTTCTTTACAGAGAGAGTGATTGGGCATTGAAATGGGCTGCCAGGGAGGTGGTAGAGTCACCATCCCTGGAGGTGTTTAAGAAAAGACTGGATGCGGGACCTAGTGCTGCAGTCTAGTAGATGAGGTGGTGTTGGGTCAAAAGTCAAACTTGATCTCAAAGGTCTTTTCCAACCTAGTTGATTCTATGATTCAGTGAAAAATGAAATCTATACATTTTTAAAAATACTCATCTGAACATAGGCATGTAAAGATGCATATGATGAGATCACCAACTGATAGTAGATTTTGTATGTCCTTTCTTTTCACTGGCTCTTAGAGTAATTCACAACTGGTAAATTTGATTGCTGGGGCTGGCTCTAGAATAAAAACTCAAAAAGAAAGAAAAACATCAGCAGTAACCTTAGCTGATAGGTTAGCATTCATGATAAATCCATATTCTGTTCTTCTACAAGTAATATATTATCTTTGTTTTGGTGGTAAAGCCAGTTTAACACATTCCCATTTCATACACCCCAGCCATTTTTTCATGCCCCTGAAAAACAAATAAAATGCCCCTGACCTTATCACTTGTGGTGATAAAACTCTTTGAGAAAAAGGTACACAAAAATGATGCAAGTATAAAATAATCTCACCATTTAAATAGTCTGTGCTTTAGCATATACTTAAAAAGCAGAAATTTATTGTTTCGAAAAAATGATTTTCAGAAAAATTGAAGGTAATGCAAATCTTGTCTCAGGAATGTCTGACTCCTGACTGGAGCCAGGAACTTCCTTCATAAGCCATCTTTACACAAAGACAATGTATGGTGCCAACTGTACCTACATTTTCTCTTTTACATTTAGAAACTAAATTGCATTTTTATTCATTCTTACCCAAGTATGTGGATATCCCTATTACCTTTAGTGAAATTAACCCAAAACTTAACTTTATGCAAATATTTTAGGCTAAGTCTGGGCCTAGTCTTTCTGTGAGAATTTCTCTGATAACATCTGGAAACTGATAAAAGTAAGTTAAGCTGTAACCTTTACCATTCTATATGCTTAGTTTACAAAAAAATACAACAATAAGATTTATATCAAAAACAAAACCAGAAGTCATGGGATACAGGTCAAGCTTGTGCTGAAAGTATTTTATTCAAAGCTTGAGAACTTGGTGATTCACAAGGCATTTGTGTTTGAAAGACCTTCCCCAGTGGATGAATGTTTCTTTCCGTGTATATGAACTTCCTTGTAAACAAAACGAAAGTAAAGCTTATCATGAAGCTCTATTATTTTCAAGGGACATAGTGAAGAGTACTTCTGTAATATATGCCCAGAACTATGAATAAGGTGGAAGAAAAGTGCCTTAAGAAAAATGGAGTGTATCAATCTCTCACATTTTTATCTTTTATCATTCAAATCACAAAGCATAAATTAATTCCAACTAATTCACTGCAACTACAGAACTACAAAGGCTTTACAACAATTTCTCAAAATTCTATAGCTAGAATACCTACCTCTTCAAAATCATTAATCTTTGTTTCATGTAAAGCTGGGTCTTGCCTTTGCTTTATTTTCATGAAGTCAAGTCACTCTGTAGTATTCTTAACAATTATGATGGGCTCAGCAATGCTAAAAATATGCACTAAAGGCATAATTGTGGGTGTGTAGTTCATATAATAAAAGGACCCCACAGTGAGATTTTCAAACTTTTTTTTTATCTTCATGGTACTGAAAGGTCACCAACCAAGAATGACATTAACAGGTATTTACAGCAATGAAGTGTCTACCTTTTTAGACACCAATGTAGCTAGAAGATTAATATCACATTTGAATGGCTCTATAGAAAACAGAAGGAAGTTTGGTTAAACAACAGTAGTATCTCATGGCAGGTGATTTTTTCCCCCCACAGATTTCTCATATACATGCCATAAGTAGCAGATTAATTTTGAAACGAATAGCAGGAAGTTATCATACAAGACATGTAGAAAACATAATTTGCTTGGATAGATGTCTAAATGTAGAGAAAGAAACTTAAAATAGAGGAATTATGATACTTGTGGGATTTAGATCTTTTAGGAGTTCTAGCAGACACAGGAGCCATAATTTTTGAAAATTTGGTAATGACATGTGTGATAATTTTTATTGCATTTTTTGTTGCTATGGCTACTGCATTATAAAAAAAAAAACACACTACCACCACAACAACAAACAAAAACAACAAAACAAAACAAAAAAATCCCCACAAAATCAAAAATACCCCCACTTACTAAAAGAGCTTTTCTTCATAAAACTCCAGGCTTGTTACTTACTTACCTTTCATTTCCAGTACTTAAATTGTGAAAGTTTTTTTTCCATTCTTAGATTATGTGTTGCAAGTAAGTTTTCAGAGTGAATATTAGAAATTATAAAAGCTTTTAATCACACTGAAAAGAAAAGCTAATGCAGAAAACCTCACAGGTTGCTTTAGAAAGAAAGATTCTAAGAAGTGTTGGCTGAAGAACAATTGTGCACAAAGTCCCTATATTTAGCTGACCTAAGAAACTCTAGTGCAGGTTTCTTCAGCCTGTCATTTGTAGGTGTCCCAGACATTCAGGTTGATTGCTGAAGAAGCAATACGCATTTTTGCACATTTAATAGACTCCTAGCAGGTTGTCTTTAGAGGGAAACCAGAGATACTGCCTATTTTCCCATTAAATTTATTTTCTTTATTATCCACAGACTCCTAGATGATCAATAAGATCCAATATGACTGCAGACACAGTAGGAAGTTTCTAAGAAAGCAAATGGCTAAAAACACCAAGACAATGATGGTCTTTTTACTCTCCACTCTCTCTGCTTATATCAGATGTCTGCAAAATCCTGGATCATCAAAGAAGAGTGTTGGGCTATTGATTTTTTTGGGAGCATGCTAAAACACAGAAATTTACTCCTATCCACTGTTCAACAGAAGTCAAAATAATCATTTTCCTAGGTCCCTTTCTCTCTAACACTTAGTGTCTCATTTTCCAGCTTTCTGGCAGCAACATTCAACTTTGTATTCTTAAAAGTTCTGAACTAATGGCATCAACTAAGTTCACTGTTCACAGAGTAAATATGAAAGAAAGTAATAGCTGTGGGACTTCTTACTTGCATTGTCTTAACACTAATCTTCAGAAAAACTCCTGTTGTTCTGTGCAAACACAGAAGTGTAAAATGATTCCTTGTCCCAGGACCATGTATTTTACTGAGTTAGCAGTAAGAAATTATCATTAGCCTAAAAGGAGCTTTTTGGTTTCATGGCTAAATTGCCACGCTCAGGCAAATCACCTAGTTTACTATTAGCTAGGTCATAGAATCATAGAATCGATTGGGTTGGAAAAGACCTCCGAGATCATCAAGTCCAGCTCTTGGTCCAACTCCAGTCCATTTACTAGATCATGGCACTCAGTGCCACGTCCAATCTGCATTTAAAAATCTCCAGGG
>JAWWLZ010000001.1:82257454-82277232 GCA_035041345.1 Poliocrania exsul | reverse complement strand
TCAAAATAATTGCTGGATTAGGAACCAAGACTGATCAGCCCTGGCAGACTGTCATGCTCCCAGGATGCCTGTATTATACAGAAAGGTCCATGATGTTGATTTGGGTGACATAACATGATAGCTTTACTTCTATTCCGTTATGAATAATATGATACTTTAACTTAAGACTTTTCCACTCTTATTTTTTATAATTCCCATACCATTACTGAAAATACTTTATTTGCAAACTTTCAATCTGCACACCATTTCTGCAACTAACAATTGAAGCAGACAGTTATTTCCTCTTGTATGTAGTAATGTAGTTTCTAGCAGGCTTAATCATTGGAACTCACTTATTTCATTTAACTTTTGCTTTATTTTAAAATTTGAAAAGAGATCATAAATACTCCACAGTATTCATGCCCCATTGCCCCAGTCAATAGGCTATTGTACGTAAATATTATTATTGAACAATTGTATTTACACTAGAGGAAAAAAAAATAATACTTATTCTGTATAATTTCCTGATGCTTTATGTTTAGTTTAACACGCACATTTTGTTTCCTATCTTTTAATATTTATTATAGTAGTTTAAAAAGTAATGAAGTTATGTTTCCCAGGCAGTAAGGTCCCAGTAATATCTTTTAGTATAAAACATTGTCCTTATCTAAAGAAAGTCTTACTGTTTCTTTCCCTAGATAAGCAGACCTTACTCAAATCTGTTAGCCAGTCCTCCACAAGACTTTAAAAAAAATAAGTAAGTAAAACAAAACATAATGGAGCTAACAGTAAAGATGTCTCCATCATTGTCATATTCTTAGTTTCTTTCTCTGCTTTCTTTTACTGCTTTCAAATCCTTCATTTCCAAGACAGCACCCAAAATAAGCTTCTCTTCTGCTAGTTCAAAAATATCCTCTTCCTCTGGAGGGCATTTTATCTCTGTCTACAACAACATGGCAATGGAATTACATTGCTTGTGCTCCCCTCAAAGTGTTGAATATTTGTTGTTCATTTTTGTCTTTCTTGTGTAGTCAAGCTTTAGTGTTTTCCTTGCATCCTCAAACTGGCCACTATTGCCTATTATTCTGCTTCCACAGATTGCTTTCCAGCTCTTCAAGTGTTTTCCCTTGGTGTCTATGTGGGAACACTCTTTCCTCAAACCTTTGTATATGAACATCCTAAAAACCCTGCATATGTACTTTTATCTGTAACAAATTAATGACAGATAATTAACCTTTAATTAAAAAGCTATCTAGCCATCAAAGTGTTTATATAATGCTAGAAGTGAACCATTGGAATGGTAAATTCTTGGAACAGGCTTAAAGAGAAATTGCACACATTTGTTTGCTTTTACTCTAATCTGATTCAAGAGAGATCAAAAAACTACAGTGTCTCATATGTTAGAGCAAACATTCCTCTGAGATATCCTCCCAAAAGTTATCATAAGATAAAGAACACAAATGTACTTTCCTGTGTCTTCCAAAAAAGACCACCTGAATGTACCACCTGTCAGGTCATTCTGGTCAGTAAATGAGATGTTCTTTTGAAAAAATTTTTTTGCCAAAAGTCAAAACAAAAACTGGTGCAATGAGCAACTGTTGTCAGCTCATTGATCCCATATGCTTTCTCTTGTCTATGAGTTGTAGAATCCGATTAGATTACATTTTATGTTCCACCACATTCATTTGAGTAAATCCTACCCTAAAAAGTTAGGACATAATAAGAGCATAAATTAAGAGTACTTCTGGCATCGTGGAACACTGATGTAAAGATCCTAGGTTCTAAAATCTCAGGATTTTAACAACATTTTAGTTTTTTCCTCTGAAGTGAAAAAGCAAAAAATATCTCTTCTCCTTTTTCTTGTTATTAAATTAATAAAGAATTAAATATTTTCTTTAATTATTTTTTTATGGACCTCAGTCCTCTACAGCCAGACTTTATTTATACAGGCCCTTATTTCCTTCCTACATAACATCAGCCTGAGACCTTTGCTAAGATTCTGCCTACAGAGAGTCCTTTGCACTCTTTCACTAAATCAAGCAAGTCTTAACCTGGCATAAAAAGCACAAAGTACAATTCTTGAGTTGAACTGAGTCTTAAAATCAAAGCTGGCTGTACCAACTCAGAAATGACTGTGCAAGAAACTGATTGAAGCAAGCTTACTGCTGAACACTTTTTATCCTACATCACATCCTCCATCTACAGTATAAATCCACTGTCCCTACACAACATATTCTAAAATCCTTCTCCCTAAAATTGTATCAGCAGTGAAGTATGTCCAACTCCTTTATTCCTGAGTCCAGAGGAAGGCTACAGTAATAATCAGGAAAATGGAGCACCTCTCCTGTGGAGACAGGCTGAGAGAATTGGAGTTGTTCAGACTGGAGAAGACAAGGCTTCAGGGAGACCTTATAGCAGCCTTCCAGTACTTGAAAGTGTTCAGTAAGGAAACAGCATTATTTCCCTTTCTTCATGGTTGTTATTAAAGGTCTTGAAGATTCATTATAGAGATTCCTTCCAGTACCTGAAGGAAGCCTTCAAAAAAATGTAGACAAATGTTTTAGCAGGATCTGTTGCAACAGGACAAGGGGTAATGGCTTAAAACTAATAGGGTCAATTTAGATTAGATACAAAGAAGTGGGGTTTTTACTATGTGTGTAGTGAAACACTGGAACAGGTTGGAGCTGGTGGATTCCCAATCCTTGGAAACATTCAAGGTCAGGTTGGACAGGACTCTGAGCAACCTGATTTAGTTGAAAATGTACCTTGTCATTTTAAGGGAGTTGGACCAGAGGAACTTCAAAGATGCTTTCCAACCCAAACTACACTATATTTCTATGTACTAGTTAGATAGACTTGTATGTGTCTGCATACTATTAATATAACTTAGGATAATATATGATTTTTTTCCCCAAAATATATTCAAATAATGACCTGGATTGTTTAAGAACTTGTAACAATTTTTGCAGGCATTTGTTTTATTGCATCTCCAGTACTTTCTTTGAGTTTTAGTAAATACATATTAATTAGTTTTACTTCATATATTTTTAGAGGTTTTCTTCAAAAAGCTCTATTTGCAGTATCCTATTCTAGCTTCAGCTGTTTGATCCTTTCAAAGCTGCATGGCAAGTAATTAATTACATTTAAAATAAAAAAAATATTGATACAGAATTTTATGTAGCAATACATGCATTTTGTGGAATATTTTTCAGAGGAAAAAAAAGACAGATACTATTTTATTTATTTTTATGTATGAAGGAAGTGTGATATATTTAAATATAAAAATATTAAAATGTTACACCTCTGCCAAAAAGATATTAAAATAAATGATGGCCCAGAAAATGTGAAGAGGAAGGGGAGTACAAGTTTATAGCTGCAAAATCAGGTGTATGACAAGGTCTTTGAAAACTGAAGACAAAAATCACAAGATATATGTCTTAAGAGTATAATACTGATATTTTATTCACTTTTGAAATTCTAATTTTTATCAGAAAAGAATAGATAGACTAGGAGATCTTCAGTATAAACAATACTATCAAATATTGCAAGTGAATTTTCATCATATTGTGAGTAAAAATGGTCACTGTTAAGTGATAACTTTTAAATATTCATAAAACAATACAGATGTCTTGTTCTATCTGTATTTACAAATCAGAAATCAACCACTACAAAGTTCTCCAGAATTTTCATTTCCCCTTTCATTCCCTTGGTATTTCCTTGGTGTGCTTTGCATTTACTTTCCTTGAGGACATAGAGTCCTACAGCATCTAATACTTTTAATACCTTCACAACACATCTACAGCTGTGTTTGCACAACCCTCAGGGACACTGGGACTGGAACAGGCATGCACAAAGAATCATGGAAGGACACCAACACTGTTGCATCCACATTTTTCTAATCTGGAACACATATGGTGATAGCGAATTTTGGCACAATGCCAACTTATTTATGGATAGGGATATGGTTTAGACAGCCAGAAAGCCCACAGTTCAAGGATGCTGGGGCTGGAAAATGCATTTCCAGTGTGTTACTTCAGGGCACCAATATTGCTGCCTCCATACCTTTCAAATCTGAGATACCCATGAAGATTGAGAATTCACCGGCAGCATGAAGATCACATTAAGGTTAGGGTTCAGAGAGACACAGAATCTACAGTTCCAGGGACACTGGAACTGGAACGGGACACTGGACACTGGAACGGGAAAGGCATGCTGAGGGGATCATGGCAGGGTGCCAACATGACTGCTGCAACACTGATGCCTCAGAGGTTTTTGATTTTTTCTAATTTTCTAATTTTGTAGATTTTAGAAGTAATTGTAATTGTAGTGAAAATGCAGACTTTAGTGTGTTAGTATTTCTAGCAGCTTAAGTTCAATGTTTATGCATTTTAATCTCTATCCCATATCAATGCCTCAAATTCCATTAAGCTATTTAGTCTTCTTTTAAAGGTAGAAAGCTCAATAATATCTGAAAGCCTGCAGTGCAAGACATAAACATGGACATACTGACCTCAAGCCAGAACTCTGGAAGGCATCCAAGAATCCCTGCATGATATGAAGAAGATGAAGGATGATGAGCAGAGGGTCCCACTCTCCCTTAGACTCAATTCCTGATGGGGTGTGTCGGGGCCAGGCTGAGGTTGGAACGAGGGATGTATGAATAGGGTATTGAGTGGACAATATAAAAACCATGGAAACCAAGGTTCGGGCACACACATCAGTATGTATTCCTGTAGGCCTTAGGCCTGGACATTAAAGGACCTTTGCTTCTTATCTTATCTCACACTAAGTTGGCTCAGAGTCCTGTTTTTTCCGGTCTCTCAAGGCATCCACACTTTTCCAATCTGAGCCACTCATGGTGGTGGGGACTTCAGGTGCAGCACCAAGAATCTATTCTGCTTAGAGTTAGGGTTCTGAGAACCACAGAGCCTGTAACTACACAGCTTCATCAACTCCCAGCCCACCCAACCATGTCAAACCTTTGTTCTTGGCTTCTGTATCTAAGTAGGCTAGTCTAGTGTTACTCCAACTGTCTGACACTGCTTGATATTTATATATATGACAAAGGACTCTCTTTTTCCAGAAAAGACCTCTAAAACTCATAATGACATTCAAATATGTCTTGTCTACTCAGTTTTTACTGAGCAAACTAAACCACAGGTGATTACTAAGCATAATAATTAACCGTTTTCCAAATTGACTTAATGAATATCGGCACATTCATCCATTCACCTAATTTATTGAATTTAATAGTTAGGACATGATGCATTCAAAGTAGCCAAATCAATGGAGTTAAAAAAGAAAGGATGTCATCTTTTCAGTGTCTTTCTTCAGCTGCTGAAAACAGGAAAGTCTATGTTGTGAAGCATGGCTGCTGTCTGTCTACTAATTCAGATGCCTAGTTTTGGTGGCCTGAAAAGAGGATCCATGTGGTTTATCTCCCACTCTTTTTTTTTTTTTTTTTTTTTTTGAGAATTATGTGAAATCTTCAATCATGGAAATGAGAGGAAGATTAATTTATTAAAAAGTGGTATTGCATAGTACCTGTTCTAAAATATATATCAAATTACCAGTTTATTTACCATATTGCCATTGATTACCATGACACTAGTCTCCTCTGCAGCCATGTGATTCAGCAGAATCAGTAAAAACCTGAAACTTTAGTTATTTAACAGTAAGAATCAGTGTCTCTTGTGAAATACTAGAACAATCTAAAATTGAGTAACTTATAGTCTCCAAAACGTGAAGACCTAATTGAATAAGAAAGATGGTGTTCTTGTAAATCCTGTTTAACTTATCTCAGAAGTTCTTTGGTGGTCTATTTAGTTCTTAAGCTCACGTATCAAATCATATACATGGTTGTGTTTTCAGATTTCTCAGGCAACTGACTAACATTTCTACAGTAATATAATTTTTCATTGAGCTAATCAGAACTTTGAACCATCCACAGCCAATTTAATAGTAAGAACCAAAACTTCAAATAAAATGTAAACATTAATCAATTTAATGTTAATAAGGTCTTACCAGTAAATTGGTAGTTAAGGTTTTTATTTAGTTTACTCTGTCTGTGATTATATTGTGTATATTCAGAGTATGGAGATATCAAATAAACCTCTGAATGCCTAATCATATGGATAAGAGTTCCTGCATTAGTATAACATATCAGCATTCAAAGCCAACTACAAAATGTCTCATTCTGATGTCTAAAGATCTTGAAATGCCATTTTCCCTGTAATGCAATTACAGAAAATCACACATACTTGGAAGAAAGCAAATACTAGAATTCAGTCTCCAAAAGGCACTTAACTACCTAACTTCAAGCAAATTAAGCAGATATTAGGTATTTATATAACTTTGTGGATCTAGGACTAAACTGTTTTCAATTTTATTCTGCCAGTGAAATTAACAATAACAGCATGCTCTACACCCTGTAGCATAGTTGTAGCTATTGCCATAGGAAATGTTTCTGCTCAAAAGTATGTGCTGAACTTTACCAAGGGTATCAGCCTTGAAGAGAGAGAAAAATTGCAAGATAAGAAGATAGCTATGTAACCATCTGATGTGACTGGAAGAAAGGTGAGAAGGAAGGGGGACAGCTGCAAGTGCCACCATTTTCTTTCTTACTCTCAGCACCCACCACCCTGGTGTGCTTGACTACACCAGCCATGCCTTGGCCCACCTTTCTACACAGCAACATGCCAGGCACTGCAGGACGGCAGTGAGAGAAGTAGAAAGAGGCAGCAGTTTTGCGGGGTGGGTGAAAAGGTACAACTGTTTCTATAAGAGCCAAGGCTTTCCTGGGGAAGGGGGACATTATGCTGCTTGTGTGGATAGCTTGCCACTGCTGCAAATGCAGGAGCATCTGTTCACATTGAAAGGTATGCTCCACTCTGGGCAAGGGACCCAGTCCCTCATCACAGCCTTTGTATCCCTGCTGAAGTATTGCATACTGTCACAGGAAGGAGACATTAAAGTGGTGTTACCATCCAGGCATAAATCTGGTGAATTGAACAAAGAATAAACTTTCAGTTAGAAAGAGATGAAGAGTCATTTAAGATAGGAACATAACAAACCAAGTTTCCATTAACACAATGCAACACAGACTTGAAAGTCTTGACTGTGTTTGTCTAACATTTTATGTACAGCGTTCAACTGAAACAAGACAGCATTGTGTTGCTGCACCTTCATTTAGAGCTCCCAGCTTCAGAGGGATTTTTTTGTCTGTGATCCCACCCGCCTAACTACATTGGTAATTGAGTGCATTTTTCACTAAAATCATCTGCTTTGATAAATAGAATAAGAAGTTGTAAATTTGAGTTCAGCAGCTCGGGGTTTTGAAGACCTCAGCTATCACAAATTCCTTTTGTTCCATGCTGACCTGATGAATTACCTTGGGATCTCATTTTTTCAAACACTTAAACCACAAGGAAAAAAATCTATCCTCACCATCAATAAAGAGAGCTAATGGTTACAAATTAGCCAACATGGCAAGTACAAGACTCTTTCAGAGAATCGTTCTATTTTATGCCTTTTTCTAGAACAAAGCTATTAGGTTTCAATCTACAACTCCATTGAAGGCTATTATAAAAAAAAACACCCTCATGCAACTCATCATACTGTAACAACTTCAGTGCCTTAGATATCCTGTTCCTAAAGATTCTGTTGTTGGATTGCTTTCTGAATGAACTTTGAAAACATGGATAACAGTTACCAGCATTTCATACTACTAACCTTGAGGGTGTCCCTTGAATCAAAAAAATCAGGCAGCTACATTTGGCTTTACTTCTGGGGTTGCAGCTTATGAGTGTTCTTCCATTTATTAAGAGAAACAAACAAATAATGATGCAATAATAACAATTATAATGATAATGACTTTCTGAAGTCAATGTCCCATCCTATTACTGAGGAAATATGTTAGCTCTGTAATCCACAATTTCTATTTACTTACAGTGATATAATGAATTCAAGCAAATATCTGCATTGTCATTTTCAGCATTCTCTCTAACATATTTATTTCTGCAGTACTTCAATGAAAGGAGTCAGATCCTATTTTAAATGTGTTTTAAATCAAGTAAAGTTCAAGAAATAGCAAGACTTATTATATTTTTCTGCTGGCAGATTGTGACACATTGAGTGTAATCCAGAACTATATCAACTGGAACACTCTTTTGTGAAGAAATCTTAGAGGTGACTGCCATGTCAGTGGGAGGGGGTGGGGGGTGGAGTGAAAGAACTCTGTTGTTTCACCTCACAGATTCCCATCAAACCCTTCTCTATGACTTGCTTCTGACAGACTAGCAGATTATAAACATATATAACATGAAGAAAATTATGAGATTTTTACCTAGGCATAGTTTCCATCAATACATAGCCTCGATTCATAAGTGGCAAAGAAACTGAGCATTCTGCTGACATTGCAGGTGAGCAGACACCTCTCCACAACTGAACTAGAGTTGTTCTGATGCACTTGGGGACCCAACATAGACAACGTAACATGCACTTCTGGATCCTCTGCCAGAATCTTCCTCATTTTTCTTTCTGGTACAGTTTTTACTAAGGGCAATAGAAGAATAAAGGATGGTGAAAGAGAAAGCAGTTCCATGCTGATATTCTTCTGCAAGCAGAGTGAATGTGCTACAGGATTAATATCCAGAAGTCCAAGCTGTGCTTTAATTCTCTTTCAACATAACATCTGTTCAAACTGACTGGCAATGGCAGGCTGATGTGAATGATGTAGGTTTGATGGATATCTAAGGTTAGCTTTCTCAGAAAAACACACTCCTGTATTCTCTTCCAGACTTGCTCCATGCATCTGTGTCCAAGCTTCACTGAAGTATGGTTATTTAAACAATCCATTCAAGAAAACAACAGTTTTCCTCTATTAAGACAATATTAAAATTTGTGATTATCTTAATTTTATTGAAATGTTTTTTTATAAGCTTTCAGAGTATTTCCTGTACTTATACTCTGTAAGTCATGTTTTGGTTTGGTTTAGTTGTGATATTAGTTATAAGATAAAAAGTGTAGTTCCAAGGAAACCTTTTCAAAATTGAAACTATGTTTGTATTTGGTAGAGGAATAGAATTATTGGTTTTTTTTTCCCTTTCCCTTGGACTTTGTAACTTTATTCTGTCATAACAGGTCTCCATAAAACTTCATTTAAATTATAATTATTTTTTCCTCAATTTCTTCTGAAGTCTCAGTGCAGCCCTGAAATGGCTACGAAACTGACTATGCTATATAGCATTTTTTATTATTTGATATTCTCCACAAGATTTCCTTGTGTGAATGGTCGTAACGGGAGAAGCAGCCTTATTTCTATGATTTTTTTTTTCTTTTGAAGCCATAGATTTATTTCAAAGTAACTTAAACAATTATATTTATGATAGCAAATTGTATTTGGAGATTATATGAAGAATCCTTCAGTGAGCTGTTGCTGCTTTGCATCATTCTGGCTCAGCAAAGCAGCTGTAAGTTCTCTGCACTAGTTGGATTTGCAGCTGCTTTTTCCTGACAGCATGACACAAAGCAGCAAGACCATCCTGGTCTGTACCTGAAATCCCTTAGATTAGATATATATCTTTATACATCACTGCTCAGGACTTTGGAACTTTGGTTTACAAACCAGACAACATAATGAGAAGAACAGGACAGACAGACCAACAAGATGACTAGCTAGCTTTTGTTAAGTAGTGATACGGATGTAGTTCAAAGCCTTTAGACCAGGCATTCCCCACGTATTTCTCAAGGATTTATATACTGTATATACAGCATAGTACAGAGATATCATAATTTCTCATGGCCCATGCTCAGTCCTTGACTTCCAGAGCTTTTGATTAGACTTTGACTAAATTAAAGCACACTAGGCTTCAATGAGGAATACTGTTTTTTCTTTTACAACCAGAATTATTTTTCTGCTGTTTAGGTCAGTTTACATCTTAGTTTTTTGGGGCTTTTTCATCTGTTAAAGATGATAGCTTTCTCTGAATAAATCTAATCTGAGTACTCAGATTTTCATCTATGTTGCCATGCTCTCATTGAATTCAGAAGAATCAGCTTGCCCTAAGCACTTCAGAGCTCAGGAAAGGAAGGTGACCTGCTTCAGGCATTCACAGAATGATTCAGACCCCACCAATCCACATTGATTACTTCCAGCTATACCTCAAGTCCTGCTTGAAGCATTTCTGGGCTGTGTCAGAAAGAAGAGACTATCTTTGCATATCTCCCAGCAGTTAGCTGTACTACCCTCTATGCCAGAAAAGCAAATGGTTTCCATGCTATGTGGGTTAAACAACCCAGAAGTTTGTCTTTTTTTTTTTCCCCCCCCTACAGAATTAATTACAATACCCTTTTAGGAAGCAAAAAGCCCCCAAATCTTTCAGAAATATCAGCATGCTATCCTATTCTGGCCTACTAAATATAGCCATTAAATATTCCAGACTATTTTTATACAAATAAAACTCTTCTATGAAATGAAATAATAACTTGTATGGGATTACTTTCTTTTTGCATGTACTTAGAACTGCGTAATTATTACATCAAAGAAAGTGGGAAAAAACCCCAAAACACTTTACTGTTTCTAGCTCTACAATATCAGATGCTTTAATTTTTTTAAATTTATTTTTAAGGAGTAGAGGATTTCTCTGTTCTTTTGAAATGGAAAGATCTATTCCCATGGGAGATAGGAGTATCTGGGCAGCCTCTGCATTTAGCTTTATGAAGTTATAAGATGGCCTTCATTTGTTATGGGTTGGTTATTATGCACAATACTCCCTACAGTGAAGATAGGGATAATGACTTATTTAGAGGCACCTTATTCCATTTTGATGTAAAAGTTAACTGATGATATAAAACCAGTGGCTCTGCAACTGGAAAAGAATGTTTTTCATTCAGCATAGCTTTTTCTCTATGGAATCAGCCAAATAATGCATATAATTAGATGTAGACATGCATAGAAAACTCTGAAGCATTACTTTTCAAGTAAGAGAAAACCTCATTTTGTTTTGAGGACCTATTCTCATGTTTTGACTATCTTTGGGATTAGTCTTTCCAAGTTTCATAAAAAGTGACTTACAGATTTCTTATTCACTTGAAAGCTTAGGCTGGGTTGTTTGTTTTCTATACCATAATAGCTGAAAATGGTATAGACCTTAGGATATAATCTTTCCATGAGGAAAGGAAAGTTTAGTTTTCACATAGTCAAGAATTTAATTTTATTTTATTTTGTCAGTGTTATAACATTTTCCAAAATTCACTGTTACTTTCTTTTCCTGTTAGAGATTTCTGTTTTACTGAGGGGTGCAGATAGGAGGAATTGAGATGGTGGGATGTGTGTCAAATGAGTGAGAAAAGGAATCATAAAAGGAGTAATCAGGGGTTTAGTTCAGTTCCTTAAGTTATCTGTAAGACTATTGCTGTTAGCGTTATTTCTCATATATTCAATGTCCTTGTGTTTCCAAAGTCAGCATCAGTAATGATTCTGCTGCACTGGAACAGAATATACAGTCAACCAAAGTTTCCTCTACAGTCAGGGAACAAATGGACATGCTTATAGGATAATCCTTCTTAACTAGTTTGGAGAAGAACTCCACCCTTAAACATTTATTCTTTTTTCCTTCTCCTCACTGGAATATAAATTTAGAGAGTTGAGGATATCAAGTTTGGGTATATGCATCTAAATCCAGATGAATAAATCCCTGCCTTGATTTTTCCACTGATGAGCTTAAGCAGACTGCTGTATTCATAAGGTTCTGCCTGATAAGAAAAGTTCAATGAAAAGTAGGCACATAACAGTCCTGTGACTCTGAAAGAACAATATGAAGACAAACATGAGCATTTTAGAGTCCAATCCAGTCACAGGAAGGAGAGATCAGGGAGCTACTTTGTCCTGCAGAAGTGCTGGTCCAGAATAGCACTTTTTATATAAGATCTGTGCTTGTACCTCCCAGTATGAAAAATAAGGTTTAAAGAGGTACACATATACCATAATAACTTTATATATTTCTAACATAACCTGTTTAGCTACTAGCAGTAATTAACCCTGATCACCTACCCACATGATAAAAACATTTTTACTTGACTAATTAAAATACAGCCCTTTACCAGATCTCTAAAGGACCACATCCTATTGGGGTTAATTGAAGTTGAGAAAAATGACAGGCTAACCACTTTGCATTGTCAGAAAGCAGCTGTAGCAGAGTAAGGCCAAAGCACAATCCTGATCTTCAAGCAATATATTTCACAATATCTTGTACCTCACTTAGCCCGGTCACTGCATGCTTGACAAGAACTCAGGACACTAGAACAACTTTAACATGACCAGACTTGTTAGAGGTAAGAGTGGTGTTAGTTTACTATGTGGGATTTTTGCAGAACAATTCAAGATTGGAGGTGAATTGAAAAATAAGATCTTGGCAAAATAAAATTGAATTTACGGTAGGTATTTTGAATCTATATTCAAGCCAAACTCCTAAAAGGCTAAGATTTTCTCATTGCTAATAACCACACAAAAAAAATTCTTTTAGTTCTATAATTACAACAACTTCAGATAGTTAACTTACATGCTGCATTCAGCAGACCTTAGTGAAAACAGCCCAGCCTGCACTTTTGTTGAGAGCCAAAAATAATTATGTATTCTCTAACAGAATAATAGTTACCATGTAATTTTGTGAAACTAGATAATGTATTTGATATTTACATTCCATAATTTAAAAGCATTGACAGTAATGCTAATGACTGAATAAAACAATCCTGCACAACCGTGGAAACCTGTTCTAACATGTAACAATTTAGAGAGAGAATACTGTGAGGAAGAAAGAAGGCAAAGCACATGCTGCTTTCTTGCCTTTTTTTTCTCTCTCGCTTTTTCTTTTTTTAATTTTTATTTTTTTAAAGAGGGCACTTGCTCTTAAAAACATACTTCCTCTGTGCATTAAAAAGAAGAAAAAGAAAGAAACAAAAGTAATACAGAGAGCCTTCCTCCTGACTGGACATGTTATATCTGAAGCTAAATATAGATAATCATTGAAGCAAGATAGTCAACAAGTGTGTCTTTTGAGCAGCATGTGGCTCTTAAGCAGTTCCGGTGCTTCTGCATGCGGAGAGAGCGAACCATGTGTCCGGCAGGAAGGCCACTGAAAAATCTCAGCTTCCAGCTGTGGGAGAAAGCAAGTCAGCCAACACTGGAGAGGTTGGTGTTACCCCATCATCCCAGGCTGTAAGTGCATGCTTGTCTGGATGCAGGCCCACATTGCACTGAGAATGTTTTGAGTACCAAAACAGACCCTATCACCTAAACTTTCCCCTGACATCTTTCCAAACTGAATGCTACATATCTGGGGGTTATCAGCCTAATGACCATAAGGAAATGTGAAAATCACTGGAATTATGAAATAAAACTGCTCTTCTATGATTTTGCATCACACTAATGAGAGTAATTTGCTTTTCTAATTACAGTTGAAAGTAGTGAGTGTTAACACTACAGCACAGAGCTTTTTCCTTACTATGAAGACAGCTTTCCTTGAAAAGAGATTGAGAGACTATTTTTCTAATATCTCGTGTTGGTCAGAAAGCAGGTGCTTATGCTTGCAATCCGAACAACTTTGAGACAACATCACAGAGATTTTCCTCTCTGTTTTATATGTAATTTTAAGAACAATAATTCCTAAAATATTTTTGTTTATGTTTGTAGTAAATAACAGTACTGGTGTAATTAAAAAAAAAATAATTTTGTTTCATGGAACAAGGCTGTTTGTCTATGACTTCTAAAAGGTATGACTACATTAAATATTTTTTGAGGCTATTAAATGCTTGATGATAGAGATTCAGCATGGTATACTCTCATGCTGGATGGCTGGGAACAATAGGCCTCTTTTATTGTTCCCTGTAAAACCAGTGAAATGGAACCAATTGAAATATTGTGCACAGAGTCACAGGCACAGGATAATAGTGCTTTTCTGAATGGTAAGAACACAACAAAGTGCATCTCAAGAGCTTTGTTTGTATGGAGCAGACCTCTTCTCAGAATGGACTGTCTGAAGAGGCTTTGCTTAATGCACTGTTTAATAGCACAGCTCTTCAAGGTCTCCCCACTCCATTATGACATGTGCACTACTGCTCCTTGGATATGAGAACAGAAGCAAAACAACAGGAAAAAAAGACTGTGGTTTACTTAACCCAAATGACTTCCACTCATTTTCCAAAACGCACAAAAATGGGAAATATTAGACCAAATCAACATTCACAACATATGAATTTATAATCATGCAAGAGAGGAGACCTTCTACACATTAAAGGCTTGTTTATGTGGTAGAAATGATAGAATTTTCACTGAAATAAAAATCACAGAAGTCTTGTAATTGTGAAGATGAGTGAGGTACAAATTGGAGTGTAATGGTAATCCTGTTACAACACTGCAGCCCAAATGTATAAATAAGGCACCAATTTGATATAATAATCTTTCTTACAGTAATTTGTACTCCTTTTGTTTGAATTAACAGTGTTCTTGAATGTCTTAGCAAAACTTGAGGGTCTAAACACCTCCAATAATTCTATGTGGGCATAGGTTTTGCAATCACACATTTTTGCTAGCATTACAAATTATGTGGTATATGGAAATGGTGAGCACAACTAATTATGTAAAAATACTTGTCATCTGTTAAATACTGGTTTTGTGTTCAATAAAAAATGAACAGGGTATGAGATGAAGAAGATGCAAAGAAATATTGTTCTTAGTAGGAATTGTTTTCTTGCTTCAGTCTGTCCATTTCACAAAGAAAACAAATTGTGTTAGAGCATATGCCTGTGAATTCTTTATGATATCCAGTATGTAAATGCATTGAATCCTAAAGACTTAACTGAGAATTATTGCAAGAGAACACTGGAAATCCAGTCCAATCCTAATGGGGATACTGTTGCCACTATCGATTTCTTCCTCTTTCTAGCAGAAAAAAACAGATGAAAAATAAAAGACAAAGGATTAAAGACAAAAGAAAAGAACATAGTGTACTAGTGTCATGTGATTAAATGTAATTGACTGTTAAGTTTAACTGATCAGAAAGTTGAAATCATGGAACAGTCAGTGTAATATGCTGCTTTTCAAAATACTTAAGATCATTAGACTAGAAGTTCACTTTTATCTTTCACTGCAAAAGATCACTAGTATTTTTAATTAAATAATTATACCCTAGCATCTACGTTTAGAGCACATTGAGAAAAAACCTCAAATAAATATGTTTGATGTAGAAGTCTTCCAAAGAGTCATGTGAGATGGCTTATAAAGAATTTTTCTTACTTCTTCCATGATTATTTATCATTTGAATAATGAAGAATGTATATTTTGAAATAATATATTACAAAATCAGTATCTATTTTTCCTACGCAAGTGGATTGCATACCATTGATTTTCTATGGTTAACATGCTATGCATCACTTTTCTGTATTCAGAGGTATGCATTACTCATCATCTCCCAACAGTCAGGACAGAGAAGTAGCTGCCATCTCACATGAGGCAGTAGTCAATTGGTCCTTTTTCTTTCCAGTTGTTTTGTTGTTGTTTGGTTTGTTTTTTTTCTCAGCTCTCCATCCCATACAGATTTCTTGTTTATTGGTCCTTTTTCTTTCCAGATGTTTTGTTGTTGTTTGGTTTGGGTTTTTTCTCAGCTCTCCATCCCATACAGATTTCTTGTTTTCACACTTACAGCTGCACAGCATCTTTATTTCTTGGTGCTTATTATCTCTACTTTCTCTGTTTGCATCCTTTCTCCCACATGCTCTTCCTTATGTTATCTATAGCTCAACATAATCTATCTTAGTCTTCTACACTGCATCTTCACACAATATCGCTGCAGCAATAGAGTTTCATTTTAGGTTAAAATGTTTCCTCCTGTTAGTTTTTCAGGCTGTTCACAACTAAACTTCTTTCAAGTGAAGTACTAGGGAAAGTGTTTGTGTATACATATTTATTTCCATTTACTTGTGCAGTGATCTTAAAATCACACTAAATACTTTTTTTAAAAAATGAAATTACTAAGAATGCAATACAATTTAAAGATAAAACTTAAGAGTATTGGTCCTTGAAAAGAGATTCACTTTATCCCTAGAGTATAACATCATAATAGAGAAAATTGAGAGCTAAGTTTGAGAAGCCAGAAGAAGAATGGAAACTGAAAACACACCATAATACTTTTTTCTTTCACTCTCTATAACAGAGATTTGTATCTCTATGACTTTCCTTTAGATGTCTCCATTTATTCTTTTCTAGGATTTTTAAGTACTTTATATATGAGTTTTCTATAGAACCCTTTGCATTAAAAATAGTCAATGGCATTTCAAATAAAATATTCAGTTCCACATAAATGTGTTCTGTTTTCATTGTCCTTGCACACACATGGGCACATACAGACTTTTAGACTACATATTTACTATGGCAAATATAGTTAATAGCTATTAGTTGCTCAAAGATAAAGTTTGTTATAAATTGATATGGAGAAACCATATTTTTAATGTTAAATTAATTTTTAAATGCTGAAATTGACATTTATGAATACAAAACAAGCTTGAGACCTAAAAGAGTTGCATGTAATCCATACTTAATAGCTGCTGTCAAATTTTTACACATCTCAGCTAAATTTTCTACTCAGCTTTTGTTAATAGAAAAAAAAATGATTCATCATAGATCAGGAAAATGGACAGCAGTATTTTAGTTGTAAAGAAATTATTGGTTTTTTTCCCATATATTCAGTTTTTCAATTTAAAATTTTTAGTTTACTTATGATTGGTTTTACAGCACAGTCCCCGGTTGAAATCTATAACATATGAAGGACTTCTTAAAACTGAGCTGTCTTTCTTGCTGTTGTTCCCTATCACTTGGCTGTGTATTGTCTTTGTCTTACAATTCCCAAGCTACTTCTGTCACTCTCCGTCTGTCTCTTTTTGGCCAGAGATGCCAACTTCAAAAGAAAATGATAATAAACTGATCTTCACTTTTATTTTTTTAATCCAAGGTTAGTAGGCTGAACTGACAATTAAGAGATGTTAGTATTCTTTCTCCTCTAATCTGTGGATATTCTTTCTCTTCCAATCTGTGGATACTCTCCTGTTGGGTCTATTATCTTCTCAGCCTTTGTTTTACAACTTAATACTATTAGCAAATGTCAGTGTTCGTCAGTATCACAGTTTGTTTTACTGCAGAAAATGCTTTCAGCTGAATAGAAATGAAAGGTGAAATGCCATTAGAGCAACAGTGTTAAGCACTGAGACTCAGTTCTTCAGGATGATGTTTTTACGATTATTTTATAGTTCCCAAAGTATTACACTTTTCTGATACACAGAAAAAGTGAAAATTTTAATACACTGTCATGATCCATCTCCCCAGTACTTGCTACACATTATCTGCCACAGGAGAGAGAAGGCATTGTTTAAAAAAAAGCCCAACATTCCTGCAATATATCTAATCAATCACAGACAAATTTTCTGCTGGTCTTGAACTTGGTAGAAGTTCTGCAGTAAAAGTACTATTAGGAATAACTCATTGTCAGTTGTGTATACTGTGTGCTGTACTACCCATCCTAACCTGGCAGTGTTATGGGAAGTGAATTAAAGGGACAGCAAGGCAAGGCGAAGCAAAGCTAGGGGAAAGTGAAAGGTGGGGGCAAGGAAAGAAGAAAGAGCAAAGTTTAGGAAAAAGGAATGGAAATACTTGAACGTGTGTCTCTCCCTTGTTTGGTTAATATGGGTGAACATAAGTGTTTGTGGAAGAGCTGTATAAAAGTATGAAAACTTTTATAGCTTAAATGCATACATAATTATATTCACTGTAATGAGCCTGACTGGGATGGAGTTAATTTTCTTCATAGTAGCCATTACAGTATTGTGTTTCAGATTTGTTACCAAAACAGTGTTGATAACACCAGTGTTTTAGCTGTTTCTGAGCACTGCTTGGACAACATTAAGGTTTTGAGGGGGCAGGGGGTGTTTTGATTTTTTGGTTGGTTGGTTGGTTGGTTGTTTTTTTTTTCAATCTGCTCCCTGCAATGGGTAGGCTGAGGATGCAAAAGAAGTGGGAGGAGACAGAACCTTGGCAGTTGACCCAAACTGACCAAAAGGACATAGTGAGCAATATAATATTTTACTCATCATTAAAAACTGTGGGGATGTAGCCATTGCACAGAGACTAGATGGGCATACCTGTGGGAGGTGGTGAAGGGCTACCTTTGCATCATTTGTTTGCTTTTTGGGATTTTTTTCCATTTCCTCCACCCTTTAAACTGTCTTCCTCTTGACCATGATTTTTCTCAAATTTTGATTCACATCTGCAAAAAGAAGTATTTCCCTTACAGCTTGAGATTAAATGTCACTCTATTTAAATCATGACTTAAATAACAGCCTTCTCATAAGTTTACAATGCAACAGCTATCTTAATATTTACCTATATGATTACTTTGTGAATTGTATTCAATGATAAGTAATTTTCTCTATGCACAGTATATGAAAAAAAGTTATCCTTTGTGAAGATTATTGAGTGAATATAGAATTGGAAAAGTATAAAACAGAATGAAAAAAGCAGAAGGAAATCCCTGAACTCAAAGAACTTCAGAAAAATTATAATTTCCTATTTAAATTAGTAGTCTATTATTATTAATTATATTTGGCATTGTAGTATTAACTATTAAAAATATATAAAAATGAAAACTGAAGATGAACAGCTTGTAGCAAATATGAACAGTTCTAAATGCTGCAGCTATTTCACAGGAATCATTTTTTGTCCACCTTATACCAAAGTGGTAGTGAATGTCAAGCTAGTTAATCACAGCCTTTTTTCCTTTCCTAACTCATAATCTTTTTCTGTAGCTTTCCTCTCTCTGCTGCCTCAATCTCCATTAAAACTATACAGACTGCTCAAAGGGCAGAGCTTGCTAAAAGCACTCATAGGAGGGCCAACATGCAAAATGCATGTGACAGTTCATTATTTTCAGGAGTAAGTACAAGCAGCATTGTGAGAATATTTTGAATAAGCAGTGAATAAATATAAACCAATACATGCTGATCATAATATATCCAGAAGAAATTTTTATTTTTAATTCTTATTTTAATATTTTGGTTGACTTGATTGAATTTTTGTTTTTTATATGTGAGCCTTGCAACCTGATTTCTAACACAAAGCAACAGGGAAAATGATAGGAACACAAAAGAAGTATCTGGAATCACAGAACTCTGCACCCTGCAGGTCAAAGTGAATAAATCCAACCAGTTAATAAATTTCATTTACTGTGTATTATGCTTTTGTTTGCTTGTTTGGGCTTGTTTTGTTTTGTTTTGTTAGGAGGGTTTTTAGTTTCTTTTGGTTCCTTTTTCCTTTCCTTTTTAAAAATTTTCTTCTTTTCTTTTTTTTTTTTTTCCAAAAGGCTATGTAAAGTTGCAATCACTTGCCCATTTAATAGTATCTACTGATAAGAATTACTTTATTGACTCAAAATCTCCTTTTGACCAAGGATCTGTACCTGGTACATAGTTTTCAACATGTAGTTATAGCTAAGTTTTTGCTCCCTAGAAAAGTTCGGTAAGTAAATAAATAAATAAAATGCATAAGAATGCTCTACTCAGACATTTTATCTCCTTCAATTAACGTTATGTAATATAATATTAAAGGATAAAGGGGCATGTAATCCCAAACAGCAACAGAGTTTTACAATTTCCCAGTCTGTTAAGTAGGTGTAGACATTGCCAGATTTATATAAAAAAAGAATCCTTTTTCATTTCTGCACACTGAGGAGGAGTATTCGTGACTAAAAGTCAAAATA
>JAWWLZ010000001.1:82244418-82255248 GCA_035041345.1 Poliocrania exsul | reverse complement strand
AGGATGCAAGAAGGCATAAATTTATGCCTGGTAACTGGGAAGACCACCTAGGTTGCCTAAAAAATGAAACCTCTTCAACCTATAAAATGTCTTTAATTTAATGTAAAAATAATAATAATAATAAAAAAAAAGCGATCAGGCTACAATAGTCTACAAAACTACCTCTGCAACTGATTTTCAATTTTGATAATTCCAAGTTAAACGTTATATGAAAACAAGTAACTCAAAGGCAATAACCAATGAAAACTGAAAACCCTTTACTCAAATCCTCATTCCAAACTTGGCAATACTGGCTCTTTTCACTGTAGCAGAAGATATTTCAATCATAGATAAAAGGCTTTATATGTCCATCATATAAATTAAGTACAAAACCATAAAACATGATTAACATAGCAAACACTAAAATCTTTGAAAAAGAGGGATTCTCCTAAAGCAATTTCTAAAGAAATTTTAGTCTTCTAATATAATATAAATAATATCCATAACATGCTAAGAAAAACTGAAAATAAGAATTATCTTAATATTATCAAAGAAGATAAATAAGATGAATTTTATATCTTTTGTTATATCCATTGCAGATATATTTTTGAAGACTTTTAAAAGCAGAGAGTACATGATACTTCTAACAAAAATCCAAAATGTAGGACTTCTGGGATAAGAAGAATGGACAAAATTTTCAGTCATATTACCTGAAAAATATGCTCAGATCATTACTGCATCTTTAACAGATGAGGAAACTACTGCTATGCATCATTTATTCATTCAATGGTTTACAGCTCCAACTATTCCAGGGAAGTCACAAATCCACTGGCTATCATAAAGAACTAGATTCTGTACTTGGTACTATGATTTAGTGTGGAAGAATTCATAATGTCTGTGTAGCCAGGTAGTTGTTTACACTTCTGAGGTAGTTCAAACATGTAGGTGATGTTGCTTTAGTTTGTTTGAAATTTATGCTCCCAAAAAGAATTAAAGAATGACCTTTTTCATATGAAAGCATAGCTATTCCACAAATCTAAGAAGTGAACTTACCTATGCTAGTAAGATACAAAGGATGTAATGTTTTTGACTGGTATTGATCTACTACAGAAGGGATTTCTGCTCTGCAGCTATGCTAGATAGACAGATTACAAGAAGGTGGTGCCTAGAAATTCTGTTTTTCAAATTGCCCTAAACATTTCAGTGTGACAGATGCAAATGAAGTTTAGTATTTTTAAGGTGTCCTGAGTAATTTTAGTCTTACTAACTTACTAGACTCTGAGGGAGGAGTTTCCTTCTATACCCAATATATTATATGTGGAAAACAACTTCCTATAGGGCCTATAAATGGAATTTTCCTAATGAGAAGTTCAGAATATTAAAGTGTTGCTTGGAGGTTGCTTAATTTAAACTCGCCTGAGACCATCCATCTGGTGAGATTACAATTAAACTCTTTGCCAAGAAATTATGAAAACACAAACATCTTCTATCCAACATAAAGAAAACCTCCTGTGTAAGTAGCAGCACTTACCTGAATTAACAGACTCATATTTTCAGCTGCAGCACATTTCTTATTTCCAGTACCCGATACATGATGCTTATTATTCTTTAAATTGAATAAATCAGCAGCCAGTTCTCAGGTGTCTGTTCCCTGCATAGGAAAATCCCCAAACAAATGAACACCCAAAAATCCCCTAATTCAAACCAAAATGAAGCCATAAAACTACTGTATTCATTACTTGTTTGGATGGCTCACTTCTGATGCCTCTTCTAAGGACCATTTCATTACATTACTGCTTAGTTAATCAAAACTTCAAAGAGTACTTTGTTATCAAAGGCAATTCTCACGAAACCCTTCAATGACTGATAATTTTTTTTTTTTCCCAAATGGCAATTTTCAGTGCTAAGGTAGCATCCTCAAACTGACTTAGTGAGTGCACAGCTGATAACCAGTGGGGAAAATGGAAGAACCATCCAATTTTTATGCTCTACTAAGCAGAAAAGTTTGGTTTAGCTTTCTGTATGAAAAGGTCAATAAAAATAAAAAATAACCCACTGAAGTCTTAAATAATAATTAAAAAAAAAGAAGAAATATCATCTCAGCACAATTTTAACATCCCATTAATGAGAATACAGAAGTGAAATCAACAGTACAAAATGAGATGGGCTTAAAATTGAACTGGTGAGCAAAGTAAATACAAATTATCTATACCCAAAAGAAGAGTGAGACAAAAAGTACAGGTTTCCCTCATATTGGTTATTTCCAGGTGTGTGAAATTTCTCTATGTGTCTGCAGTTTCATTATTGAGCTCAAGTATAGAAGATCCATACTTGGCTTTAATATAATGCAAGAAGAACCCAGAGTAAGCATTTGGGGTAACATAATTTCCAAAGGGAGCTCATATTTGATTGGTGCACAGCAAGCTACAGGTATTGGGATGCTCCAAAACTGCAGTTAGAACAGGTTTTACCTTTTAGAAAAGGGCAAAACAGTAGATAGATCCACAGTTTAGCTATGATGCAGAGATAAAATTACTTTTTAAAAAATCTATATTTTAGCTAACCCTTAACCAACTGTGCTGCAGCATACCACAGTCACTGGACTTCAGACTATATAAAAGTAGACATATGACTTGTCTAAGACTGGAACAGCATAGAAACACCATAGAAATAAAATCAACATCTATGAGTGCAGAGAGTAAGTATAAAATTAGCACCACTCTGTATACTAGCTTTAGGGGACATCTCCTAAAGCACATTTCTGAATTCAATTAATTCTACTGTAAGGATCATCTTCTTTTATTTTTTTTCTTTTTCTTTTTCTTTTTTTTTTGTTCTTTTTCTTGTGTTTTTTTTTTCTTTTTTTTTTAAGCTTGTGACTATATAATGTAAAATTCACATTGTTGGAATCAATATTTGGCTGAATTTGCCAGGGTTTTGCACCATTTCATGAGCCTATGTCTACCTTTCAATACTCTAGTTCCTCTGACTCACATGTAGATTCATCTATTGATATCAAATGTGTAGGTACTATTAAGAAATCTAGCATTTTCCAACATTAAATAAATCAAACATAGATAAAGGGAGATAGAGGAAGGCAGTAACATAGAAACAGCATAGTTTCACTCAGAGATAAAAGCGAAAGAAATTGCAAATAAGTGACCTTATTGTATTCTGCTGTATTCACTCTTGACAAAGTAGTACAGGTCAAAATACAGTGTGAATATACTTAGGAAGTCAAAGAAGTGACACATTTGCTATACTACATGGAGTACCATCATGATTTAATTCCAGTTGACAGTTCAGCCCCACAGAACTGCTCGCTCACTCCCCTCTGCTGGAGTGGAAAAGAATTAGAAGGATAAAAGTGAGAAAGCGTGTGGGTTGAAATAAAGACCATTTAATAGGTAAAGCAACAGCTGCTTTTACAGAGAGCTAGAGGCAAAGCAAAAGAAGGAATTGATTCACCACTTCCAATGGGTGAACATCCACCTCCAGGAATGCAGGGATCCATCACAATGGTGACTTGGGAAGACAAATGCCATCACTCTGAATGTCCTCCCCTTTCCAGCTTCTTCTCCTGGTATTATATACTGAACAGGGCACCATACAGTATGGGATGAAGAACAACATCCTTTGACCATTCGGCTGTCCCAGCTGTGCTCCCTCCCAACTCCATATGCACATCTAGCCTGCTCACTGGTGGGCTTGACTCTGTGTAAACACTGCTCAGCAACAGCTAAAACATCTCTCTCTTACCAACACACTTTTCATCACAAATTCAAATATAACACCATACAAGCTCCTAGGGAAAAAAAAAATTATTCCAGACAAAATCAGTACAAGTGCATTAGATTATTCTATGTATTGCAATCCTTATTATTGCAAAACTGAAAGCAAAAAAAATCAATTTTTTTTAGGGAAATCGAGAGAAAATTATCCTTGAACTCCAGGCTACATTTCTGTCTTCTATTTGGTTGCACGTTTAACTGGGAGAAAATGTGTCCCATATGGATCACTGCCAGGTTGCCTGGACATTTTTTTGAGTCATACCGGACCTCAGAATTCCACAAATAAACCAAATGACTATCAATATATATCTTTACATGCAAACATCACCGTGCTCACTAAAAATTGCTCCGTTCTATCAAAGGGGTAGCTGTATTCTGTCACTTACATCCTCAGCATGAATTTAAGATGTCCTCCTATATTTTGCTGCACTCCACCATTATGGTAGTAAAATTATAAGTCACTGGCGGAGGACTCTGCTCAGAGAGGAAATCACACAAGCTCTTAACCAGATGCAGGTGGAGCAAGAAGGCTTAGTGCTATTGTACTGTTTGATCATCTAGAAGCAACTGCAAATCTAATCAGATCCCTATGTTGAGAACTTCGTGAACAAAAACCAGGCACATACACTCAAAGCAGAGGAGATGATATAACCTCATCCAAAGCCTCCTGTTGCTTTCCACATCCCACAATAATCATTTAAGTCTGAATTGTATGAGACTTAGCCAGTTTGCTCTCATCTGTGTCTGAGAATTACCCAGACACAGGAAAATATTTGACAGCTTTTTATTTGGAGTGAGATGGAGGTATAAAACTCCATGTCACGATCATGCTGAAACCATTATGTCTGTAGTTTCATTTTGTGCATGAAAGCAATAGAGTTTTGTGTCAGATCTGATTAAATTTTACAGAGTTTCTATAGCATTTGTTACACCTACCTTTAACCATCTTTATCATTGAAAGGAGAGGTTGCCAGTGCTATCAATATAAAACTACTGCAATACTTTCTCCAGAGAGAAATTAAAATATTTATTTATAGATTATATGCAAGATTAAAAGATGAGGCATATCCTATTACAAAATTGTGGCTAGTTTTACATACATAGAACTGCAACTTTTATGGCAGCTTTGAGATCATTTTATATATATAACAGTAGTGAACAAATGAATGACAACAGTACTAGAAGGTATGTCTCTCAAGGAAGGCAGTGGGGAAAATGAAATTAAATCAGGGAGGTGGTTTAGTGGTGAAGTTTACAGTGTAAGTCTTACAGGTGGACTGATTTAGACAAACTGTTAGATTACCAGAATAACTACAAAGCTGTACAGAAGAAAAGATAAAATATAACAGATGTTCGCCAAAGCTCACCATTTTTTTTTGAACAGCAAACAAAATTTCCCAGGAAAACTTCATAAGCAATCCAAATAGCAGATCAACTTTTCTGAGACTTTTTTCCCCCTCTCTCAATTCTCTTGAAGTGAATACAGAGATTTGTACATCTAAAACATCTCAGTTATATCAGCTGAGAAGTAGAATCTTAATTCCACCCATGATCCTATTCATCCTCCCCTGTCAGCCAACACATAAGAAAATATCCACTAATACACACCTGAATTTAAGGATAGTCAGTAGAAAGGCAAAAGAAAATTTTGCTTCTTAATCTGAACAAGTAGTACAACTTTCTCTCTTAGTACCTAAGGACTTATACCATATACGCTTTGGAAGCAAGTAATAGTAACAATAACTATAATCATTTGTACAGAGTTTTACATTTACCACTCTCTGTGAAAACAGTAATTACTTCACTGAAACAGAGGTTCTGTCATGTACATTTCTCCAGGATATACACACTGTTATGTGTGAACAGACTGAGAACATATTGTAGGTATGTATTCTATCATCAATTAAGGTGCCTTTTAAAAAAAAAAAAGGGGAAAATCACTCTCAGAAAGTCAAATAAATAGCTGTGAGCTCAAATTTTTCTATTAGCTCATCAAAATTCTGTAACAGAAAGGAAAAAGAAGGCAAACTGGAAAATACATTCCAAATTCTTAGAGTTACTTCAAGCACTGAAAAATAAAAATGAAAATTAAAATAATTAAATTTAAAATAATTAAAATAAATTAAAATGTTATTCTGTCTTAGTCTTCTGACATCATAAAATGGTTCATTTTTCTGTAATGTGTCCATGACAATTTCATACACATAGTTTTTATTATAAGAATCTAGTGTAGAAAAAACTCTTGAAAAATTGTACGAAAAAAATAATGAAATTAAAATACAGATGAGGTAACTTCTTATATTTTGTTATATTCTGCATTTCAGGTCTGTGGTTCTGATTCCCTGTCCTAAATGTAATAGTTAACAACAACTAGAAGGTCCACAGCAGGGTTTGGATCTCCAAGATCTCTAAAGTTCGCTTCCTTCTCTCTAGAGTAAAGGGAGTGGGAAAAACCTGCAAAGCAAAAGTAAACAGTCACACAAGGAAACCATTCAAAAAAGCATTGAGATAAAAAATTATGCTGAAGGGATCTGCATTAAAAAAGCCACTCAGCTTCAAATACAAATGGTAAAAAGCAGTAGGTAGCACTCAGAAACATCCTTACTGAAATGAATGAAGTTTTTATCAAATTGACAAGACATCTCAAGATCTTCTTTAGATCTTATGTTTATATTATTTCCAGTTTCACAAATGCTGCATGAAACTCCATTTCTGTACTGAGACCTGGGGACCAGCTTCTTCCACCTCTGCAGCTGGCAAGAGGTGCTATGGGACAGTCTGTCTGATAACAGAGAGTAAATGTTTGTGGATGTTCCTGAACTCGTTATCACTCAGAGTAAAATTCTAACTTCACTGAACTTTAAAGTTACGCTTATTTAACATCATGGCAGCACTAAACTGGCCTTTGTTAATGATAACCAGGCTTCTACCCAGTGTGGTTCTGTAGCCACAAACATCACACAAGTATTAATGGACAAGGGAGACTTTTCTCTTGTCCTGAAGGCAGTCTCTCTTCTCTCAGAGTGGGATGGTCTGGCTCACACAGTCTATGGTGGACAATACCTGATCTTGCTTTCTTCAAACCAAAAGAGGCAAAAAGCAAGGAAAAATTAGGCAGCAGAGAAGCTTGTGATCTAGTGCTCATGGGCCATGCTCTTAGCCTTATTAATGAGAAACATAGCTACAAGACTAATCCTAAAGTCTGATGCAAATTAATGTAAGTAAAAATTAAAAAATATAGGAGGATTGGAAAGGGTATGTCCATATGTTACTTTTATGTGTTTGTTGTTTTATTTTCTTTCAAATATGTTAAGATTTTTCTGTATCATTCAAAATATTTTTTTTTCAAAATAGAAGCACTTATAATTGTGGAAATATTTCAGTTTCATTCACTGATATTAAGCAAATCTTCATTAGACAAACTGACTTACAATTTATTGCCCTTGAAATTAACAGAGTTGCCTCCACAGTGAATTCAATTCAATCTTTTCATCTATGTCCTAACACAGGTTGGAATAAAAAACCTTTTAGTAAGTGACAATACTAGAATAAAAATTACTAAACCCTAAAGTAGTGGGCTCAAACTTTTGGGAAAATGAAAAGAAAGAAATCCATCTTCAGAAATGTAACTGCATTGTAACATTGACCATGATCTTGCATTCCTACCACTTTTCAGCATCTGCAGCTCTAGGTCTCAGACCAACATGGTTTAGAAAGGCTCTTGCAGTGTAATAGAACAGGCATGCCATCAGAAAAATTATTTTAAGTGGAGATCACATCCCCTGGGACATTGATCCTGATTTATTGTAATAACATTCTGTAGTCAAGTACAAAATATGCTCTTTGACTATCCTTTAGTGGATGAGATTCTATTATCTTTTTTCTTCCATTGTCAATTATATTTGTCCAATTCCCTGAACAAGGGATTATGTGGCCAAAAAGTACTGTATTTTTTTCTAATTATATCAGTTGCTTTGGTTAAAAAAAGGTGTCACCTATTTCAAATCTTTGTCCTTCTCATTTATTTAAGACAAAAGTTAGCAGTAATCTACAAATTATTGTAAAAACTTTATCCTCACCAAATCTCTTCCCATTTATCTTCTTCTCTTTCATACAAGAGAAAAGTTTAGCAGAAGCTTACAGATCAAACCTCTGAAAGGAAATGCTGAATCATTTAACCATTCAGAAAAGAGAGACCCTGAATATAAATGAATGAGCAGCTCATAAAAGGTATTTTGCATTCTTGTAGGAAAAAAATCCAAACAAACCCTTCCAAATGACACAACTAGACTAAAACAACTAACACACACACACCCACACACACCCAATACAATAAAACAATACTTTTGAATTTCTCAAAGGATGTCATTACCAGTAAGTACTACTCAACATAGAAATAATTTCAGAGTTAACCCTTAAAATTCTCTATTTTATTGTTTGTCTTGACCATAGTGTGTAAAGTTTTCTTTAGTACAAGGACTTGTTTCTTATATTTGAAAGGCAAAATGGAGATGTATTTCTCTTGGTGTTACCATTTTAGAGACTAATGCATTATAGCCTGGATTTTCAATTGTTGGTAGCTATTCACATTATCCCTTCACATTTATTCTTTAAAATTCCATTAAAAATCAAATAAATTCATTATATAATGCATGATTAAAGAAAAGCAAAACTATTGAAAATACTGGATATGAAGTCTGACCAAGATTCTTTCTTCTTTTCTCCTTTTTTTGTCTTTTTTCCCCCTGGTTTTGAAATGCTTTTGCTGCTTCTCATGGACCTAAAAATAATAAGAGACACTCTTATTCAGCAGGGCATAATCAATCCACTGCTGGGAGAGGAATTTTGGCACAATCAGAGAAGACTGTCTCTTCAAAGTCTGCTCTGAACTTACGGATCCTCCCAGGTTTCAACTCTGGTGTAAATTTTTTGTGTCTTTGAGTCCCTCTGATTAAAAGTCATGAACTGAAATTTTGAGGGGACTTCTGAATAAGAGTTCTGGAAAACACTGTTGTAAAATGTTTAATGCAAGGTACAAAATCAGCCATATGACAATATCTGTGGAAATGCAACTCTTTATATCTGAATTTTCTAATACTAATTACATGGAAATGTTATTTATAGTTTTCTAAAACCTTAAAAAAGGGCAAAGAAAAAAAAAGAAATAAGATCTGTTATCATGTTTGTCTCAACTGCAAATGTGTTTTCGAAGGGAATTCTTTGCCTATTTCTGTAAAAGCAGAGGGAAGGCAATGCTTACAAAACAAATTAAAATGAACTGAAACTATTTGTCTTGACTTCCAGGTAAAAGGAATTGAAAAAATAAACATCATGTTAACATTGTGCTTTTCTCTTCATGTGAACGTTGTGTTTTTCTCTAAATGCCACAGATTTGGTGAGATATATCTGCTAATGAAAATGCATTTTGATTTATTAACTAATAACTTATATCTGGTAAAATGTTAATGTTAACTTTTCATTCCAGCTGGTAGTTTTGTCATCTCCAGAGCAATCAAAGTGCAAAATACAGTAAGTAAAAGTAACACAGTAGATAAACTTAGCCATGAAAGAGAAGACAGAACTCACTTATAGTTATTTCCACTTTTAGATCCCAACAAGCATTAGTTTTATTTCCCCTGAATTACTTCATATGTAAAAAGAATTCCAAATTGATGCTGCAACAGATGTCTGTGCAGTTAGCTTATTAGTGAATGAAAGGATTCAGCTCAATCACCAGTGGTCTCTGAGCACCCCAGATATTGAATGGCACACTACTTTATGGAAGTCTGTCTTTTACAGTGCAATGTGCTTCTGAACCCAAATTGTTTAATCCTTCCCTTTGAGAGCATTGCCAACAACAACAATGTTTTGCAGTGTAATTGACTGATGGAAAAGGTCCAATATGTTAAGGAACCAAGAAAAGGAAGGAGGGGTAGGAAAGGAGAGTGTCTGTTCTTTCTCAGTGTCATTTGGCAATCTGATGAGCTCTGAGAATGTGTCAAATTTAAATTGCCCATGCCCAGGTAGAATTGTTCCTTTTCTGTTACTTGGAGCAGCTTTGATGGCAAATGGGGTATTATTTCTTTCTGTCAGACAGTTATAATGTACTGTGTTTATAAATTCACTAGCAGACTGATTTTTGCTAAATGGTCTTTTAAAATCTCCTTACCTCCTTGAATAAGCAGTACTGACTAAAATGTCATGAGGTGCCAATATATATTAAGTTGAAAGTTCCCTTGTTGTTTTACTTTTTCCAGAACCACTAGCTACTCTATAATATTTCTGAGAAGCATATTTTCTTTAAGATCATAGATGCCAAGACTAACAAGTATAATTTTACAGATGCAAGAAAATAGTATGGTTTTAATTTGGAAATATATATTCTCTTACAGAAACTGCACCTGTGGTAAAGGGTTTTGGGAAAAGATATTTTAATATTTTCTTTATTAGTGAAATATTTTCTCTCTACGGGGTACTTCCCTCCTCCTCTCATAATGTTAACCTGCAATTACTGCAATAAAATACGGTAGGAGTTCCAGAAATATCACTCTAAAAAGAAAGCACTTCCTGAAAAGCTACAATATTAGTGCATTAGCATTTTGAAAATTGCATTCTTTGAAATTTCAACGAACCACTGTGGGAGAGGGTGATATTTCTGGGATGCTGAAAGTCTCAGAGGCAAGTGCATTGTGCATTGGAAGATAAAACTAGTTTGGATTTTCCCAAAACACTAAATTTGAAATGTTAACAGTAAATATTAGAGTCAAACTATGTTTGAGATTCCAGAAAGGAATTGTGATAAGCTGTACTGAATCCAAAGAATTTCTGGCTTGCTTTTGGGGCTCCTTAGAGAAGTTCTGGAAATCTTTAATGAAAACTCTCAGAAAGTCTAACCTGTAAATATAATGCAATTAATGGCACATAGATTTTTTTTTTGTTTTAGCATTGAATGTGAAGTTATAGCTCAGTTTTATTCTTATTCATAACATGAGTCTAATTTTCTGATGATCACCTTTCAAATTGAGAGGTTCTTTAGAAATGTTACAGTTTTATTTTCATG
>JAWWLZ010000001.1:82217387-82236134 GCA_035041345.1 Poliocrania exsul | reverse complement strand
CATTTAGCATTAGTTCAAAGATGTGCAGAGTTGGAGTCAGCGTTTAAGCTCAGCTATACTATTAAAGGAACAAAGTGGCTGTCTACTGACTACTAAAGAAAACAGATGAGGCAAGGCTTTTGTTTGGTTGTTGGTTTTTGTTGTTTTTTTTTCCTTTTCTCTCTTGATGGTATTGGTAGTGTTTTCATTAAACCTCTAATACCTGTTTATATTTTCTGAGGAGGTGTAATACTGGTGAACTAACACCTTTTTCAGAAGGAAATCCATGAAAAGGTGGCTTGTGAATAACAAATCCTGTAAAATTATACCCTGAATGAGTTTTCCTTTCCTTCTCTCCACGCAGTTTGTCTTCCTAACCAAATCCATTCTGATTGTGTCTCTACAAGGAATGCCAGTTGCACATTCTAGTCTCAGTTAACCTATCTAGGGAGAAAAAAAGTCTTCAGAACACATGTGGCACTAGAGGTTTGCCGAAGTAAGACAATGAAATGATAAAAAAGGCTAATGAGTACTGTATTTAAAGCATCTACCCTTTGGAAAAAAATAATATGTAAAGGGTTTTCTTTCCCAACTATCGCTTTTGAGTTGATATTAGGTGTGTGATGACACTACTAATTTTCTGCAGTTTTCGCAAAGAAAAGCAAGCCAGGAAGAGAAGAAAACAAACAAAAGACAAACCTCGACTTGACATGATTATGGCATTTCAATCACCTTTGTTTTACTGTAAAATAATAGACACAAGTAGTATTAATAACATATTTTTATAACTTGACCATCCCTCTTCAAACAGCAAGAAACATTTTCCTCAGGAACATTTTATTGTGCATTATTCCCACTGTATATCATGTGTTTGCACAAAAGGTGAGGAGTTTTACTCAGGATATGATTTTTTTTTTCTAACTACATATTGATCAGGAAAAACCCCAGAATTTACCAGTGAAGATTTGAAGTAGACACCTCCCCATGTATACTATCTGCATTCTGTGTGATAGCAGTACTTCAAAAGAGAAGGTGGCGAACACTACATTTCTGCAATTTATTATGACATCATTAATCATTAATGTTCTGGTTTTTTAGTCAATCAGTTTCATAGAATTTTTTTTGTAATTTGGTTATGTCTCAATGTCTTTTTTTTTTTTTTTTGCATAACTAATCAATGACTTGTATTCAAATTCAAGAGTTTAAGGATGAAACAAATAGGTTTGATATTTCCCTAACTGAAAGGTCTAATGAAAAGTAATATTTCATATTTGACACTGCCTTTTTCTTTATTGATCACTATGTAGAGCTGGAAAAGATCACCAATGTCACTATTGCTTCTCTGCTTCCTCTTTTATTAATGATGATATATTGGTCTCTTTGGAGATAAATACACTGTAACCAATATACTAAGAACAGGCAAAAATGCCATATCAGTTCTAGTAATTTGTTTAAACTCCTTATAGACTAGTTATGGGTAAAATGTTACAACACAGTTAATAATTCATTTTCTGCTTGCACTTGAAAATATGTACTAATTAAAAGCCAAATGCTTTAAAATAGAAACTGTTCTATCATTCTCAAAATAAAAATATATTTTCTTTCTTTTAGTCACTCTACTTAAGGCAGTGGACATGTTCAAATTCAGGGCTGTTATATTTTTCTCTCAATAAACCATAATATATGGGAGTTAGTGCTTTTTTTTTGTTTTGTTTTAGTGTGTGTTTGGGGTTTTTTAATTAGTGAAATTAAAGAAGGAAAGCTGGAGAACTAAGGGATTACCAGCTACCTATATATTTAGTTTTTACATGCCAATAAAGACAATTTTAGATCTAATGAGCAATTTCAGTAATCATTTGCAGTATGAACAAGTATGTCATTTGCAAATATGATAATACAGTAAATCAAACCCACTGTGTATAACACCATATCTCTCAAGACAAGTCATAAAAACACGTGGCCTCTGTTCATCAATACCCATGAAAAACATGCAGTTGCATACTGTATCTTGTTTGTAGAACAAAAATATCTATCTGTATTTCTCTTTGTCCATGTCTCAGCTGCACTGTACTTTAGACAGACCTTTTAAATCCTAGCAATGCATTACAGAAGATATGACTAATCTGGAGAATCTCCATTTGAAAGAGAAATGAGTAATAATTGATTGGCCTAGATCCAAAGTCACAGTGGGGTTCAAAAAGCTTGTAAGTGCCCTCATAAAAATAGAAGCTGTATCAACCAATTGAATTTAATTATATGTGAAGGTGATGAGGGAGCTAAACAGCCTGTAATTGGAGTCCAATTACTCAGCTGGTCTTCCATAAAATTAATTCATCTGAAAGTTTGCCATTGTCCCATGCTCAAGGCCTGCTGCTGGTTTAATTAGTTAATACTGAGGAATCTTGAAACATAACATTATTTTGTCTTTATTGCCAATTATGGGTTAAGGAAAATTGTATATAAAATATTAACATCTGCTTCCAGCACAACTTGAAGAGGGCAAAGGCAAAATATCTTAATCATTTTAAAAGGGGGAAAATATCTATAAACACAGTGAAAAATCTTCCTGCTAGTGCTGGCTTATCAAATTAAAAACCAAGGTGCAAAAGATCATTTGAATGAGATGTAGTAAAAATATGAAACATAAGATTCTCATAGAAAGAGTTTAACTGCGCTATAGAATTCAAAAATCACTTGGATGTGAAAGGAAGTCAGAGAGGATAACAGCTCGGATCAGTGATCTTTTTAATCATTGGTAATATCCTTATTTTTCCCAGTAACTATGGGAGTGAGTGCAATAGCATTCTCTGACTTTCTCCACTATCAGCAATATACCATTTACTTCTAAACATTAACTAACAATTGTTAAGATCAGAGGAATTTTTTTTTTTAAAAAGAATAACTCACTCAAATGACAACAGTGACTGAATATCATTCCAGCAATTTCTGTTTCTATTTTCCATATAAAAAACCTGCATAGACAAGTTGAAATCAAATGGAAAAGAGACAAAACCCATAGTTAAATTAAACTCTAAAAGACAGAAACAGTAAACCCTGGTTTGTTTAAAAAAATAAATGTGTAAAAACTGCAAGATTTCCTACTTTTAAAAAAATATTTTAGATCAGGCTACTGAGTAATTAGAAGCCCTTTCTTATTCTGGTAATTTCAGAAATAACAACCACAGAAACCAAAGCTACTATGCAGTTGGAAGTGGACATAATATGATACATGATTCCAAAACATTTTTGGAACCATAGATGGTGAAGGAGAAAAGAATATTTGATGAGTCCCTAGAATGGTATGCATTTATTTCCTTGAAAACTCATTAATATCTACAGAGAATTAGATACAGAATGGAAACTATAAAAAGTTCCATTTTGGAAAGTTTGGGAAATTGTATACCAACAATGAACTTTTTTCTTTTCTTTTTTCTTTTTTTTTTATTTTTTAAGAGTTGAAATTTAAAGAAAATCCACTTTTTGAATAAACCAGATTGGATTAAAGTAGCTTTTTTAAAGATTTACACACACTACTATACATTTCTAAAGCTTTCTTAGACATACATAAATAATTCTGTTATAGCCCAATTGAACATATGTAACACAATTTGCCATTATGATTTTGTATATCTCTTCCATAAATAGGATTATTAAAACAAATTGCATTTTAAACTTAATTTATTCAATTGGAAATGTGGAGATAAATCTCTACTTTCTGAAGTAATAATAAAGCGAGATTTTTAAGGCAAAATATACTGTGTACTTCAGAAACTGTGAGAAAGAGGCTAATCTCCTTAGGGCTAGATTTCACTATGCCTCAGAAAGGTAAAAAAGAAACAAACAAAAACCTTATGTGCAGAACCGAATCAGAAACTGAATAACTTCATCTAACATTTAAAGAAAAGTAAATATAAACATTCATTAATTTCCTAAACATAAGAAGGAAAGTGCGGGAGCTTTAAACGTTTTTTAAGCCACCCTGATGCATTAAGTTTCTTTGATTAACTTCAACTATTTCTATGCTCTGCCAGCTCTGTAAAACACAAAGAAACAAAACAAAAGATGTTGAACAATACATTAGGAAGGCAGGGAAATTATACTGATAAAACATGTGGGCTTCCTAGCAAGGGAGGGTCTGCAGTGCTGCCATAAACACTATTAGAAATTCTTTTAAGAGTTTTGGTAAACAGATTTTAAAATAGAATTCACTATATATGATTAGCTTATAGGATTACAGCATTATGGCTATTAATAAGTTAAACAATGAGTGATTTCTAAGGCTCACTTTCAGTGCATTCCCTTCTGCTCATGTCAAAAGGGCAGAGACCATTCTGGCACACAGGTAGTGAGCAGTTGCTGAGAGTTGTTAACACTGGAGAGCGGGTACTGAAGTACTCCCTGTTGAACAGAAATAACAGGACATTGCCATTAAAAATGTCAACATTCACTAAAGGGAGGAAACACAAGTGTTCTCCTCAAACCTTTGGCACTAGCATGAGTGTCTGCCATTCAGCCAAGTAAACTCATATACCATACAAAAAATTGGAGGGTTTTTGGAGTAACAGGTTGTTTCTGCTGAGTCAAAGTGATGTATCCTTCTGAAAAAAACATATCAGTGTATTATGTCTTCTCTGTTTCCTTCTCTCTCCTTCCAAAATCACTTCTTAAAAAACTGTTATAAATTATAAACACCATCTAATTAAAAAAATATTTCTCTTCCTTGGGATGGAAATATTTGAGCAAAAATAAACCTGAGTTTAATTATATGCAGCCAGTGAACTTTATTCCCCTCATTATACTTAAAGATGATATATATTCTGTTTCTCATTCATAGCAAATATGTAACAAGAAAATCTATGACACTTTTACAAAATATTATTGGCAGTAGATATTGAGTAAGAAAATTTCAGCACTCTATATCTACCAAACTTATAAAAACCAAATAGTTTGGTGGGCCCTGGAAGTACTGAAATCAGAGGACTATCACGGAATATTATGGATCTTTATCCTTTTCAAGGGTGGTTTTCCTTAGATGGTGAGCATTGAGTAGATTTTTTTTTTGAGACAAATAATTTCAAACCATAAAAGGTTCCTGCAAGAATGTTGCAGCAATATAATTCATTTCCCCCCTTCTCTTCCTTGAATAAATATTTTGTAGAAAGCAAAAATTGAAGAGTGAAATATTTCCGACATATTTTCATTTTTCACTGAAAACAAAAGTAGAGATAAAAGTGATCTGGTGCCATGTCCTCTGAATTCACCCATAGCAGTCAGTAGAAACTACCCTTCTGTCTTGAAGAGTTCTTCATATGTCTTTCTCTTTGTGGAGAAGTTTCACCCAAGCAAGTAGCAAAATTTGACGACTCCATGCATGAGCATAAAAAGTCAGTTTTGCACTTATGCTAAAAAATAAATAATTGCTTTGACTGAAAAAAAAATCCAAGGCAAAAGCAGGATCTGTGTATTGACATTTTCACATTGTTGAAATCTATAATATTACAAGAAGTCATCAAACAGATGTACTTAAACAAAATTGCCTACCTACATGAAGCTCTTTGCAAGACTAGGCATAAAGGAGCTGCAATCCATAAAGACAAATTTATTTTTATTTCATTTTAATGACTTTATTATTTGCAGACCACTTGAGAAGTAAAAAATGGTCCATCTAATTTCTACACCATCTCATCAAAATTCTGCTTGTACGCACATCATTCAGACAGCTGTTCAAGGGCTGTCGACTGACTAAAAAAGTACTGTAGGTGACAGCCGCAAAGTTAGCTGGGAAAAAAAATTACTACTTATGTACTTTGGGGTTACAGAGGCAATCTAAAGACTGTCTATTAGATATCTAATTAAATGTACATGTGTGTCTATGTTACATGGGACTGAAAACATTACATGTCAAGACCTCAGGAAAAAGAAAGACCAAGGCTCTTTGCCATTTCCTTAATAAGCTCATGTTCTGCCTAGCTCTATGTGATCACAATGGTCTCACAAGTGAGTATACCTTTCTGAAACAGAAAAGCTGTTTTTACACATAGGGGAAGATCGCTTAGTCTTATGTGCAACTTTTCATATAAAATTTTGTTGGATACAATGTTGGCAAAAGCCAACACTGCTTTTTCCTCTATGTTTTATACTGTAGGTCAGTCTCCATGATGGGACTAAATATATAATGTCTTATAATTTATACCATTACCATATTTAACTTGATTCATTGTTGACACTGCCTTAAGAGAGAATAGTATTTTTAAATTTGGTTTATTTGAAGGACAGGAGGCTTGCATCAAAGTTTCTTTAAATTTATATATTTGTGTCTGTTAATATGTATGTAATACCAGGTGTTCTCTACCCTGCAGAATGCTTTGCATTTTCACAGGAGTCAGGGATGTAACTGTGAATAATTTACAGTTGTCAGTTTTTGTTTTGGAGAAGCCATAAGCAAAAGCCTGCTTTGTTCCTATTTTGCTAATAAGTACAAGTTTTTATTATTTTCTTTTTCAGTCATATTCAGCCACAAACTCTCTCTTCACAACATTTGTAAAATGCTGTTTTAAAATTGCACTGAATGGATTTAGTAGAGTCAGCTTTGAATTTAGTTCCAATACACTCAAAAACGCAACTCTCCATCTATTCCCTTAGTAAGATGTTATTGATGATACAGATTTGAAGCATTTTTACCTGCATACATGAGTAGAACACAAAATATTAATAGAAAAGAAACCTATAAAGCTTTATAATTATAGGAATTATTTTTAAAAATATATATTATTAAAAACCAACATAAAATTAGGTAGTCCTATCATCAGTTTAATATTCTTTTACAAACTGCAGCAGGAAAAAGACAGCTTTTATCACCACATAATGATTGACTTAAATAGCATCAAATGATTTTTTTAGATAATGCTATGAAACCTTTTATTTAATAATTGAAAGAATATTTCTCTGTGGTGTTCCATTTGATAGGTAGTTTCCACAAATAATCTATTATAAAAGTGACAAAAATCTTTACCTATTTTCTCATTCTATGCTTGCACAAGAAACAGTCTTCTATCCCACACACACCACAGAACTACACCACTTTTCCTCCAGTTTCCACAACCCAAGCAAAACTGTGGCTTTTAAAAGTGTATATCTTTTCCTAACTACATTACATGAAGTAACCTGGAATAGAATTAAAACATATGAAAAAATATGAGAAGAAAAAAACCCAAACTCAACAAGAAAAACCATATCCTTTGTCATTATATATGCCATAACAGTGATTTTTTTTTTCAGTGAGTCTTTGACACAGATAAACTATAAATCTTTTCTCTCCTAAAATACTGGAATGCTTAAGGCCTACTCTGAACTTTTCAACTTCTGTATATGCCTCTTGGATGTGTCTCTATGTCTGCTGCTGAACTCCAAGAGCATCTCGGCCTTTCCAGCCTTCAGCCATCTCAAGCCCATCTGACCGGGAACTGCTTCCAACCATTATTCTTTGCAAATTAATTTTTTGATCACCAGTTGTTTCTGCCTGCAAATCCTGCTTCATTCACTGAATGTAGAAATTCTCCACTAATGCTCACACATGTACATATACAAAGCTTTGAAATCTGTAAGCTCAAGCGCAGGATCATGCATTTGCATAGAATTTAGGTGTTTAAAAAAAAAAGTTAAAAAACCAAACAAACCAAAACCAAAACAAAAAGTCACAGCAAAACAAACATGCAGCAACAGAAAAATAAATCCCACAAACAGGTAAAATGGAACGATTTTGGCAATGACAAGTAAATTAAAAAAAAAAAGCCAAATATTATCAGGGTCTATAAAGTTAAGCAACAAGCTCAGATGATGCATAAAAACAGACCTCTCCTGCACACATTGCAGTTACCAATACTAAAATGTTCATATCTCTCTTGCTATCCTGAGCACTTAGTAAATGTCTTCAGTGCTTTCACATCTTTCTTCAGATAAATACTCTCAGGAAAATCCTATAATCTGTCTTATGAATCAAACACATTTTTTGCTGGTCATAGAGCAAATCTGTGGAGTTTAATAAGTATAAGATTTAATTAAAAAGTGAATATTTCCTTTGTATTATATAAAATCTTTTAGTAATGATACGGACAAAAAACTATTCCTACCAACTTCTTTCTTGTTCATTTAAGAATTTTCTGGAAATATATTTTAGTAATATAAGTCTTTTCTACATAACTTCTCTTTACAGAATAAGACTTCCATGTAGATACTTCTCTCTATAAATTTATATAGAGCAAGATCTATATACTGAAATCCATTACAGTAATATAAATCTGATCTAGGAAACCCACATATGTCTGTACTCAAATGAAGAGCTTATTTTCTTACAAATGTATATCATAAATATTATGTTATTTCACATTATATAAATACTAACAATGTGAGCAATATATTTGCTTTTTCTGAGACCTAAAACTATTTTGTTAAGAAAAAATAAGAATAGTACGTAAAAATGTAGCATGATAATGTAGACACTAAAATCCACTATAAATTGGTTTTATTACAGGCAAAGGGTACAGGTTTAAAAAATTATAATAGCACAACATACACAGAGCATCTGTAGTTTATTCCTTCACTGAACTCACAAAGTTTCACAATGAACCCCCGCCAATCCATGCTTCCATTAAGATATTTTATTTCAGGGACATTTCATAAAAGCAGATGGTAAATTAAGAAGTACTTTATGACAGTGGCTTGCAAGTTGGTGGTGGTCTCTAGTCTTGCAGGTGGCCCACACAACTCCTGTACAACAGCGAAGCATCTGTCATTTGGTAAGCAGTGACACTTACTGTTTGTCATAGACCAGGAATGGTTTAGAGTTTCCAGCATATTTTGTAACCCTCTGCAGTAAAAGAAACAACAAAACCCAAAGCAAAACAAAAACTAAAACAAAATTACTCCTACCCCTCCCCAAAAAATTAAACAAACAAACAGAAAAACAAACAACCAAACAAAAAAGGCACATTTCTGTACAGCTGCTCTGTATAGTTTTTGAGTAAATCTAACCATGATCAAGCCTGTTAACAGGCTAAATAAGGAAGCTGAAATAACAGCTATAGCAAAATGGCAATCTGCATAATGACCTGAAAATATTAGAAATGGGAAAATTCAAGGGAAGAAGACCCTTTTTCTTTTTATCTTCGTAGCTAATAATAAAATGTAATGTCTGAGTTTGAAAACTTTAATTCCTAAGTCTATAAAAGATGTCTGAATCTAGAAAGCAAATAACAAAAATGTACTTGGAAAAAACTGCAAAGTCCAAACAAATTTAAACAAAATTACTGCTCTGGTTGCATTAAAGCAAGGTTATTTTTGTCTTGTTTTCTTGAGATTGAATGTCTAACTGTAAAGTAATCTGCACTGGAGCAATGACAGGAAAAGTATGGGATTGACACAATGAAAGGTAAAAAAAAACAAAAACAAAACAAACAGCTGAAGTTTTTGGTGAAAGTATATATTTTGTCTCCTATAAGTTATAAATAGAATTATTAACTTAAAATTAAATTTTCAAAAAGAAAAAAAAAAGAAGAGAAAAAAGTATTGTTTGAGATCATGCTGTCATTCATGACTAAATACTAAACTCATTGGTCTTCTTGTTACAAAGAGCTGCATATGTAATTTAATTGGTCTTTTATGAGTATTTGCACAAGATTAGGCACAACGTTTGGAATGATTAAGGCATTCTGTGCATTTATTTTCATTTCTTTTTCACTGCTTATTCTTTTTAGATCAGAAAAAGAAAGTGGAGACAATAAATTAAAAATATTCAGAAACAGAATAAAATTTCCTGTGGAAAAAATGCAGTTTGTGCTAATTTTTATAGTCTCTCCTCTCCATGCTATTTTTTTTCAACAGAAGCTTTACAAATTTACTAGACATGCACATGTTCTATTTATAGGAGCAGAACATTTTCGTGTCATTTCATTAAATATAAAAGAGTGCATTTTTAAATCATATATCTGTTTATGATCTAATTATATTTCCTACTGCATTAAATAGAAGCTGATAATTTATAATATTCAACTTTGTTCCCTGTGGCTTCTGACAAACAAAATCACTACTGTATTCACATTAAAAATAAATCAAGCACATTATTTTTAGTGTTGCAACATTATGAATTGCCACAGTCCCCCAGTGGTCTTCAAACAATGTTAGCAACAAAACATTCAAATAATAAAGCAAAAGGAAGAAGGCAAAAGGGTATTTTATAGTCCAGGATAATACGTTTTATTCACCATCTTTACATATTTTCTTCAGCAGTGTTGTTAAACAGTGTGTTCAGTAAAGGTCTCAGTGTGAACTCATGAAAATGGTTACATAAACACTCTAAAAGATTATTATACACCTATATAATCTGGGCTTTTTAATGCTAGCAGGGTTGATGTAGTGTCTAGTAGAAACACTATACCTTGCCTACATTTTGCTTTCTCAAGTCTATATACTCATAACAATGTTGCATTTTTTTAATACAACTGCATCTGAGAAATTTGTGCTGTAATGCAAATTAATTTCCTTAAAATAGACAGAGTAGGCATTATCAGTTTCTTGAGATATAAAAGCACTTCCACAAATATAGCTGAATATTTATCTTTCAATTAATAAAGGCTCAAAACACCCAAAGACTGTGCAATCTTCTGCAGTATCTTCCATGAAGGAAAAACTGTTTGGTTGTAAATGTGTTCAAGGCAGAAAATATTTTTCTGGTTAATTGGATTTCTATTTGTATTAAAGTATTTAAAAATGTTCGTTTCTATGAGGTATTTATTATTATTTCCTGTAGAAATATCCAGTCCTTGTTGGACACAGTATGGTACATCATAAAGAGGAACGTTGCTCCAGTGTCATTTCATTTACCTTTCAGTTGTGATTTTCGGATGTTCAGCTTTTAAAAGCTTAATGACTATTTACTTGAACCCAGGAAACTGGAAGAGGAGACTGACTTTATGGAGGTGAAAGATGATTTGGAGCACGCACCCGCTCACAGCGTGGCTTTGTTATCTTCTTCTCCCTCTTGTGGCCTCCAATAGTAAGAGCAAATAAGATGCTGTTTTGACATCCAGCACGGCTGTTGCTCCTGTAATAATTAGGGGGAAAACCAGACTTTGGGGGAAAGTTCCATAGGATCCAGACGCTACTTGGCATCTGTGCAATGTGATCTCCTCCACCAGAGAGGGACAGGGGGATAATGGTGACAGCAGGGTCGGGAGTAAAGCCACCTTTGCAATACTTGCCTGTAGGGATCCTGTGGCATGGTGGGGGAACTGATCACCTTTCCCCAGATTTCCAACAAACTTAAGTCCTGTGCTTTTCAACTCAAGGTGTTACAGATTTCCAGACTAATAGATTCACAACTGGCTTTTTTATCTTCACCAAAACTGCAAAAGCACTAAGGCAATTTCAAGGCATGGTTGCCCATTTCATATTCCCTGGGCTCTGAATAGTAATGACAACAAAAATAAACAGCATTAAAGTGCCTCTTTTCTGCCATATGAAATAAACAGTTTAATATTCTGACTTTAAGGCCACAAATTGGTGGCTATAAATATTGTATGGCATTCAAAGTTCTGTATGTACCATCTGGTGACCATGTGATTAGTGTGTCTATGGGGCAAAAGAAGGAGGGGGGGGTCTTGTCATGCCCTTATTTATTTTCTGTGCTCAACTATGCGCTCACTTAAACCTAACCATATGCTAGAGCATCTGTTATAGGTGGGGTTTTTTGTAAATTTTCTTTTTTAAAATTGAGTCGATTTTGCCCTTTAGAAGCCTACACTCTGAACAGCACTACCGGATGACATTTACTGCAGAGCAAATTATTATCTTATTAGGAGCTACAGTGTCTAGTTTGAACAACCAGCAAAATTCCAGTTGGGAAAAAAATTAATGCCTTAAAATTTATAGTACTAAGACAAACAAATGATTCCTTTCTCTTGCATCCACCAAAGAATATATGTTTAATTTAAGCTCTGTTTGTGTGCATATTCTTACACGGAGGTTTTCAAGTTGATTTTTATTTTCTTTAGCATCTTAATATAAAAGCAAGTCTTCTTTGCCTTAACAGAAAGAGATGCCACACAGCAATTATAAAAGTGAATAGCAAATTCTGTGCTTTATTGGCCCAGTGCTCATATACGCATAATCATCATTTAGTTTACAGAATACTGCTCAAGGCAGTCTTGTGAAAGTAGTATGCCAGTATGCCGCTGGGAATGAAACCAAGAATACAACAGTTTTTGCAGTTTTGCAACGTGTTTTAGAAAGAGAAGGTTAAGCTAAAATTGGCTCTGTAAGAATAATAAAAGTATACTAAAAATACCCTCATTTTTAGTCATACCTTCTGTTTAAAAAAAAAAAAAAAAAGAAAGAAAGAAAGAAAGAAAAAAAGGAGTTATTTCTGCAGTCTGTACTTGCTTAAAATATCCAGTGAAGGGAGCTTCATTTATTGATATCACAGGACCAGTTTCCAGTTTCACTGTTCCAACTTTTTCAGGAGTATTTCTATTCTTTTGCTGATGGAACTAAGTGCAAACTGCAACATCAGAGTGAAAAGAGGACTGCAGAAGCTTCTTAAGTGTCCTCTTTCAGAGCATATCAGCAACTTTTAAATATGGTAATATCTTATTCCTGCTACTCCTCTCCTTCTCAAACAGCTTATATGGGAACACGTTATTTTCTTTTGCGCTACTCAGTAAGGTAATATTGTCTTACTGAACTTTTCCCCTCTTTCAGAACTCCTGGATTATCCAGACTGACACATCCATGTCACTGTCATTCTGTTATCCTACTTCCCAGCATTAATTTCATGCACCAGATCCCATGATGAACCTGGGCTGTGCCACTTCTCAATATTTATGCTAGGTCAAGGTGGTAGAATTTAATCTTGCAAAGCGAGCTCAAAAAGGCCATACCAGCTGCTGTGTCTTAGTAAATCAGATAACAGCAATAGATCTAAAGAGCGAATGACACAGAAGTAAGTGAGATTATTGCATCTGTTTAAATCCTGTGTCCCTTACAACCATTTTGAAAGAACATATTTGTGAGTGACTGAACAAAAATAATGTTAAAACATAATTAAAAACAGCCTGTAATGTCATTTATTTATTTCTTTTTTAAATTGTGGTTTTAAAAAAAGGATTGTTGTCAGAGACCTAAGAGCAGCTGGTAAGAAGTTCACATGCAGGTCAGCATACAGCCTAACAGAGCTAAGATTTCTGCATCTTTAGCCTAAATTAAAAGAACATTAAAAATCAATGTACTATGATTTGAAATGGCAGTTCTGAGCCTGGTACACAAACAATGTGTAGAAACGAGGACAGGGTGTTGTCTTAGAGTGCTGATGCATTCTGAAAGCACTGACAAAAGCTTGGGAAAGTAAAAGAAAAGAGAGATCTCTATTTTTTTTTCCCATTTTTTCCCCTTTCCCCCCCCCTTTTTTCCCCCTAAATTTAAAGAAATAGAGACATTGTATGAGGACTGCAGAATGCCCTTATTCTGAGCTCTTCACATGACTTATAAAAGTTTACATATTTTTGAAGGGCATCCAGGGTGGTAAGTACTGGAGTTCATAAAAATCTAGATACAAGCAATCATTCCTAGGAATGACAGATTCTGGATATGAATTATTATTCTTCTGGCTACTCCTTATACATGGCACCATGGATTGTATCATTGCCTTGGTGACTTGAAAAGTGTTCTGCAGTAGACTAGCCTGGAGGAAGTATTTACTTCCTAGCACTTACCACTTGTCAGCATCTGCAAATACATGAATTTTGACACCATTTCCAAGATATTTCAAGTGAAGCAGGTAAGAAGGGATAACATTATAAAAAGAAAGAATCCACATTTCTATGTGCTGGTGGGACCACAGTTCTTAAAAGCATCTTGATTGTATTTGAAAACTGACATGGACAGTTAAAAATTAAATGGAAATAGTAAATGGAAAGAATAGAAATAAATTAAAAATAAGAATAATATATGACTTATTTTCCATTTATATTATTATCTGATAGAAAACTAGATCTCAAAATTTTTTTAATTGAAAATCATCTGGGTTTTTTTATGAAATAGAAATTTAAAAAATAAAATATTTACATTGTATATTATACTTCTCTTTTTCTTTTTATTTATATTTTGACTAAAGTGTCTTTGTTCTCAGAGGATCAATCAGCAGAAAAACATTACATTTTCCATATTGCATTGTGTTTTCTTGAAGAAGGAGATGGGATTCCATGATTGGTTTCCTAAATGAATAAAAAAGAATGAGCCCTTTAAACTGTTCTTTTTGAAGACTGAAATGCCTTATTTCCCATTTGAAATTCTTTAGGTAAAACAAACAAACAAACAAACAAAATAAAACAAAGACAAAGGAAAAAATGAAAACAAACAAACAAAGCCCCAAACACAAAGCTATTCTGGTGAAAAAATACATACTTGAAAAAATTATTTTTGCAGGTAATTCCCCCCAGGGCAAAAAATATGTATTTCTATGTTATAGAAAATGCGATATGACTACAAGCATTCATGGCATTTCTAATAGCTAAATGAGTAGCAGTTTGAACGAAACATTTTTTCAGCTTGTAGAGACACACTTAGAATGGTTTCTCTGTCCTACCAGACATCCAAGAAATGTCTGGTCCATGACAATTCTGGCAGATGAACAGCAAGAGTTGAAGCTGTGAAAGAGTCAGATCCTAACACGAGAAAAGGTAGAAATTGCTTGAAACAATTTTGATTTATTTTCATCAGGAAAGCTGCCTTTTTTTTTTTTTTTTGGTACAGTGCTGGCCCAGTATCAATGCTAGCTATAAAATCTACTTTTAATACACTTGGTGCACCCATGAGTGCTGAAAGAGCTGGCAGACATTTTAGCTAAACTGCTTACAGCCATCTTTGAAAGGTCATGGAGATCAGGAGAGGAGCCTGGGGACTGAAAGAAAGTAAATGTCACCCTGGTCTTCAAAAAGGGCAAGAAGGAGGACCCAGGGAACTCATAGCCAGTCAGCTTCACCTCAATCCCTGGAAAGGTGGTGAAGTGCCTCATTCTAGAAGCAATCTCTATCCACATGAATGAAAGGATGATGAGCAGGAAGAGTCAGCATGGATTCACTAAAGGTAAATAATACTTGACTAATCTGACTGCCTTCTGCAATGAAATAACTGCCTGGATGGATCAGGGGAGAGCAATACATATTGTCTACTTTGACTTCAGCAAGGCTTTTGACACTGTCTCTCACAACATCATCATAAACAAACTCAGGAAGTGTGGGCTGGATGAGTAGACAGTACGGTGGTTTGAGAACTGGCTGAACAGCAGATCCCAGAGGATCATGATCAGTGGCACAGGATCTAGTTGGAGGCATGTCATGAGTGGTGTCCCCCAAGGTTCAATACTGAGCCCAGTATTGTTTAACTTGTTCCTCAATGACTTGGATGAAGGGACAGAGGCCACCTCAGCAAGTTCACGGACAACACAAAGTTGGGAGGAGTGATGGATACCCCAGAGGGCTGTGCAGCCCTTCAGAAGGACCTCAACAGGTTGGAGAGGTGTGCAGAGAGGAGCCATATGAAATTCAACAAAGGCAAGTGCAGGGTCCTTCACCTAGGCAAGAATAATTCCAGGAACCAGTGCAGGCTGAGGGCCAACCTGCTGGGAAGCAGTTTTGAGGAGAAGAACCTGGGAGTTCTGGTGGGCAACAAACTCTCCATGAGTCAGCCATGAACCAGCCTTCTGACCAAGAAGGATGGTGGTATCCTGGTCTCCATTGGGAATACATTGCCAGCAGGTCAAGGGAGGTGATCCCAACCCTCTAGTCAGCTCTGGTGAGGCCTCATCTAGACTGCTATGTCCAGTCCTGGATTTTTCAGTACAAGAGGCATGGAGATCCTGAACCAGGTCCAGATGAGGGCTACAAGGATGATTGGGAAAGTAGAGTATCTTTCTTATGAGGATAGGCTGAGAGAACTGGGCCTGTTCAGACTTGAAAAGAGACGGCTGAGAGAGGACCTCATCAATGTGTGTAAGTATCTGGAAGGAGAGTGTCAAGAAGATGGAACCAGGCTCTTCTTGATGGTGCCAAGCAATAGGACAGGGCAGAAACTGGTGCACAGGAAGTTCCACCTGAATAGTAGAAGAATACTGTGCAGGTGCCCAAGCACTAGTACCAATTGCCAAGAGAGCTGTGAAGTCTCCCTCACTGGAGATATTCAAGAACCAACTAAAGTGCAATTCTGTGCAATGTTCTCTAGGAGGACCCTACTTGAGAAGGGACATTGGACCAATTGACCCACTGTGGTCCTTTCCATCTTTATCCATTCTGTGATTCTGTGATTTAAATAATCTGAAAGTTGGTCAAGTATGAAGTATCTTTAAAAATTATGCCAGAGCTGAAGGATCTTTCATTTGGCATCAGAATTCTTTTCCTCAATTTGCAATCACTAATACTGCACACCATCATCATCAAAACAAGTAAAACAAACAAACAAACAAAAATTAGCTTTGAAAACAATGGATTGCAAGGATTTCTGAACAAAAATTATCAGTTATTGAGGGAAAAGACAAACTTATGATGCTCAAAATTAAATGTAAAGAAAAATTGTGTTATATCGAGTAGGGAGAAAGTAAGACTTTAAGCCATAGAACCTAGTAGTCTAAACCACATTTTAATGATCAGTGGGTTTAGGGTACCATGTAAGTAAAATGACAATGAGCAATCCTTTTCTTTCTCTGTTGTCCTGTATATAAAATTCCTGTGCAACAGAGTGGTGGTATATATAGTCCTTTAGTATACACAGGAACATTTGAAACTTCTGGGCCTGTAAATACCAAGAATTATCACTAATTTTGTATTATGTTTTTGATCTTAATTATATATATAACTATTAAACAAACAAAAAACCCCTGCAAGTAGAAAATATGAGGTTTAGAAAGTGTTTATAAGTTGCATTTAGAAAGATGATCTAAACCAAATACCATCTCTACCTTTGCAGTGCATTTACATGTTAGGTGAATATGGAATCTAGCATTTGCCCAGTTGATCTTATGCACCTAGGGTATTTTTTTAAAAGCAATCTCTGCATAAATATCTATTTAAGAGACTTTTAAATAGTGTCTTCTGTCATTTTCATTATAATATGAATTGTCTGGAATATGTCTTGATTCTAATTAAAATTAATTCATTACTTTGTTTTCAGCCTGGGTTTTTTTGGGGAAAATACTGTTTGAGTAGCCAAACTGAAAAATGAAGAAGGAATGGGAAAAACCATGTGTCAGAGAAAAGAGCCACCTGACTAATGGGCAAAAGGGTGTAAGCTAATCACTTACATAAGAGTCAGACAACTGCTCATTTAAAAGTATCACCAGAAACTTCTGTACGGGCCTTGGCAAGCAGTATGTGAGATATCATGGCAAAAAACTAAAGGCCCAAACACTCTTTATTAGCACACTGGATAAGTACGGCATTACTATAGGACATTTCCACCTTTTTTGCCTTTGCTACAGAATGCAGCTGTTGTGGGTTTTGCCCCTTTTACTGTATTTTTTTTTGACACTTTATATTGTTAAAACATATACTGTTCATAGTCCTATACTGCTATATACCACTAATACAGGGAGGTATAGGCTAGCTCCCTTAACCTGAAGACATCCAGAAATTCTGCATAAATACTTTTTTGTACAAGCCAGCTGCACACAAGAAGGTTAACATCTCAGCTACAAATGCATGGTCCAAACGGCATTCGGAAACAAGTTCTCACTGTGATCAGAACAAAAAATCTACATGGCATCATTCAGATGGAAAGGAGTATGGAGGGGAAGAAGTCCAGAATAAGGGACAGAGGTGACAGAAGGTTTTAGAAGTCAAAGCATGGACAAAAGCTGACTTCTGAAATCCAAATTTGTATCTTGTCGGATTGGGAGACTGATTTTAGTTAGAGAGTTTGGTGGGAATGATATAGTGGGGCAACCTGTGGTTCAGTTTTCTTCATTTTTGCAGAAATATACTCATGACAGTTGGGGAGTGACAGACATCAGAAATGGAGAGCATACTGATGGAGAGAGCAGAAAACAAAGGACATCACATCAAAGCCAGTTTTCAACCCTATTCAAGCAGAAGAACTTCAGCTGATAAACGGCTCAGCGATGCATCCATATCCTGTAAAATATTAGGAGCTGATTCTTCATAGCACCTATTTCATTATGTCATTAATTCCATCACAAAACTGGAATAAAACATCAATGATGGCTTTTGTACCTTAAAAATTGCATCATGCCAACAGAAGGCCTCAGGGACACTATTAGAGGAACAGACTGCACTATCCAACAGCAAGGTCCACCATGCCATGGAACCGAAAGATGTACCCCAGTCAGCCACCTCCTGAATCCAGTCAACCTTGTTTATTTCCTGGGAGCAAACAGGCTTCTAGCAAAGGGTAGTAAATGTCGTAGAGGCCTCAGATAATAATTTAAGGTTATAGAGGGGGAATGGTTCTGTGAGAAAAATATCTCGGCTTGAAGAATTTGTAGAGAGACGAGTTAAAAGAGCAAAGCAAAATAGGGTTTATTGGCCAAGCTGTGCACACAGGGTGCCTCACCACAGTGAAATCGCCGAGGAGCACACACAGGAGGGGGGAGGTCACCCCAATTTATTTCCTTCATGCCACGCCCCTTCCCCCCCTCCGGGAGTCCAGCCCTCCATAGTCCATGTTTGGCACCTTGCACGCTGATTTGAGGTTACTCCAGCACCTCAC
>JAWWLZ010000001.1:82199914-82217287 GCA_035041345.1 Poliocrania exsul | reverse complement strand
CCCCTTCATTCCACATCTCCCACAACGAACCCTCTTTCTTTATTTCTCACAGTTCCTATCAAGTATCAAGCATTATATCACAATCTAGTAAACTCTTTGCACTGAAGTGTTGAGCATCATTTGGAACAGCAACAGTATCAGCAACAAGACTACCTTTAGAAATGGGGAATTGTCAGCTTCTCATCACCAGTTTAAGGGGAACTGGCATGAAGATAGCATGAAAACCTTAAGTCAATGTAATAAAACAGGAGATTTATTTTTCCACATTGTAGAAAGAACTATTACCATGTTTCTTGCATTCTCACAGTATTTTCAATGGGTGAACCTCTTTTTTCCACATCCTTTCCCTCTTTGGCTGAAGAGGAGGGGATGTGTTAGCAAAAGAACAGAGCACATTCATCTTTTATGGTAAAAAGTCCTAGATCAAGTATTTTTTCTTAATATTACCTGTGTTGAAGTCTGATTTTTTTTTTTTTTTTTAATATCATTTGTATGTCTTGAATTTCAAGCTCCAGATCATGCCAGAACTGGCAGAGAGCACCCAGGTAAAAATGACATGATTCTTTTAGTGCTGTAATTTCCCATGCGTTCATCTTTGTACTTAGAGAAAAAAAATATTCACAAGCTGAGAGACTTTTGTGAAGCAGCTGATTAGGCTATGGTTTAAAAAGGGAGAGTAAGGAAAAATGTACTTCATGCTTGTGCACTGAAGCATTGACTGTGGAGGGCCTTGAGACTGGTTTCAGTGCAATCAAACGGGCTACACCTGTCTGTGCCTCACTCTCCTGGAGCTAGGAAAAGAAGCTAGCTTTTAACACAGTAGTTCCCCAGTGTAAAAGGGAAAAATAATTTGCAGTATTAGATCATAGCTCACCTTGGCTCTGTGCCAGAAAGAGAAAAGCTTTCATTGGTGCTGCAGTCCCAGAGATGCTAAGAGTGAGCAAGCCCCAGTGAACAATTCAGACATATCTTTATGGAACTAACAGAGAACACAGCTTTCATAAAACACAGGCCATTTTGACTTCAGACACTGATAATTCAAAGGGAAAGCCTTTTAATTGTGTTATTCTATCAACAAGAGGACAAACAAGGTTAAATGGTGGTAGATGCTGAATTAAGAAGCTATTTGCCTGCAGCATTTTTGTGCTGGGAAAAAAAGCTGTAATTATTCTCCAGCTTCATATAGGGAAACTTTCTTCTTACTTTTCACTGTCAGGCTCTTCCAATTGATTTTAACATAATTGAAATACATGGCAAAATGCTTCTGAGAACAAAAGCAGAGGACTAAGCCTTACTCTCCTTTATTACACAAGAGAGCCACTAAATAGCAAAGGATTTTGATTTAGATTCCTGCATTAAAATTAAATCACACATCCTAAGGAAAAATGATCCGTAATAATGAAAGTCACACACATGGGGATTGAAAGTGCTATTGAATAATGAAGAAAACTATAGTAGAGACGAATGTAAGAGATCACTATGCTTTAATGAAGAGATATTTCGGAAACAAATGTCTCCCTTCAGTGCCTTTTATTGATAGTCTGAATACTATCAAACAAATTATGTGAAATATGAATATCACAAAGTAGAAATGAATTACTTACTGCCTTTTGATTTGAGTTGCAACACTTTTATGTCTCCGCTATAGGAAAAAGTAACATGTAACCACAGGTGATTTTTAGTGCAACCTGCAGGTCAGTATGAATACACTAGTCTCCAGTGCCCAAGGCTGAAAATGTACTTCCATTTTTTAAACTCCTACACAGTGACAATGACCATTGGTTGGTGAGATAATATGCAGTTCCCATATTGACATCTTTCTTTTGCTTTCAGACCCCCTCTACTGATTTTATAAAGTTTTTTTCCCGGTAGTAAATTGCCAATCTCTCCCTGTATTAACTATGCCTGATTTTCACTTTCAGGCTTTATAATTTCAATTTGATCAAGTTCATTTTAAACCAAACCTTGGTGCGAATTGATTTTTAGAACAAAGCTTTAGTCTTGCAGTGTGGGAGGCAGATTTCTTGGACAAAAATTATCAGACCTGGAAGCATCAAAAGTTCTTATTTGTCTGGCCACAAACAGTGAACAAATAAAGACTACACATAACAGGGACATGCCACATTTTCCAGATGTGTGATTTGAGTACTGCTTCTTATTTCATATTGTTTTATCACCTTTCAGTATCTCTAACAAAAGGATTCTTTTGAAAGAAGCCTAGTGTCTCTGTGCACCCTCAAAACCCACAAGAACCATATCCTATCACTTTGTCCAATGAAAGCAGTTCACACGGAAAGTGAATTAGTAGGCCCATAAATAAACCATGAGTAAAGACTTTTTTCTGAAAAACACAGTAACTACTATCACTATAAGATGAAGTCACTAGAGATTTTGTTTTGCATCTGGTATTAGTTTTACATGAGAAAGATAAATATTCTTGTATGGAAAGGAAGGTGAAGGTGGGAGCTTATAACCCTAAAGCATTAAGGAAGAAATCACTTATCAGTTCTATAGTTATTAGGGCCATTCAGACTTCGATATTTTTCCAGAATTATTGGTGGAGGTGTTTGGTTTTTTTTTTTATTTTTATTATTGTTATTAATAAATTAAATGACTGATTAATGTAAAATACATAAATGAATCTCATCACAGATGAGATAGATTAAGGACTCTGCTTTCTCCCCATTTATCTAGTCCCATGATATTTTTTACAGGCTGCTCCGTTGCAAATATTATTCATTATTTGCTGTTCTCTAGGACAACTTTATAAAAGAAGAACAAGATACAGCCCTTCTAGAAAATATGTAGCTTATAGGTTTTTCACAGCTGAAACCTTCCTCTGGATAGGCAGAATTCGACCTGAATGCTGGGGACAAATTAATACTGTTATCCCAGTTTTTGGTAAGTGCTCTAACTATTATGACCTCAGTAAAGATCTATAGTTATAATAGGGGCTTAATGCAAAACAGATCTACATACATACATGCATATATATATATATATATATATACATATACACACATATGCACACATATACATATATATATACATATATACATATATATATACACATACACGTAACTTATATTCAAAAATATCCATTCCCCTCCTTATTGATTGCAATGAGACTTAGACAAGAGCTGTGAACCTATTCAGATTCAGATTCAGAGGTGTAGCAAACTGAGGCAGCTGCTATATGGAAAAATTTTAAGTTCCAGCTCAACCTTGCTTGAATTACATCAGGCTCTTTTTTTTTGGTGGGGGGAAGGAGTGTGGACAGATAATCTACAGTGCCATCTTCTTTTGTGAAGAAAATGTCAGTGTCCAAAATTAAGGAGGTGCTTTCAAAATACTTCCTGATATTATTTCAAACCTGAGGATATATAGCAATCCAATAGCTATTAAGTTAGAAAGAACCCTCCATTTTGAACTCATCATTCCATAAATATCTACCATGGAGACTGTTATTCAATTCATAACATACAAAAGAGATGTTTGTCCAGGTATGTTGCTGCTCTGCCCTGAAAAAGTAACCTGGGCTAAAATGGGATAGATAGGAAATGACATGACAAAAAGATAAGTGAGGAAAAAATGTGCAACTGGGTCTTTTAAGCCCTGATCTTTTACTTTTGAATACTGTAGATGTTTTCCCATGCCAGTATCAGGGAGCACACCTTGTTGCCTCTGTTATATCACTCCCCAGAAATGTTAACTTCCCAAATGTACGAGATTTTAGATGTAGATCTTATTTCAGCACAACAGATGGGTATGTTTGCTATTCAATAAACATAGTAAGAACTCCTTTCACACCTCTAACAGTCACAGCTTTACACACCCATGTGCTGTACATCTGTAGATTATTGGCAGTGCATTTGGCTGCACAGTAGGAATATCTCAGGTTTAAACTTTTCCCTGTATCTGTTCCTTCTGTGTGACTCTTTTTTTAAAAGTCTGTCTTCTTTTGTGAGTCTGTTCACAGTTTTGACCACAAAAAGAGACTTGCAAACTTTGCAGAAAAAATTTGAGTCTGGCAGTCTCCATGTGAGGTGTAAGAGCTGTTATAAATGGGGCAGTGAAGAAAATGCCTTTTAATCTTTTTTTTTCCCTTTTCTTAAATTTTTAACAGATAATTTGTTCTCCTGCAAAGAGTAGTACAAAGCTTTAAGTTTATTTTTAATTGTGAGGTAGAGGGAATTCAGAGATGGTAGAGGAATGTATAAAAACAATGAAGCAGTAGGCTTAGTATTTTCCAGTAGTGTTAGTTAGCCCAAATGTAATGTTATACTGATGTGGGTAGATTTCTTCCTGCTTTGGAGCTCTCTCTTTCAGCTGTGATGGCAGTGTTCCAATATGGTACTGCAGTAAGAGATCTCTACAAAGTTTTTAAGGACCCTCAGTCTATATGCATGACATCATTGTGGTCTGTCTTCCTTCTGATGTGGCTGAATTCCCTCACTTCTAGGCAGAGACAAACTTTCAGTTTTCTTCTCACTCAGAAGCAAGTCTCAAATGTTTACTCCCATATTGAGATATCAATATATCAAGAACTTAGCTCTTCTGCTTCTCTATTTCCACTTTTCCATCTTCCCAGCCATTTTTTTTCATCATAAACACATTCTTTGCTTTTCTTTCCTTTGAAAATGAGAGACATTTTTGCCATTTTAACCTCCCTCAGCTCTACTAAATGTTAAATATATATAAAAAAATTATTAGCAGGCCAGGTGAGTGCATCTTCCATGCTGATGATTCAATATCCAATAGTAGTTGTGTGCATTTTCCTGCCTAGTTATGCACTTCCCATCTCAAACCCTTCTGTGCACTGACCCCATAATTGTAATACAAACATGTTAATTACTTTATGCAGTGGACTAATTCCTACAGGTTATTACTAACAGTGCTACAATAATGAGTTTTGCATTTTATAAAGGATATCTAAGAGATAATGCTTTTTTTTTTTGAGATTACTGTCCTCAACAGAAGACAAAAGAGTACTAAAAATTATACCTGTCTTTTCTTTTTTTTTTTTTTTTACTCATATTGTAGTGACTCATTACACATTGATATTTGATGGTTTCACTGGACAAGTTCAGAAGATCAGGCTAAGTACAATTTGAAGCAGTTTCACAAAATATTTAGTAAACTGATACCTCTTCATTAGAAAGGGCAGAGAGAAATACATTAAATGACTGCTTTTCTGTTCTTTTATTTTTTAAAGTTCTGCTCACAACTTTCTCTCCAGCAGACTTATTCCAATATAGACAGATAGAGAGATAAAGGCAAGGAATTACAGAATAAGAACTACAGTGAAATTCAGGTGCTTTACACCATACAAAATCTTTCAATGAACAATGCTCCAATGTGTACAGTCAGTTACAGTACTGTTCTCACAAACCTTGAAACTTCATATAACTAAGTTAAGAGAGGAAGAACTTCTTTACTGTGAAACAGATTGCCCAGAGAGATTGTGATGTGGTCCACCTACTGGAGTTTTCAAGAACCATCTGGATGAAATCCTATGCAATGTGCTCTAGGATCGCCCTCCTGGACCAGAGATGTTGAACCAGATGACCTTCTGTGATCCCTTTTGACCTCACCCACACTGTGATTCTTTAATGGCTACAAATAAGAACAATCAGACATGAAATTTATTCTTTATTATCAAATATCACATAGATGTCCTTTGTATGTTAAATGTATATCTAAATTAAGGACCCTGAGATGAGCTTGACTGCTTAGAGCATTGTGCCAATAACACTAAGGTCATGGGTTTGATCTCTGTATGGGACATTCAGTTAAGAGCTGGATTTAATGATCCTTATCGGTCCCATCCAACTTAGAACATTCTGTGATTCTAATGTATGCATAAATTTATTCCCATTTCCTCTGAAGGGTCTGTACAACAGCAAACTTTTGGGGTGTGTAAAATCTATACAAGGTATTATCACATGTAGGTGTTTATCTTCCTCTTGAAGTTCCTCATGAGAATACAAATGAACAATAATCATGAATTATGAACAATTATGAATTTTAATTTTTCTAATTGTAAAAATAGAAACAATGAAAATATAATCAGAGAGAATATTCATCACAGTTGAATAAAATGTCTTTACTAAAATTTACTCTCCATTGTGGATACTTCAAACGATAAAAGATCTGACTACTATATGAACCTTATAAAATATGTTAAAAAAGGTAAGATAAAACAAATAAAGGAGAAAAAGCAATCTAAAATCCACCTTTTGGGTTTGCCCTTTTTTTTAAACAAATCAGACATAATTCTCTTTAAAATCACTTCAAACATATTTTGTATGTAACAGATGAAATTGGCAAGGGAACTAGATTAGAATTGGAGTCAATAGTCAAGTTAATAAAATTTCCTATGGTGATCCATTCAATCATTAAGTGTACATTGATGAAAATACTTAACTACAATGATATGTCACTTATGAGCCAAGTAAATCAAATTAACTTCAGAATATATCTTATTAGATTTTGAAAAAGAGCCATTAAGTTACTTCTGGCCTTTCAGTTAGGAGAATGAATTAACACAAGGATGAGAAGTTGCAAAACCTTACTACCAAAACTTTAAATCTACCAGAGATAAAAATGCTGTATTTAATTATAATAATAATTAGAAGTCATTGAGAAAAGATTTAGTGCATCAAGTAACTATTCAAAAAGAGACTTTAAAGTGATCAAGGGCTCAAACACCACCTGCAGTGACCACCCAGGTGCTGTAAGAGACTAGATTATTGGTGTTTGTGGCTCAATCATCAGAGTGCTTTGCAGAGTGCTTTGCAATGTGCAGAGAGGTCACCCAGGCCAGAGGCTGAAGGGGTGCACATCCAACACCTCAGGCTACAAGCTGGGTGTTTAACAAGATAAGGAAAGAGACAAACCCAGCTGAGATGGGGTAGTGTTTATTTCTCTTTACACAGATGACTCAGCTGTGATAAGTCCTGGAACATTCACACCTTGCCTGAAGGTATTGATCCGTTGTTGATGATTCATAATGGGCTATAAGGGACTCACTGCACTGACAAAAAGGCAGCTGCAACATCTTAGAAAGGGTCAAAGACTCAAAAAGTATCTAGTGACTTACAGTATTACAGCATTCAGTGTAAAACTCCCCATGCCAGGGGCGGAGCTGGAGGCATTCCCACCTGAACCTGAGCATTTTGGAGCTTCCCTCTGCACCCAGGACTTCCATCGTCACATTGATGGATCCAATCTGCAACCACCACTCCAACCAATGATCATCAGAACTGTAGCAACCAAATCTCATTGCTGGATCCAATGGGCATCTTGCTGGTCCTTCCAGTTACCTGTGAGGTCCACAGCCCTGTTCCAACTGCGTGTACCCTCACTGCAGTCTCATTTCAGCACCAGGAAAGTATCAAATTCCAGCTATCTGCCATTTCCTGCCAGTGCTGACTTTCTAATTGTTCCTGATGGGTGGGGCTGGAAGGTGTGGGGAAGGCAAACCATGTGGAAGGGTGGCCATCTTGTCTTTGTCTTGTGGCCACGAGTATTTTTCAGGACAGTGTAGGCCAGGCTGCCATCTTAATTCAGTTTGGTGGCAGTCTTGGGAAGTTTCTCCTCATTGGTTTGTTAACCCAGCTTTATCAGCATTGTTATCAGCATTCTTCTTGGTTTTCACCCACTTCTGGGTATATTTGGCCTCTCTCTCTGTATTGGGGAAACCAAGGGTAGTGAATCCATGATAAGAGGCTTCTGTACAAAGTCTCTGCCCCTTCAAATTGTCTCAAACCTCGACAGCCATTTATGTAATATATGAGAGCGTCATGACTCTTTTAAGCCTTTGCATATACTGCTTACAGATTTGAAGAAGGGAACATGAGAGAGGGAATAAGATACAAAAAGTTTATGTTTGAAACACTAGAGGATTAATATATAAGAAATCTTTTTCTATTACATGACTGAATCACTTGGTCATTCCAACAAGATTAAAATAATTCTACAATCCTTATTCATGCTGTGAAAAGAATTCATTCATGCAATTCTATTAATTCAGTGATACTCCTTCAGTGTTAAGTACCAGCATGGATTGCAGTTTCATGTCTTAAATGAAAACTGAAGTGAATTGTCCTTCATTGATTCATTTGAAATATAACACAGTGCACTGCAAATTCTATAGCTAAATGGAACTTTGTGTTGATTTACTAGGTTTGATATGTCGATTTTTCTGTGTTGGTTGTTTTGTTTTGGTGGGTTGTGGGTTGGTTTTGGGTTTTTTTGGTGGAGGGCTGTGGTGGTGATAACTGTGTGGTTAAGATAAAAGGAAAAGAAATTATTCAGACAGTTCAACACGCACTTTTCTAGCCGCTGATTCCTTTTAAACTCTCTATTCCTCTGTTCAGCAAAAATGTAGACTCACGCTTTGAGTTCAAATGTGCTAAGAGCTTTAATGTACTTCACTCAAGCAGAAGGAAATTATTATCTCTATTGCAAGGGCATACCATCTTAAGCACACATGGAAGCCCTGGGTCACAGAAAGATACAAGCACATTTAGTAGGTTGAGTCTTTTAAACAGATCCTCTAGGTGTGTTCTTTGACATTAGTGAAAAAATTATGGACCCCTTTATATATTTTATTTATTTTCAATAATAGAATAAACAGATTTTTTTCATATTATTTCTATGTGCACATGAGTGTGCAATCCTCTGATGCTTTTTGATGGTCCCCACCAAGTTTGCCAGATGCAAGACATATGTGAAGCTATATTTGCATGCAAGGCTGCTTAAAATCTATTTACTACTAAGGCCATAAGTATTGATAGAAACAGTCCTTCTACTTCCCAACCTGTAAGTCTACTTGTATTCTCTTGTATATCCATTTTTCGTGTATAGTTACCTTCCATTTCTTGCTATGTGTTACAACAAATGGGCAAAAAAGGGAATAAACATGCAAAACCTGCTCCAGCAACTGCAGACAGAAATGGCAGACACAAAAAAACATCCTCACTGGAGATGTCCAAAATCTCCAGTCAAGGGACAATGGCTGGAGAATTCAAGTGGAAGTAACTTCAAATCTAATAAATATATTCAACTGGAAGTAAATTCAAATCTAGTAAATATAGAGTAAATGTTTCTGAATTATCAGATTCAAACATTATAGGCAATACCTTTCTTCAAGTTTTATGCATTTCAGAGCTTGGTCAAGGAATCAGTTCTTTTCTGCATGCTGAAAATGCCTCATTAGTGAGAAGTCTTGTTAAAATCAATTATCATCATTAGTCAGTGGAGCAAAACCACAAGTAAAATTTTGAGGCTTTAAAACATTTATATGTAAATATGTCTTATTATTTGATAATTTTCTAAAGGATGAATCTAGTCAGAATTCTGATTTCCATCCCACAAATGCAATAAATAGACTTAAAATGTTGGTAGGAAATCACAACGGCAACTGAGTCCTTTTGTTTTGATTAGGACATGCCTAGCAGACCAGTACTAATTTTATTTGATAGCATGTCCCATTCCTACAATTAACTTGTAACTGACCAAACAAGTCAGATGACTGTCTAACCCATAACAGACTGCAATATATCTGATATATTTATTTGGCAGAATGTCTCCACTTAGTGGGGGGTTTTATTACTCATTTAGCTGTTCAAATTTACACACTACTAAACTAGTTAATTTTTATCTATTATTCAGCTGAAGACTTATTTAAAAACCACTCCCTTCATGAAGTACTTTGGCTCTGTAGGATTTCCAGAGGTCTGTTTTTTTCACCTTTTCAGAGAGTAATGGACTTCAAGAAAGTATGCCCTGAAGTGCACCTAGTTTTATTTCTGAAACACTGGAATTCTGTTCTTTTTCTGACATGTCTTTTTTTAGAAGGAAGCAGTAACAATGATTGAGAGAAACTATCAGTAATTTTTTGTGTTTCTGTGCTTGTTTTACTTTAGATATCACCTGTGCAGCTATAATTTAGGGAATTGTCTTGGGATCAGCTAGGAGGAAAGAGAAATGCAGGTTGTCAGGATCTAACTGCATTTTATTTCTGTCTCATTTTCTCATTTATGGATCTGACAGGGAAAACAACTTACTGTTTCCATTTAACTTATAAATTTCTCAATTGAATAGTTCTTCCTCTACAGTACTGTGGTTTACGAAGACATCTAAGACAATTAAGAGAAGCAGTTCTAGAACTACTTGTGTGGTTTTTTTCTCAGTGACCACTGCAGGATGGTTTTTTTCCTTTCTTGTATAAGACCGAGCTGCTTCTAAACAAGAGCAGATAAAAATCTGTTTTGCAGTAATCTGACATTAGAAAGTCCAAATAAATTTGTGTGTGTGACCAACAAACCACAAGCTGTCTGGAATTTTTCCTTTCAAATTACTGGGGTGGGGGCGGAGAAAAGAAAAAGAAAAAACAGAAAAAAAATGAAGGTATTTACTTTACCTCTATGTATAAATTATATTTAAACTGAGATTACATTTTCAAGAAATATAAAAAAGTTTATTCACTTTATACAAGAAAGTAGTACTTTTAATTTTAGTGTAATTCCCCAAAATTGTGAACCAGGGCAATGTAAAAAAGAAAAGGGTAAAGTATCAGAAATTATATTCATCATAAGATAAACAGTGATGTCAAAGTCTTCTTTGGGATATGAAAGTCTAAAAATACTTTTTTCTTTTCCTAATTTTAGTACCTACTTATCTTTTACATGTCTATTAGTTTACATTGACTACTCTTCTTTGATATACATACAGATTTTTTAACTGCCACTAGCCATGTTCTTACAACTTCATTTGTTCTCTCATTCTGATTGCTTGCATCTCACTCATATCTTTACCTATCAAATTTGAAATCTGTGTATCTAATTAATTTTTAACAAGTAAATCAGCATGACAGTTGTGTTTTTGCTATCCTGCTTGTTTCTCCCTTCACATAAAATTTTGTGTTATGGTGATTGCCCCTCAGTACCAGTTATTTGAAATGAGTGATTCACTTAGCAGCTGTTGATTTACACATCTTATTTTGCATGTGTTCAAAATACTCTGTGTAAGAACTCAGAACCATACAGTGTTTTTGGTCACTTGTTTTGCTTTCTTTTGTGAACAGAACTAGTTACAGATCAGGAGATATACAAGAAACTTAGGGGGGAAATTGTATTAAGATTTTCATTCATGATTTAGTCCTAATAGTCAGTCAGAATAGACACGACCAGTACCATCAAGGAGAAGCATCACTGTAATGCAGTTCTGATCTTTCACATTTGAAATTCCATACCAAAAATAATGCATCTTATTTTTCAAATTAAATCAATCTTATTTCCATCCAAATTCCATCTTTTATTCTGATATATACTTCTATAAGCATTCATTATAAAAACATTTCATTTTATAGACTGAGGACAAAGGAGTTACTGTGAAAAGCTTCCTATACCTTAAATATTTTAAATGCTATTAAATGAAGTTATGGCTAAGGGTTTGGGGTTTGGTTTGGTTGGTTGGTTGGTTTGTTTTGCTTCAATTATCTTTCTTATGCTTTGGGGTTTTATGTGGGTTGTTTTTGTTTGGTTTGGTTTAAATCTCTTACACTTCTCACCTTTGTAGTTTCACCTCAGAGTGACCAGCATCAGTCTGGTGGTTTCCACTTTAGCAAAGTCTTTATTACTCTAAAATTATCAGATTATTAAAATTATGTAGATGTTGCCTTCATTACTGTTTTACTGTGTAGTTGCCATACAGCCAAGAACAATGACATGTGAATGGAGGCCCAGCCCAGCTTTGCCCAGATCCTATGGGACCACGAGCTATACCTGTTAGGACTGATGGAGACCTAAGGGATCTGTCAGGGTATTCCTGGAGACAGAGCTTTGAACTTTCAGCTGTGGATCTCACAGGATGGCGACACTCCTGGCTCTTCTGCCACTCCTGCTGAACAGCTCCAGCTCTTTCTCTGTCAGCCTGAAGATATTATTTCTGCCTTTAGTTTGAGTATTCCTTGAGGACCTGACATTACGGAAAAAAATAAGGAGAGGATGATTTAGTTAAGGGCAGAAATGCCAGTCAGGAGGTAAATGTTTAACTTACTAAATAGGATTTGAAGCAAAAAGTAAGTCAAACAGGAATTAATAGTCTATAGCCAAAAGAGTTAGTTAAAAAATGTTCATTAATTCATTGATACACCTATGATATTATAGAAATTACTTTCCCCAGTAAGTTACCCGTTATTCCTGATTCTGGCAAATGTTCTCTTCTCTGGGGAAGAAAGACAAATACAGGAGACTCTTACTCAAAGCACCTTTTAGATTACAAGTACCATCCTGATTAGAGAGGTCAGAAAGAGTCTATAAAATGAATTGTCATGAGATTAATTTAGGAAGATGGGTAAAGGAATGAACTGATGAAGCAGTATTGTAAGACTGAGACTGAGTTATAGAGCAACAGACAGATGTGCCAGATTTCTCCCACTGAGAGTACAGTGCAAGGCTGCCAAAGAGTGTGTGGAAGCCAGTGGATTCCTGCTGACTTCAAAAGCTTTGGATCAAGTTCTGGACTCCATGCAAAGCTACTTTGATTTTGTCTTGTATTCCTTCTTCTGAACAATAATTATTACATCAAATTTTCTCATTAGTAACTATTTAGTCAATTTCTTTTCCACATTATTTATTTTGAATTCATTTTTGCCACTGTTTAGAAAACTCTTGTTCATCAATTTTCATTGAAATGTGTATAACTCAATCACTGTTGCTTGAAAATTCTGTATTTTATTTCCTTTCTTATATTTAGGCATGCTGCTGACATACTGCCTCCATTCACAACTCTCCTCTACAGCCTGAGGTCAAATTCTGTTCTTGAACTAATTACAAACTAGTTCATCTTTAGAATGCAACTAATATTGTCAGCAATAGTGAATATATCATTAAAAACGTGATGACAAACAGAAGAAACACTTTTTTTGGCATATAAATTCAAAGATAGTATTGGCAACAAAAGCTGTTCTGCCCTCTTTTTTAGATTTTTTTTTAGTTAATAATAATTTCTTCTTATTTATTGCAATTCAAACCTAACAGACTTTATCTTCTGTGGATGCATCAACATTAGCAGTTCAACCTGTGTCAGGAGTGCATGCAACAGGCCAGTCTTCTGAACATCCACAGTTAGCAAGGAGCATAGTAGAATAGGAGCCATTCTGTGAAAGGAAACAGGATGCTGAGGACCCAACACAATACAATGTGGCCTTGAAATAATCTGGTCTCCAGTTGTAGTCTACTGTGCACCTTTCAATTTAGTTTCATCTAGAAGATCCTCTTCTTCTTTCTAAGATTTCCCTGTGAAAAAGAAGCAAAAGGCAATGAGGGGAAAAAGCTTGGGAACCTGTCTCCAAATTGCACACCTGATCCAAAGGAAGATATTAAGTAGGTATACCCTGCTGGGTTTTGATACTGATTGCAGCATGATCCTAGAGCACATGAGCTGGACTTTTTTCAACAGCAAGTCTTCTGCAAAGCATATTTTGGGAGCTTGCCTAATATGCTGGAATCAATCACTAATGAAATTTTGACCATCAGACCAAAAAAAACCAAAAACAGAACAACAAAAAGCAAAACACAGCTCAGCACTACTTCTTTCTTTCTACATATCCACAGCTAGTTAATTACCTGTCCTACCTGCTAATACAGGCATACTCCACAGCACTGCAGTAAGTTATATCCCTTATAAGTTTATCTTTGATCTCTGTCTCCTCACATTTTATTTTTATTATTTCATTGACTGCTATCAAAATATATTCTTATTATAGACATCCTATGTTCTCTCTAAATTGGAGAGAGTTGGATTTGATGAGTGGACTGCTAGATGGATAAGAAAGTGATTAGGCAGTTGCATCCAGAGGGTAATGGTCAATGGCTTAGAGTCCCTGTGGACATCAGTGGAAATGTGGACATGAGTGGTGTCTCAATGTAAACAGTCTTCTGCGGAGAGAAAGGACTTCACCCAACAAGCCTACGAGGTTTACAGTGAAGACACTTTATTACACACAGCACATGGTTTATATAGGGTTAAAGCTACATTTTATTGGCTAAACTGAGTCTCACATCATCAGGCCAGAACCTTTAATTGGTTAAAAACCATATTTCACAAGTCCAATGTTTATATTATCCTCAATGTTTTCAGGTGCACCTCCGGAGTCCTGTGTGAAAGTTGAGTGTTCTCATGAGAAAACTTCTGGGGAGTTATTGAAATCTCCTAGGGAGTGTTTCTCACCCAACAGACAACAGCAGGTGTGTGTCCTTGTTGCCTGTTAGCTGACATCTGTTCCAGTCGCACAGAGTTGGTGCAGGCTGGATTGCTCACAAGCACATTTTCTGAAAGAAACCCCTCAACAGTGTCCCTCAAGGATCCGTACTGGGACCAGTGTCATTTAATATCATCCTTAAAGACGCAGATGAAGGTATCAAGTGCACACTCAGCAAATTTGCAGATGACTGAGTGATGTGGTTGCCGTGCCTGAAGAGCAGGATATCATCCAGAGGGACTTGGACAAGCTCAGGAAGAGGACCCATGGGAATCTCATAAAGTTTAGCAGGAATAAGTACAAGGTACTGCACCTGGGTTGGGGCATCCCCCGGTGCCAGCATGGGCTGGGGTATGAACAGGTCAAGAGCAGCTCTGCGGAGAAGGACTTGGGAGTGCTGATGGATGAGAGGCAGCAATGTGCACTCACAATCCAAAAAGCCATCTGTATCCTGGGTTACATCAAAGGCAGCATGACCATCAGGTTGAGAGATGGAGATGATTCTGCCCTTCTACTCTATTTTGATGAGCCCCCACCTGGAGTGCTGCATCTGGCTCTGGGGTCCCCAACACAGGAAGGACATAGACCTGTTGGAGCAAGTCCAGAGGAGAGCTACTAAGATAATTAGAAGGATGGAGTACCTCTCTCACAAGGAAAGGCTGAGAGGATTGTATTTGTCTACCCTGAAAAAGAGAAGGTTCTGGAGTGACCTAATTGTAGTCTTTCAGTACTTGAAAGGAGCCTAGAAAAAAGATGTATGGGCACTTTTTACAAGGAAATGTAATGACAGAAGAAGGAAGAATACCTTCATACTGGAAGAGAGTAGATTTAGATTAGATATAAGGAAGAAATTCTTTACTGTGAGAGTGTTGAGGCACTAGAACAGGTTACCCAGAGAAGTTGTGGATGCCCAATCCCTGAAAGTGCTCAAGGACAGTCTGGATGAAGCTCTAAGAAACCTGGTCTAGTGAAAGGTGTCCCTGTACATGGCAGAGGGGGTAGAACTAGATGGTCTTTGAGGTCTCTTCCAACCCAGGCCATTCTATGATCCAAACTTTATCCATATATTTTAAACAACCAGAGGAACACTATCAATTACGAAACAAATTGTATAGACTCAGAAATGAACTTGAAAGCACTCAATTTTTATAGCATATCTCAGGATACACGTAATCCTTTACTAAATATTAATTCCTGGAGAAATTAAAAAAATATTGCTCATTAGTATAATTTGTAAAATAATTTCAAATAACTTATGTACTACAGTAATATATCAGGAACATATATGTATCTATAGGAATATATAGGACCCTACAAACACAGAGGGATATATTTTCTGCAATATGGTGTGTATAGATATATTTTTTCAATTATTATTTTTACATAATGACCATGAGTATATTTATAAATATCTAATAAAAGTACTAAGGGCAGATAAGTAGGAGACAAGAGCACTAGACTTGTATTAGCTCTTAGTCATATAAATATATTCTGATAATTACTCCTGGGACTAAAACAAGGGAGACAACTCAGGTACCAGAAGGACCTAATCTATTTCTCACCTGTAGCTTTGGTAGATATTTTTTATAGTATCACTAAGTTGAGCAGGGAAAAATTTTTATCCACCTACAAAATTAACAGGGCAAAATACTTACAGCATAGATTTTAAACAAATTTCACTGTAAGAACCCTTTCTGTTCTAGTATCCCTGAGTCCCCACAGAACAAGACTAAATTAGATATATTAAAATAATGATTTTTTTTAACTGATAAAGGTAGATATAGTCTGTGCATGAGCTGAGGATAACTTGATGCTCTTTGTTCCTTTCACTTTAAGTTCAAGCATCTTCCAAACAAGATAATGATATGCTAAGTATACACGAAAGTGTGCAGTTGAAATACATAACAATAATTCAAAGCAAGTTATAAAGTTAAAATAGAAACACTTTCTGCATGTTCATTTGTTATTACTGGACAGCATAACCCACACAATTGCATACAAAATATTTCTAAAACATTCAAATCAACTTAAAAGTGTTCAATGTTTGCTGCATTGAGATTCAGCAAAATATGAGTAAAATCCTAATTGTGCTCAGAAACTGTCATTCCATGTAAATCCCTGAGTTGGGTTCATCCTCCTTCATACCTGCTTCTCAAAATACCTTCCCAAATTATCCAGGAAATTACATGTATGTATCACATCTAGTAACCTGCATGTTCTCTATTTTATTGTATTTGCTATTTTTTAATCATTATTCACATTAAATTCAGAGAACAAATTCTGGTCTGCAGAAACGTGGGATTTTTCTTTTTCATTCTTCACTCATATAATATAAAACTGTAGGGTCTACAATCCCTGAGACATGAAAACTTTAGTCTCTCTCTAACTTTTGTTAAACTTCAAGGTTTATGTTTTCCAATGAATGAAGTAAGCATGTTAACTTCACTCTATCTACACAGTAACTCAAAATCAACAGATTTAGCATTTGCAAAGCAGTCAGACAGACCATATCATGATTTACTCTGAACAGGAGTCAAGATCAGAACAAAAGGATCAAGGACACTGAAAGTTCAATCATAGCTCATCACAAAAGAATATTGTCCTTAATATTGCTTTGTTGATAAAGAAAATTGCAAACACTCTATTATTGAGGAAAAAAAACAAACCAAACCAAACATAAATGCATAATAATTTCAAATATTATTGTCAATATTCTGCTATGCATAAATCCCTCATAATCAGTTTTGCAAAATCTATTCTGTTTTCTCTAAACTCTGAAACAGACAAATAAATGTAGATCTCATGCCAGGAAACATAGAATCATAGAATCAATTGGGTTGGAAAAGACCTCCGAGATCATCAAATCCAACCCTTGGTCCAACTCCAGTCCATTTACTAGATCATGGAACTCAGTGCCACATCCAATCTCAGTTTAAAAACCCCCAGGGTTGGGGAATCCACCACCTCTCTGGGCAGCCCATTCCAATGCCTGATTACTCTCTCTGGAAACAATTTTTTTTCTCATATCCAACTTCAATTTTCCCTGGCAGAGCTTGAGCCCGTGCCCCCTTGTCCTATTGCTGAGTGCCTGGGAGAAGAGA
>JAWWLZ010000001.1:82169456-82182989 GCA_035041345.1 Poliocrania exsul | reverse complement strand
TTCTTTCTTTCTTTCTTTCTTTCTTTCTTTCTTTCTTTCTTTCTTTCTTTCTTTCTTTCTTTCTTTTTTTCTCTTTCCTTCTTTCCTTCTTTCCTTCTCTTTCTCTCTTTCTTTCTCTCTTTCTCTCTCTTTCTCTCTCTCTCTCTTTCTCTCTCTCTTTCTCTCTTTCTCTCTCTCTCTATTTCTTTTCTTTATTTCTTTTTCTTTCTCTTTCCTTTTTTTTTTTTAATACAGAAATTTGGGAACAATTCAAGCTCTGACAATTGCCTAAGAACATCTTTATCTACATATTCATTTTACTAAGAACCTAGTTTTAAAATTTTTATCAAGTGAAAAATGCTCTTCTGTTTGATTGCTGATGTAATTATAAGAAAAAAATAATTGTATGTAATATCTCTATGTTCTGTCAATGTTTGTGACAAAACACAAGTATCTTCAATTTGCAAACAGGCAGCTGCAGCTCAGTACCACCTCAACAATGTTCTTAGATAAATCAGCATCTGTATTCAGTAAAATAAAGTTTTGTCTTTTTAGCAAGACATCACAAAATTCAGAAACAGCTGACTGATTTTGATCATGTTAATACCTATTTCCTCAGGTTTTAGATGGATTAATTGTGAGAAGCACTGTTGGGGGAAAAAAAAGTGAAATAAGTGTCCACAACACTTTATGCATGTACTTTACAGAGAAGTACAAATTTCAGTTTTAATGTCCTTTAAAATCATCTGTTAATCATGGAGGAAGCTAAAAACAGACACCAAAGAGGGAATTAACACTACAGCTTGTATCTAACTGATATGTATCAATAGACTTTGGATTTGAGCTGGACAAAACAGAATTTCACACCATAAAAGATATAGTCAGTTTAAACGCCTATTGATTGTAAAACATATCATTATACCACAGGACACTTTTCACACTTAACTGATTTTTTGCATCCACATCCTCACCAGCGACAGCAGAACTAAGGATCGGGTAAGATATTATGCAGGGTAACAAGGGAAGAAACAGCACACACATTTTGAAAATTATACCTATGAAAGTAGTTTTTAAGTACAAATTAAGTTGAGTTAAAAGTATCCTCAATCAAAATCTTGTTAATAATTGCCCTTTTTTAAAATGGAAGTTGGGCTTTCTTGGGCAAGTGTTAAGTGTACACTGTGTGACAAATGCAATATAACACACCACTTTTTCACCATGTATTCTATTCTGAATGACTGGAGAAAAGCACAGTTATTATTAACTGATCTGACATAGTAATAGCAAAACACCTCAGTACCAAATGAGAATACCACAGATTTTAGAGAAGTTGCTTTGGAAACAAGGCTTTATAATGGACACAATTCGTGGTACAAACACCACTCCTAGTACTTGCATCCTTGTTATTACTCCTCATGGTAAATGACAAATAGCTGTCATCAGTATTTCTATGAAGTATTTGCCTGTTAGCACACTGTGGTTGTGTCTGTGACTAAAGGTTGTGCATATAGTCACAGAAATATATTCACTTGAAGAGAACACATTTAAAGTGCATCATTCCTAACCAATCCGTTCAAAGAGCACCAGTGGCAGATAAAGCAATGATTTCTGTCAATCAGTAACTTCCTTTGAGCAATAAACACCTTCTCTGAGCTGAGGCTGGAGAGGAGGAGCTTGTATTTTCAGTGAAGAAAGGTTAGCTAACTGCACTTCCCAACATTTTGCTGTCAGTTTTTCAGATACTTTACTGTTCTGTGTCAAACAGCAATGGAATTTCATCAAATAGTAAATTACTCTGCTGTCTGTAGTTTGTCTTACACAAAAGCCATTCTAATTTTTTAGAGCTCAAGTCTGTGCTGTCCACTGCTCTTTCAGAGGTTTGGGATTTGTTTGGATAATTTTAATTTTTTTTTAAATTCTTTTGTAACTTAAATACTATGTGAAAAGTATGTAAGTGGATTGTGTCCAGACTATCTACCCACAGAAATGTGTTGACATTATTACAGGAATAGGGAAATAGTCTGCTAAACAAAACAAAACAAAACAAAACAAAACAAAACAAAACAAAACAAAACCCCACAACACAACCAACCACAAAAAACCAACCAACCAAAAAAACCAAAAAACAAAAAAACACCACCCACCCCCCCCCCCCCAAAAAACCCCCAACAACCAAAAAACCCCCAAACCACAAAAAAACCCCAATAAAAATGTAGATAGATTTTTTGTCTTCCAACACAAAGATGGAATATGTCAACCAGCCACCAACAGTAGAACAAAAGATAAAATATATAGACTATCTCTTTCAAAATGTAGCCCAGTTGGTGACACTCTATCACTCTCATTAGCCTTGAAGGAACGGAATACAGTGTTGTACATGATGAACAGGAACACAAAAGGTAGTATAAAAAGAAAAGCATTTGTCTGTCTGCTTGGTTCTCTTGCACATTTGTGGAAACACTGTGAAAAAGTTCAAGCGCAATATCACCTGTCAAAGTACATCTGCATCAGTGTTAATGGACGGCACCTTGTTGACACTGCAGCATTGTATGTATTGTTCTTTGAATCACATGATACAAAATAACACAGGGCTTGAAGTCATTGGGGATTTTTTTGGCATTGTTTGCAATTGAAAATTTTAGATTAATCATTTAGACTTTTCAAGTTTCAAAGCAGAGCTTTATAGTGAAATAGTTGGTTGGATTTATTGACACAGTCATGTTACCAAAGAGAGTGAATATTATTGTCAAAAAGCTTCTTAACTGAGATGTTCCAACTTGCCTGATTAATTTTAACTTTCTGTGATGTTTGAAACTAACTTCTTAGAAATGTTAACACAAGTTATTTTGAATAGTTGAAATCCTTTAATTTAAAATGCTTTTCAGTTATTTTTTATTCTTAGAATTATTTTCAGAAAAATGTGGTGGTCACAAATTATCACTCATGGGGGAGTTGATAACATAATCTTCAGGTTCTGAGTATCTGAATTCTTGTTTCCCTAGGAAAAAGTGCAGCACGTTAATAGAATGTTAAATATGCATAAAAATACATCTCAGCATATTCTTAATTCCTGTGAGGTGCTAAAGCATATATCTTAATTTTGCTGTAACTTGTTCTTAGGGCGATGTTGAAGAATTGTTGAAGAAATGCAAAAAATTAAATGCAAGAGAAATGTTAAGTTTAATTGATAAAAATCTAAGTTTATGATAAAACTATAGTTGTTACACAAAATTGGAGCAAGCAAGTATTTCTCAGAGACTACAATGACTTTTTTCTTAAAAAGATAGCTCTGCTATGAATAAGGAGACTGATAGATCCTTAGAAAAGATCTTATATGATGAAAAAACACCAAACACTTACTGACTACAAAATGAATGCTGGCAGTCAAAGGATCACACAGAACTAGCATTTGGAGCAAGCTAGCCAAGAATATTAATGTTTTTTCAAAATTTCATATTTCCTGTGTAATGATGAATGGAATGGCAGACATCTTAAGAGAATAATTTATCCTAAGTGTTCCCATTTTTGATGAAAAAAACCCGTATGACTGACTGATATAAAATTTCCCCCTTTTTCAGGGTGTTCAAAATAAGTTGTGTTCCAAGCTGGCAGCAAAATGCCAAACTAGTGAAAACAAGCAGTCAGCACAATCTTTGAAGAAAGAGAGATGTTTGATTAATTGGATTGAACTTTAGCATAAACTGGGTGTTAGTGAAAATTGACAGCTTGGGTTTCCTTCATAGTAGTCAATGGAGAGAAAGACTTCTCTTGTGAATGACTTATAGTGTCTGAGATAGAGGAGTGAAAAACCTCTGCAAGTGTCTAAATAAGCAGTTTTGAATAAGTAATTTGAATGTTACGTTTTATAGGGCTAAGTCAGGTCATATTAATTCCTCCAATGGTGTTCACAGAAGGAAGTATTTTAGGAAAAATCTATGATTAGTAATAAGATAACAAGCAGCAAATCCATTACTTCTTATGGTCTAGACCTTCTAATTTCTTTAGTATTTTCTACATTTTTACATAGAGCTTACTAGCAAATAGTTACATAACCAAATTGACCTCAGAAATGTTTAATGTGCTGATCAGGTAGGACAGTAGGATTTTTAGTGAGATAATTTAATATAACAAGATTGAGAACCCAAATTTTATGTGTCCCTAGATTTTACTGTTTTGATAAAACTTTTCTACAAAATTTATACACAAATTTGAACCTTATATTAAACTATCACGAATTCTCATTTTCCTTTTGATTTTTTCTCATTTTGGATTGAGAATTGTCACTGTTCTCTGGTATCATTAATTAAAGCATTTATAACATTTATAAAATAATTAACTATGCTACATAAAAAAAAAAAAAAAAACCAAAAAAAAAAAAAACCCAAACTTAACATTTTTGAGTTTTAGGTTAAAAGCCTTCTTAAATTAAAAAATGAAACAAGCCACAACAATTAAAAGAAAAAAAGCTTGAAATGTTAATGCTTACAGGATCAAGAGTTTAACCATCCTGGACCTTTTAAGTGCTGAATAGCAACACCTACTAAATACTCAATCATATCAGATTGTGGTTTCTGCTCACTAGATGGGAATTTTCTACTCTGTTGAACCAAAGCTTTACACTTTCATTAGCTCACATTCTCTGTCATGACACTAGTGCCCTCTCATCAGATCGAAGGCTGAGCCAAGTGGTACCGACAGAGAGAGGCAAATAAAAGGAAACTGATGAAAGAGCTAAATGTTTGCCTTCTGGGTAAAATCTGTATGTGGCTTTGCTGACCACTGATTTCCTTTACCTTGTTCCAAGAAGTGAGAGTGTGTCTTGTTTTCAATGTTACATACTAATGGCTTCAATTTAAATCAAATTTGCTTTTTAATTTTTTTCAGAAGCAGAATTTGTTCCTGAGCTGGAAAGAAAAAAAAAAATTGTTTCTTATCACCCAGGACTGTGAATTTAAAAGATTAAAGGTGGAAACCATATCTGTGTAATTGAATTTTCAAGTTCTGTACTCCAGTCGGTCAAATATCGTTCACTGAAATTTGTAAGAACATTTTGATTTCTTAACAAGAGAAGAAGCTGAATCAGGTCGTGCTGGAAGATATTTATTTTAATAACAGCTGAAATTATAGCCTATCCCTATTTCTGAAATTTGGTTCAGACTCAAAACTGACATGAATGAATTCAAGCTGAAATGGAAAATTATATCTGAGTGTTTCAATAATTTGAATAACTGTTTCTATTTGAATCCTAATGCAAGAATCAAAAAGTCAAAATATTATAATCTGCACTGGTCTGATCTGGAAAAGAGATTCACAGTTGAAATCCATTTTTCAGCTCCAGATGCAGAAGCATTAGAAATCCTCAGAGTAATCCATTTCTTGTTAAAACTAAAGCCTCAATTTGATCACAAAAATAGATTAAGTATATAAAAATGAACAAGTAATATAATCATAGTAAACAAATGTCTGAGTGATAGACAACTGTAAATCTGAAAACCAAAATTATTCTGATTTATTGAAACATACTAAAAATCTGTCAAACTGTAGAACTCCTCAAGACAATAAAAATTGGTTTTTGAGGTATTTGCTACACAAAGTGGAAAAAAACCACTGAATGGTGTTTTTATATTAGAAAGATCTGTAACAGAAAATATAACTTCAGTGCATTATATAATATAAAATAATATAATTATTATCTTTTAAAACAAAAATAAAAGAACAGCTGAGTTGTTTTGGTTTTTTTCAAAAAACCCAAAACTCAATATTCACTGCTTACCTGATCATAATTTTTAGGATAATTTCCCATTTTCAGAATAATATATTTAAAATATAATGAATAAAAGCAGAGTTATTAGCACACAATCCACAACGTTAACATATATTCTGTCCATTTTAAGTTTCTTTTTCTTGTTTTATTCTATATTATACATAGCTATTCACAGCTGAATACCAGTCAAACAAGAAGATGTGAAGGCAAGAATTCAACCTGAAAAATTGCTCTGAGCTTTGAAATCTCTTGGAGATACACACTTTCACAGTGGATACATGTCAAGCTAGCAGTTTTAAAAACTATTTCAGACAGACTTGAGAATTACTTCTCATCTTGAGAGTGATGACCACAGCACAGACCCAGCAAAAACAAAAAATAGAGAAGTGTCCAATCCGGTTTTTCTTATTACTAGCTTCTATATATGTACAAAGATTTGATTTCAAAAATAGACATTTTAATTCTGTTCTTAATAAAGAATGATGCCAGGTTAAATGACTATGAAAGGTAATTGATATTTTATGGTTGTGTGCATAATATTTTATGCTGATGTGTGATATGAACATTTCAGAAACTTACCAAGCCACTGTAGAAATTTTGATGAAGCTTTTCTACAGTTTTTCTGTATTCCCTTGTTCATCCTGTGCATACAAAAACAAGTTGTCAGTTCTTAACATACAGGTTGTTGCACCCTGTGAAACGCTGTCTCTATGTCATAGAGGAATACGTATCATAGGAAATGGAAGGACATTACCATTTCAAGTGTTATTCAAGATGTATTCTATTCTATTACTTGATAATATGAAGCAGAATGTGAAAATAATGCAGATGGCTCCAACAGACAACAAGCCTGTTTTAGGTAACATCTTTAGAATGCAAATATTTATAAGATAATACATTGATTCTCATTGCTATACATGTTTACTTTGTTGACTTTGTCTTATGAATTTCCTTTTCCAATTACAGTTTTCAGACATGACATGGCTGTTTTATGAAAATTTAGAATATTGACAGAGCATAGATAGGTGCATTTTATTAATACTGTCAGGAATATTGTAAAAATTGTTGTAAAATTAATTACTTAATTACTTTAAGTGTCATAAAAGGCAACAAATAGCATTTAAATACACATAGCTAATGAGTTCAAAAGAAACAAATCTTATTCTGTAATTAATATATTTTATACAGTAAGCTGGCTGACAGTGGCTCTTAAAATTCACATTATATTTTTTCTTTTTTTTTTTTTAACAAAAAAGGATAGCTGAAGCAATCTTAAAAATTAATATCCAAATTCTTTCACTGCTGAACTGCTTTTTAGAATGCCTCTAATAAAAAGAATTATGAGACTGGACATGCTTTGCCCTAATTTCATAATGTTTTGTTTTACTGTAGTCATTTCATTCAATAGCCCCTCTGGTCATCCTCACCCCTTAAACTTTTTACCTTTAAATCAAGCAAATACTCATCTAGCTTACAGTATGTTTAAATGGCTTTGTTCTACATTTAAATCTGAAGTTTGAAAAGCACAAGGTTGATTATAATTTCTCTTGATACGTATAGCCCTGAGATTTAGATAGTTGTCCCTTTGCCTCTTAAACTTCAATTCAATTGTCTGGAAATGAGAGGTTAGGCAGAAGTCAGAAGAAGGCGAAGGGATGTAGACCGAACACTTAGCAAGCTGTTCACTTCAAATCTGGTTAAAAAAGCACAAATCAAAACAAAGCCACACATGTTTTTCAAGGTTCTACCACCTGAAAAATGTTAGCATTTTTGTTTCTTCCTGAATTTTAACATCAGTGTGATTTGCTCTTTTCCAAGTTTCACAATAAACCTGTGAACCATCAAACTGCATATTTCACTGAAGTGCAGCCATCTTGAGAATATTGTAGCCCTGAAATGTCAATAAAAGCAATGTAAGACACAGCATTTACTCCATTTAATGTGAAAATGTTTTGAAAACAATTCTATTTCAGAAATATGGTTCTTCATTCACTTTGGGCATTAAGAAATTAAGTCACACATCTTTTTATTCTTTCTGCAGAGGGAAGAATCTAAAGGCGAGGTGTGCGTGAGTACTGTGAATGCTGCCATTTTCCAGACTTGATATTATTAATCGGGACTGTCAAGTTTAGGTCAAGCGTTTATACACATTGTGCCTCAGTACTTCCAATGTTTCAAACATATCTGTCATGCACAGCAAATGCACAGTGCAGCACAATCTATGGCACTGAGAGGCAAATATGAAATCTTTTAGCAGAAATGAGCCAATGCTTTTACCTCATTTATCTGAGCTGCCACCATTTTTAATAACAATTTCATTTATTTGACAGCTGCACACACTTTCTAAATAAGCAATTTCCATGAATTTGCTGATTTGCAGCAATTTTTTCTAAGTTGTGGGTTTGGGATTTTTTTTCCCTTTTTCTTTTCTTTTTTTTTTTTTTTTTAAACAGCCTTGTTATTATACAGAGAGAGGGGAGAGAAGAGCCATGCTGTTAAGTATAGATGTGTATTTTTTAAAAGAAAATATATTTTAAATTGTATGCTATCTTTAATGCTAAATTAAAATTATTGCTGGAATGGTGTTATGTTAGCCCTTGGGCATATGTGATTTCAGCATTTAATTAACTCTGAAGTCCTCCTGTAAATGGGGCTTATGTGTCTGGGTAAAGTTCAAGGCAGCCAGGCTGAATGCATAGAAGAAAACTGCTTGGAGGGGCTGATGTCCTAGAGAAGTCTGCTCTATCTGAAGCAGACAGACTTTATCACATGGCTACATGTACTAAATTAAGAAGTGGGGAAGTTCATCCAAAGTGCACAGATTAAAATTTTCTATAGGCCTAAAAATGACTCTAAGGCATGAATGAGCCTGTCACTTTTTCTCTGCCTCTTCAGCAAATGATTGATTCACTCTTTGCCCATAACATAACCCGTGAGATATGACTGGCTTCGTTGGTTATTCTTCATTCTCAGTCAAGCTGAAATAGAGGCTGTGGTTAAACAAATCTGCTTTTATGGAGCAAAGCACTGTGAAACGGAGCTGATTATGGCCTGACACATTGAATTAGACTGTTGTGTAAAGCAGTGCTGACGATTTCATTGTTTCAGAGTCCTATCAGCCTGTTTGAGCCTTTCCTTCTCTCAAGCCATACACATTTCTTTTTACCTTAGCTTTAATAATATTTTTTTTAAGTCTATTTACTGTTTGTAACTGACTCCACAGTATAATATAATTTATAGGTCTGTTCAATAAAAGTTTAGTGATAAATGCATTAAAGGAAGAGGATCATATATTTCTCTATCATCTTCAAAGTCAGATTGAATTTAAAAAAAATTACAATCACATATATGATCACATCTAATTTTCAGTTATAAAAAAAGTGTTGGCTAATTAAGGACACTAGCTAGCAATCTGCTAGCCTGAGCCAATAATCAGAGTCCAGAATATACTAAGTTCAAAGAGCTCATGATACTGAACATCGCTTCTTGACCTGGAAAAACAAGAAACGCTTCAGCTTTCTACTTAATTTTCAGTCTTTTTAGTCATTAGTCTTGATGGCACTTGGCAATGAGTTCCTTGATTTATTTCCTATGTTTGAACCTGTTGGCTACTCTTTCTGTATTATTCTGGTTGGGCTGTGAAAATGAGAGAAATGGGAAAAAATTGGAATTTTTATTAGTACATGAAACATATCCCACCTTTTGTCTCCATTCACCTTAGAACACTCAGTTATTGGTTATGTGATTAGTTTTCATCACTTTCAGTAAATTCCATCTGAAAACCTCTTATTACTGCTAGGACAGAGATTTTTTTGGCTAAGATGCCCAGGACTGGTCAGTCTCTGAAATGAGAGAACTACATGCCAATGCTGTAGGCACTGAGTCACTGCAAGATTCATCCAAGGTACCAAATATATTGCTCTTTGCTGCCATGTCTAATTGATACTGGTACTCAAGTTAACTAGTTTAAATCAAGCTAGAATATATCTGTGATATATTGCAGTCATCGTTATTATAGTGCAGCTATAACCATAGACTTACAGTACAGCTGAATATTTTAAAAAAATGTTGTTCTATGTTACTATATGCATTCAGATTTATTGACTTCTGCATTCACCACAGGCATTATAGCAATATTTTTACTGAACTAGCCATAGGCATTTAGACATTTGAATTCCTTCCATCATTGTCAATGTAACTCTTGTATAAAAAGAACTTTTGTTTAAATGGGTTCAGATTTTTAGTACTGAATAATGATTTATGGTGTACACAGTTTTGTAAGCTCATCAGACTTCAAAAGAAGTTCTGAGAAGTCTCAAGGTTTAGTATTCTTCCTATATGCAAACTGGAAATTTATTTCTAGTCATTGCCTATTTATATAGGCTTAATTTCTACTAATGCTTTCACAGGCTATTTACCTCAACTTGAACATTGCTCAAAAGTATGAGTAAATTATCCTAAAATGGTCCAAAATAATGAAAATAACGAAGGGAGGGAGAAGTCTTATATTTTTAGAAGTGACTGATGGGCTTTTAGCCCCATACAAAAGATAAGACTGGAGCCAGTGTAGAGTTAGTTTATAGAAGCAGGTCAAAACTTGCTGCACTGTTCAAGTGCATCCCATTCACCTGATGAAAGATACTGACTTCATAGCAGTGGAGGCAGGGAATGTGAGAGGTGCTGCAAAAGAGAGTAAATGCAGGTTTGATGCCACACTCTGTACTGTCAGTGGCAGATTCCGCGGTGTGATGGCATTTGTTGTGTAGATACCTACATGCTGCCACCTTTGTACCATTTCTATGGTATCTATGAAAAGCTATTCAGTTTTCCTCTTTTTTTTTTTTTAAAAACGAGGTTTCTTTTCACAGAAAAAAGACAAACAACATAAAGCATGGTGATACCAGCACTTCCACAACTAAAAAAATCAATAAAATAAAATTTAGCTATTCAATAAATACAAGTGAAATTACACTGCTAAGAAACGTCTACTTTTCTTTTTATTTATTTTTTTATTGCTTTTATTGCATCTGTCTCAACCTCATTCCATTCTATATAATCTGAAAAATTTTCTGTTCTTTCTTTACATTCATTTGGGGTGTGTATGCTTTATGCTCTATGAAAGCGGCCTTACCAATTCAAACAACTGATTCTTGACTTTGCAAGGTCGTCTTGTTGACAGCATGAAAACTGCATCACTGAAAACTAAACTGGAGCCAATTTGTTCAAAGCTTCTCACCAAGCAAAAAACCCTGTTCTCATCACTCTAATATACTTTCAAATGTAGTAAATTCTGCCAGTAAATAAATAAATTGCTTCTCTCTAGAGTCAATAGAACAGCCAATGAATATCTCCACAAGGAAAGTACTTCACCTCTTGAAAGAATAACCTTCATTAGAAAGTGCTACAAAGAAGTAGGCTGTACTTGATGTTTGTATCAAGTCCTAGACTATGTTACCAACTAAAATGATAAATCCAACAGTGTTAAGATCTTAAGTGCTATAATTGACTTTCAGTGAAAGGATTTTTTATTTGTTTCAATAACTTATTCGTAAAAAAGGACCCATTGATAACACAACAGACTAGTATTCTCTTTTTTTTAAATAGTGTGGGCAACAGATGAATTATGCAAGTTTTCACAAGCTAATATTTTTAAAATATTCAATAATAAGTCTACAAATCCAATTTTCATATATTCAAAAGAGGGTTCTCACTAAAGTCTATGTACAGGAGAAAGGTTTCAGCCCTATATTTGAATTATGAGATTTTATCTTCTGCAACAGATTGAACAATTTTTGCATTATGAACCTCTATGCTGAGTAAAACACTGAATTTCCCTTACTAAGAATCAATGTTAATCCTGTCTGCTCTGGATCTTTCTGTGAGAAATGAAGTAGGATAAGGCTTTGTGTACACTTCTTACACCGAGGTTTAAGTAAGGGCCTAAGACTTTTATCACATGGTCAATTATTTGCTATGAGAAACAAATGCAGAAAAGGTATATTACTCTGAAAAATGTTATTCTGTAATATTTTAATTTACTTTACTCAATAGATCCATTATTTTAAGCATCTATTTTAAGCTATAAAACCGATTAGCTATCAGCCGCACTTGCAGCTCCCAAAACTTCCAAGCATGCATGTGCAAGTGACAGGATAACTAGTTACTTATTTTTTGGCAGGAGTATTCTGTGCTGCAATATTGTGCAGCAGTTTTGTTATGCTATAATAGTGCAGGTAATCAAAGACTCAAAATAATGACTGGATTTCAAAATAAACAAAAAGGGAAGGTCACATAGATATATGATGTTAAACAACAATCTGGTCTTTCATCAGTCTGGAAGTACAGAGGACTTCTGGAATTCCTTTGAGAGTTTATATCTAATGTTAGTTAAGGGAGATCAGTAGGATGCTGTTTACTGCCTTTACTGAGGCAGCATCAGGCTTCAAATACTATGGTGGAATGCAGTTCATAGTGCAATTTTTAGTTTATTTCAGGTTCAATGCATTAAAAATACTTTAGGGAAAAGGGAAAGGGGGAAGGGAAAAAGGTAAAGAGCTTATCCCTGAACTACTGCTTAAAATTATGCTCTGATATGTGAAATATATTTATATCCTTGTTCCCATGTGTACATGTTTTCAATTTCAACAGTAATTATTGATATGAAGATTTTAATTAATTCAGTACCAACTGAGATGTATCTATCCCTGATACTAAATTCATGCAGTCAACTTCAGTGCAACCTTTTTACCTTCAATCTTCTTTATGGAAACCCATTGTGAAGACAGCTAAATGGGATTCCACCTTTACTAGTTACATGTTTCTTATACTCAATCATTAATAGCTTAACAGCCTCCAAACTGTTGCCTTAATCTTTTTAATTTCAATGAGATATTCTCCAACTGTCAACATTTTACAACCATTAGGAATCACTATATTTTGAATCATATCCAATTAATGGTAGAAATAATTACAACATTACCCATAATTGAATGGAAGATGTTGACCAAGTTTCTTCTATTTTTCCTTTCAATGACATTTCAATTAGAAGTGCTCTACATAAACACGCAGATTTAATGTAATGCATCCTCATAAAAATATGTAATAGACAAGATGAAATCCTCAGAGATTTACATTATTCACTGTTTTGAAAAATATTCTTCCTACATTTTATATGCTTATAAAAAAAGGGATATCTTGCTATGCTGTGCACAGCATGGCATTTTAGGTAACAAAATTTTATATGTATTTGCTAATAATATCTTCCACATTAGTTAGAAATTATGCATATACATATGCACAGCACACACATACAAAACGCTACTTTGCTCCTTTTAAGTTACCCATTTCACTGCCCTGAGTTAGCACAACTACATCTTCAGATTTTATGTGATGCTACACAATGGGATAATCCTTCCACACTGATTTGACAGCAAATTGAGGATATTCTAAGAGGCCCTTCAAAAGGGTAAACAGTCTGTGGAAGATTTTGTGATTTATATGAATTGGATAGTTTTATTTAAAAATCATGATAGAAGTGCATTTTCAATAGGTATTTGAGCAAGGTAGGGGTAGTGACTTGACCAACACAGACAGTGATTCAAATCTGAGAAAGCATGGAAGGAATCAGATGTCTGAAGACATTTAGAAAGAAAGATTTCACTTCAAGTAAAAAAGAAGGAAAGAAGGAAAGAAGGAAGGAAAGAAGGAAAGAAGGAAAGAAGGAAAGAAGGAAAGAAGGAAAGAAGGAAAGAAGGAAAGAAGGAAAGAAAGAAAGAAAGAAAGAAAGAAAG
>JAWWLZ010000001.1:82150684-82169356 GCA_035041345.1 Poliocrania exsul | reverse complement strand
GAAAGAAAGAAAGAAAGAAAGAAAGAAAGAAAGAAAGAAAGAAAGAAAGAAAGAAAGAAAGAAAGAAAGAAAGAACCGACCCTCAATTATTTTTTTTTAGGCTTCCTAGGATTATTCACTTCTCTCACACACTTAGCTGAATAATATGAAATATTAGCTCACCTAATTTTTTTTTTTTTTTTTAAACAGCAGCAAAGGATCTTTGAAGTTACTTCTGCACAGGCCCATTCTGATTGAGTCCAAGAGTTAAGGATGATGAGGAGAGTCTGTATGGCTAAAGGCAAGATTGGAGTTCATCAGAGGTTCAGACGTTGATGAACAAGCCCTTTAGCCCTCTAAGCATCACTTGTCAAAGATATAAAAACTGACCTGCATTTCAGCTGTACCTGTGATACCTGCCAAAATATCCTTCCAAATTCTATTCATTTTAGTATTTTTACATTGAAAATAATAAAATTGAGATCAGGGCATACATGTGAAAGCTGTTGGAATCTTGGTGCATACCTCAGTGTGATTCAGAAATGTGTTTATCTAATGGCGAAGCTGGACAGGAAATGAGAAAAAGATGATGTGAACTAGCAAGAAGCTCAAGGAAATGCCCAATAAAAACTATTTTTTTCTATTATTTTTTTCCTATTAGTTTACTGTGATTTTCTGTAAAATCTCTGCTGGCTAACTAAATAGCATAAAGATAAAATACAGTACTTAAAAGTGAACATAATACCTGTTATTGCACTAACAATTTGATGTCACATCACATAATAAACGGGTAAATCAAACAAGTCATTATATGGTTTCTTTTTTCCTATTTCTATCTAGAAAAGATTTCAGTCTATCTTCCATGTTATGCTAATTCAAATATTAGAACTACTCTACATCTTTGAAGCTAAACTAACATTAAGGAAGTATAATTGTAATTAAAATTACAATAACATTTTCAGAAATACTATTTTCAGATTTATGTTTTGAATAGCTAGATCTTATAATAATACAACTTTCACATCTCATTACTTTCATATGCTATCAATAAGATTACTTAAAAGAGTGTAAGAACTGAAATCAAAAGGGAAATTAAATTTTTATATATTTTTTTAATCTATGGGGAAAAAAGGAGGAAGTAGTAATGGAAGAACTATAAAAATTCTGGGGTTTTGTACATTAAACAAGATTTTCTTTTTTTCTCTCTCTGTCTCTCTGATTCCCCTTTCATTATTGTCATTATTTTTTTTTTTAATACAAGTTCATCTCTAGGTCAAATCAAGTTCATCGATGTCCAGTAGATTATTCCAGTTAAAAGGAAAGACAGAGATTAAAGAGTATAGTGAAATACCTTCCAATTTGCCATGGATGCAGTATTTAATATTAAAGTCAGGTGACACTACTGCATCTAGGCCTTGGTAGCTAACCTAGAGACCTCCGGGTGTTGAGCTGGAAGAGATGAAGTCTGATTTTGACTTCATCATATAAACAGAATGTCATCCACCCGTCAAAATTCCACCCACAGTGAACCCTCGGCACAGTTAATGATTATAATCTTCACATTTAATCATGGGAACACAGTGACAGGCAAACAAAGGTTAGCTAAACTGACAGTGCCGGATGTTTGAATGGAAAAGGGGAACTTCACAAGTTTTATTTTAAAATGTGTATCCTCTTCCAATAGCACTTTTCAGCTTTACACTAGAAGAGTGTAAAAATCCTGGCTACTCGCAGAAACTGGCAGTGTGCATAATTAACCTTTAAACTGCAGAAAGGCTGGAACTTTCATGTTTTCTTTAAAAGAGTTGCTATGCCAATACTACTTTCAAGGTTAAATTAAGCTAAGGACACTAAAAGGGTAAAGGAAGAATTACCACACTAACAGGTCAAAGTGTCAGATGAAGAAACTGCCATTTAGAAATGACATAGTTATTTTATAGCGATTATTTTTTTTTACTTAGGTTAAAAGACAGTGACAACGTACTGAGAACAATATTTCAAGGTACATTTTATTCTCCATACATTTTTGTTGCTCATAAAACTGTGAGAATTCTTTCATGCCTTTTCATCTTACTACTGTGATGTCCAGATTTAAGAACAAATGCATGTAGTTCAGCCATTCTTATACTAAAAGTATAAATTCTCTGGTCTTTCAGGCAAGTATACAGTAAAAGTACTCCATTTTGGTATGGAATAATGAATGAAAGTGCAGCAGTTGATCTTTACAAACAAAATTAACCCATTCTAATCCCTGCAGGGAAAAAAAAAGAAAAAAGTGACATTTCCATTAGATCATAGCTGTCTGCCATAAACGAAGCATTTGAACAAATGGTTACGTGCTCTTTTAGGCATTTTGAACTATTGTATCATTTTTGATGTTCTTTAAGGGGCCTTACTTCATATGTACTATTAATAGAATCAATGCAATAAATTCACACTAAATTGATAATACAGGTTTGTATGCAACTCTCACTGCTATTACAAAATGTTCAGTTAAATTTTTCAAGTAAAAATATCATATCTAAAGAGCAACAAGACACTCTCAAGGTATGAAAGAACAACTTCATATGGTCCTGGTGGGCTCAAAAATAATTTGCACAACCCAGGATTAGGGATCTTGCAAGTTATAGAGGCTACCCAGACTGCAATACCCTGTGTCTCATATGCTTTATTGGCCTCTGGTAGAGCAGCATGTTGAAGGCTACCATCTCCTTTGCTTTCCAGATAGACATAATGAGCACTGGTCACACATCTGTGTCATTGATGCCTGTGAAATGTGGAAATGCTAAACCTCCTTCAGGAGAACAGACAGGGGAGAAAAACATGGTTGGTATTCGAATCATTATGGCCTAGCTAAATAAGAGCTGACAGTAAAGCGGAGGCTTTCTGCACACCAAGAAAGCAAGAGAAGACATTTAAAGAAAGATAAGGACACAATGTTATGAAGTGAACCTGAATGCATTCAAGCTGAATATGAGAAGTTTTCTAGTCATAAGTACGACAGTGAACAAAAGTACCCCTCTGGGTAAATAAATAATAGGCAAAATAATATAAAATAATTTGATTGTTTGTTTTTTAAAAGCATAACAGTGAATGACAGAAATAGCTGGGAGTAAAGATGATGTCTGAGGACTCCTATGTCCCTGTTTTCCTATGTAATGAAATAGCAGTTCAAGTCTAGTTGAAGACTCTCGCTACTGCTTCTAACTATACTGAATGAATCCAATATGCAGTAAATTGGTTTCATTTATCTTTTGTCAATTTAAACTGTTAAAATAGTATATAAGATGGAATTTTTAATTGAGTGGCTGTTTTTGTCATCAGCTCACAGTAAAAAAAAAAAAAAATCTACAAAAACATACAAGTAGACATTTTGTGTCCACTTTCACAGAAGATCTGCACTGCTAACATTCATTCAAATTTTTCTTATATGCTGATGCCAGCTTCCACAGTGAGCTGTTTAAAACCCAGTATTAGATGTCTGTGTTCTCATTTCTGCATTTAATTTCAGGTACTTCTCTGTATTGTGTTTTTTTCTCCAGCATTCTCTTTTTTCCTCCCCTGTAAGGAAGGCTTTTTGAAAATACAGTGAGTAACATTGTTCTTTAAAAATAATTTCTTCTAAACTTCCATTTTTCCTTCTTATTTTGAAAAGTTTTCGTGGTTGGAAAGAACCTATTTCCACAATTTACACCCCCATAATAACCCAGAGCAACCTACCCTACCTGACTGGGCACACTTAAAAGGAATTCATGCATTCATGGGGCTAGATAGGACAAATATATATGCAGTCATCCCCTTCATGCTTCTACCAATGCATTACATAAAGAACAGAACAAAAAATATCTGAAGATTGGATTTACCTGTTGGTACTGTCGGGTGTTTCATCAGATTAAAGTCAAAATGGAAAACAGCAACTTAATATTAAAAAACCTGCAGTTTCACACTTCAGATTCTTCCATTTAGTTAAAGTAGTACATTTTACGTTCACTTGTACATTTAAAGTGTTCTAGAATTTATAGGTATAAAGATACAGTCCTCACAAGGACTACTTTTCATGGTTATCTGCTAAATCATTGCCCTGAGAAAGAGCAATCAAGTCTCCATTTGCTTTATAAGATAAATGTTGGTCTCTCAATTGCTGCACCATCACAGTGCTGGGCACCACCCCACTGCTTCAAATGGTATGCACTTTGTAATTGTCATTAAACTTGCTAGCACAGATCCAAGGGACTAATCCCTTGAATCTTGTCTGTCATTATTGTGCCTCCAAGAGACACAATTTATGAACTCACTACACTTTTGTTGTCACTAAACTGCCCAGCTATGGCCTTTTTTAAAGAGGGGGGTTTTTTTCCCACCATATAGCTGAACACATATACAATAGTTCTGCCTGTTTACATACTTCTTAAGCCCCACTATTACGTTACAGTGTTGATTTCAATGAAAAAAAAACACACACACAAAAAACCTTCTCAGATTTAATTGCTTTTAAAAGACTAAGAAGACAAATAGCTGTTCAGGAGGGAAAGCAGCAAGCAAACAAACACAGAAAGATCCTAGCTCCAAAACAGAAAGACACAAGAGACACAGTGAGGGGAATTCTGTGAAGCAAAAGGTTTATGCCACCACCAGTCTTCTCTTAAACACAGAAAGCATTTCAGATTCATGCATACTTTCTCCTTTTCATACTAATAACTGAACATTGTCAGAGCTAAACACACCATGAAGTGTATTGATTGTGCTGTGAGAGATGTCTGACACAGGGAGAAACATTTGCTACAGCTGTGGTCTTATCAACTACCACAGAGCAAGAAGGGCAGTGAGGGAGAACAGACTGTTAAATTCATCCATTAAAAAAGAGGACACCACCAAGCTCTATTCATTCTGACCTTGTTAATCTGGGTCTGTCTTGTAAACTATATTTTTATTCATATTTACAAGTCACTGGGTAAATTCAGACTATAAAATTGATTACAGTTTAAATCCTTAAAGGACCAAGACCATAATAGATAAACCAAGAAAAATTAACAAATTTGGACTGTAAATCCAGGAAACAATGCCTGTTAATAAGACAAGGTCAGACCCGTATTTTGGTAACGGTTTGGGCTAGGTCAGAGAAATAAAAAGAAAGAAGGCTTTAGTCCTTTTATACATGTAGATATGAGAAAAGTAATGTGTTATGCAATGTGTACAACCTCCTCAGAATAAAAAAGTATGATTTTTTTTTCCTTTTCTATTTTTCAAGAGAATTCAAACTAAGGAGGAGCCCTTGACCACTCTTTTGTTCCTCTTCTTTTCCTTTCTTTTTTTTTTTTCTTTCTCTTTTTTTTTTTCCCTAGAAGAAAAGGACTTGAGGTATAGGGATCATGTGCACTTCAATTTTCCTCCTTCAGATATTCCTTTCTCAGTTTTACTTGCAGCCAAATTCAAAGAATGCGTACACAGAAGATTAAAGATTTACTTTACTTTGTAAAGGTGTACAATGTTTTGGGAAGAAAATACATACCATCATTCACATGTAGAGATAGATGATTATAATGCAGAATATTCATAGCCTGAAGATATGATTCCTGCAAAGATTCCAGACTTACAAAAAATTCCAGCAAGAGGGAACTCAGAGCAACAGGGTGCAGAGAAAGTCATAGAACAAACTGTGAGTAAGGGGCTTGTTTTCTATATAGTTAAAAAAGAAGAGGAAGAAATAGCAAATCTCTGTGGTTAGAAGAAATAAGAGTGAAGTCTTCTTGCTTTGATGACAATGCTTTGTCATTTACCCTTTGCCTAAAGCCAGTTTCCATCCCCCTTCTATTAAAAGTGGGGGGAAAAAATAAGGAAAAGCTTTTCAAAGTTATGATAGGCATCTTGAGAGAAAATCTCTCAGAACTTGGGTGTTGAGAAGCTCTCTAGGAGACAAAAGTCAACTAAGAGAAGATTCCCATAAAGACACTTCAGAACTATGTGATTTTTCAATTGTGCAGTTCACCTTCCCTTTGGGATGGTGACATCTAAGGTGCTGTACAGCTGTTTGCAAAATCCTTATAGACAATGTGAAGCTCTTTGAGTTCTCTTTACTTCTAAGCAATGTTAAAATCCTCTTGAAGTGACTCCTCACACACAGAATTGCTAAGATGGTGTAAACACTGTGACCTTAAAACATAAAAAATTCTTTGCTCTGGTCTCCCATTCATCTTCTCCAAGAAGAATGCTTTTTGTCTGATGAAACAGGACTGCAGCAGAAAGAATAAAAAAAGCTCAATTCTTCCAATTGAAGAGATACTGTTTCAAGGCCGAAACTGAGCCTAATACAAAACCTGAAAACAAACTGCTGGAAGAGAGAAATTAAGTATATTAAGTACTGTTAAACACTGTTGCAGATTTGCCACCACACTGGTAACCTGCAATGAAGCCTTATTCAGGACAGAAAAAATAAAACTCAACAAAGAAAGGCAAAGGAACAATATTGCCATAGTATGCATTCAAATCCATAAACAGCCCAGGAAGTTCAAGGGAATGTTTGTCCTCAAAAAGTTCTGTAATCCTTTACTCAATCACTTTAAAAATAATTCATAAGAAAATCTTAAAGTTGGAATAGGATACTGAAGTGCAGCAGAGTGTACTTTCATTCATAGCAATGGTTTTATAGGCAAAATACCTATCAGTGGAACTATATTCTATGAAACTTTGGCTTCGAAGTTCAAGAAATCAGTGGGTGAGCCCTGAAAGTGTGCTCATATTAGTTTTTCTTCAGTGTAAACACATCAGCTCTATTAGATTGACGAGGTGACACTTGTCAAATAGTACCTTTTTTGCATTTTTTAGCTTCACATCCTACACAAAGTACCTTATTTAGTTTCCTGTAAAGTGTGGATCTGTTTATCCTCTAGAGGTGTCCTGTTTTGAACTGGGATCTGACACTGCGGATTTCCACCTGAAAACTTTGATATTCATTTATAAAATGCACTAAAATTCTTTATCTTTTTTACTCCTTTTGTGAATCATTTCAATGACTATGTCAAGAATGTTATTTTAGAAAAAAATATAGAAGCGGATTTAGGTTAGTTAAGAAACCTTCCACAAAATTTGGAGGTCCCAGCAAGGCATAAGACATTACAGACCACAAAGGGAGAATGAGACAAAAATGGAAATAACTGAATGAACAAATTCTTCCCTTTGAAAAGAACTGAGAAGAATCAACTGAAAAAGTTAAGGGGTAACATAAAACATTTTGCAGAAATTTCCTTGTTCTCTAAAATATGGTTCTCCTTCAGGAAGAAACTGTATTAAATATGGTGGGTACTTCACCAGAAAGCCTGTAGAAAATCCACCTTCACTAGAGACAAAATCAGCCTCATAGAGCTAATTTAGAAAATTAAATAATCCAGTTTATTCCTTTCTGTGCAATATCTCCTATTTCACACATATATACACGCAAAATGAATATAAAAGAAGTATCTAGTAAATTTGTGATATCTCCCTGATGATGCTGAGCTCAGGGAAACAAAAACTGAAGTTTGTTCAGAAATAGCTAAAATATTAGGAAACAGTTTCTAATTACCTCTAACTATATGTGGCTGACTACTCCAGTAATATATTTTATGAAATGTGTGGATATACACATTTATGGAAGGCTAAGAAAGAAGAGATTACTGAGAGAAATTAATCTACAAAGTCTGAACTTCTGAAGAGCTGGCCATAAAATTGTTAGAAAATTCAATTTCTTCATATGATTGAATAGCCTGGAAAAGGAAACCTGGTGCCTTTTTTTTTTTTTTTCTTCCATGTGAAGCCCTATCTATTCTCTTTTCTCAAGTGATTTAACATTTCAATTCTTCATTAAAACTATAGACTCAAAACACTGGAATCATTTACTTTTCTAATTACCAAAATTTCTCAGTAACAGTAAAAAGTCACATAATATTTTAAAGATTCCTTTCCATAACTTTCTAAGATATTTAAATATGTTTTAATGTAACTCAGAATAATACAATGATCCATTTTTAATATTTATTTCCCATTAATAGATGTTTTGTGATTGTCAGTGAATATTGTATTTTCAAAGCAAATACTTTTAAAGTAATATAAAGAAGGCTGTTTTGTTTTTTTTCAAAGTCAAAAAGACATACAGAAAACCAATTTTTTTTAAAATTTAATTTTTTTATTTATTTTGCTTATTCACTAAGGACAAAATTTTCACGATCAAAATAAAACCTTGCCAGCTTCATATTCACCTTCTTTTCCAACATAAAGTCCTATATTTGTACAGAGTGTTCTGTAGGCTGTGGTTATTTTTTCATCTGTTACAACTTTTAAGGAATATAGAAGATATATTCAAGTGCAATAACCCAACAGATTACTAATTTGATATCACTGATCTCTCACTTGCCCCAGGAAGGTGAGATGGTGGAACAGGACTGAGATGTTATTCAACTTTTACTTAAACCGAAAACTACATGAGTAAGTATAATCCATTTGAAGGTAAAGCTTTAAACAAAAGGTTAAAAATGCTAAATTACAAGCTGCTATGTAACACAATGTCTGTGCTTGCATTGTTCAGACCAAGACAATAAAAAGGTCATTTTGTTGAGAAATAAGGATTAGGTACCTATTGCATGATTTGCCTGTTACCATTTGGATCTGTATGTAGGCAATAACTTTTACAAATTGCCACATTAAAGACCATGAATAATAGTGAAAAAAGAAGAGGGAAAGGAGTTTTTATATTATACTTAGTTTTGTTTTGCAGCAAAAAAGTAGCTAAAATATTAAAACCGGGGGGGAAGAGAGAGTGTTATTAATTCTTTTTGAGAACTTGCTCTTTACACTGGAAAAACTCAAAGGAATAATGTTTACAAAAGCAATGAGAAATAATAGGAATATAATCAGAGTGATGACATTTTAACCAGATGCACAGCTAGTTTCTAGCTCTGAACAATATCATCTCAGTATGAAAATAATAACAAGTCTTTTTTTTTATCCATTCTGGCAATGTAAATGTGAAGTGGAGAACAAAACATTAAGAAATCTAGTTTCAGAAATACAATCAGGCTGTACCTGAAAAGTAGAGGAGCAATACGCAGAAGTACAGATCAGTGAGAGAACCCTGACAAACACTGGTTAGTCATTTTCAACTGTGGAACTCATGACACTTAGACAAGTAAAAGTTTTCCTTAGTGTTTCCATATTCAAAATTAATAGAAACATCACCTTCCTAACACTTTTATAAAATGTATCCTCAATTATACTGTTTCTTTCAGAAAACAGTGTGAATTTTATTCACAGAAACAATGAATTGTTATTGTTGGAAGGGACCTCTGAAGATCATCCAGTTTTAACCCCTTTGGCCAATGCAGGGTCATCTAAAGCAGGTGACACAGGAACACATCCAGGTGGGTTTTGAATGTGTCCAGAGAGGGAGACGCCACAACCTCCCTGGGCAGCCTGTTCCAGTGGTCTGCTGCCCATAATGTAAAGTTCTTTCTCATGAGGTGAAACTTCTGGTGGTTTGTTGTTTTTGTTTGTTTTTTTTTAATGGCCATTACTATTAAAGAAATTACTATTAAACATATTAGTGCTTGATGGTAGATGATGTGAAAAATGCACCAGTACTGATAATGCCCTTCATATTTTGTGTTGCATCAGAAGCCAAGATAGAAACCTCAACAATTATGAAATGTTTTATCCAGGGATCTTTTGTGTTTTTATAGATAAAAAAAACCAGGAATCTTGAAGCATGCTACAGTCACACCAGATATTAATAAAAAGATCAAAAATCTATGTAAGGCACAGAGAAGGTGGAAAGAACAGTGAATAATCTAACAAACAATCTAACAAATCTAACCATATGTATGACAGAGCACAAGACTCAGAGGTAGGCAGATCATTTTCCAGCAGTCAGTAGTAATTGCAATAAACATAGACTTATGCAATTAGGAAAAGATGATGGAATAAATTTATCCAGAATTAAAAGCATGCAGGCTGGCAGAGGCAATTATAATAACACATATGCAGTCAATATATTCACTAATTAAAAAGGCAAGATGGAATATGGATGTATTGGGAAATAACAGGGAAATGCATCCCATTCAAATATAATTCAGTATTTGAGATATAATTCTTTGGAAGACTCCCCAGTTGGCAGCAACAGCCCAGAAATTGTGCCGTCTATTATATATAAACCACCCTCTGAGTGAATACTTGTACAGCAGCACCAGTAATCTCAGTCCCAGTTCAGAAGAACATAAATAGTTTGGCCTAGTTCCAAAATATGGAGTATGTTTCTGATTTTCCTCTCATTGAGCATCCGTACAATTCTCATCAGGAATTTCCACTATGGGACATTGTAAAAGCACAAGAGACAGATTTTCTGATTTGAATAATTATCCTTTAATGAGCAAAATAGTATCTTATGGTAGCATTTGTCTGATGCAGATTAGATAAAGACAATGACAACAATGCTATGCCATTACACTGTTTATTCAAAGTAAAAATTACATCACCCACAAATACCCAAACTAGATTCTGCTTGAAGTCCCTGACCTGCATTAGTATTTATTACAACTGGATTCCTGGACCTCAGTAATGTACAAGCATTGTAAAAATTATGTTCTTAGTATTATTTATGTTGAGGTGAAGGGACAAACAGATAAAAGATGCACAAAAGATATGATAAATAGCAATAAGACTCTTTCACCAGCATTTACAAAAGCTTTTCAGAGGACATACAGACCATGCAACAGCACATATACTGGTGACCTCATTTAAGTAATCTGCATGTTCATTGTATCTGTTAGTGAACTTAAGCTTCATTTAAACTCTCCAAGAGGCAGTTTATCCAATGAAATACTCCTGAAAATAAAATGTACTTTCAGCCACATGCATTGGCAAAAGGTTTCCAGGTAATGGTTGCATGAGCTCATGAAGGGAAAGAAAGTCATAGTGCCCTATTAGGCTGTAGGGGTCATTCAGTAACTATAGTTCCCAAAGGCAGGAAGGGTGAAAGGAGGTAGCAGATCATGCTAAGGTATGGAAAGATGACAAGATCCATTCTAACACAGTAGAAACAATAATTACGAACAAGTCCTAACACAACATGGAGAGGAGAAAAATGAGCGGGCTATGCCAAAGAAGAATCTTGAATGCTATCTATACAGAGCTGTACTGAGCCTGGAAAATCTGTTCTTCATCACTACATGTCACTGCTTCCATCACCAGAAACTTCCTTCTATGAGACTGTAGGAGTCAGAACTATGAATTCATTGCATAAAAACCTTGGTCTCCTGAGAATGCATGAAATAATTTAGGAAAATCTGTGTAAAAATTAACACTTATCAAAGCAGCAGGTATAACACAGCAGCACACATTGGCAAATTTTATCGTCAGAAGGGAAGAGATACCATAAAGATCACAATTCTTCAGCAAATTCTGAGTGACCTGTGCATATGTGATAAATGCACACCTATTCATTTCCAAGGCTGTATCCTGGTCTGCTTCCCATTTCATAAACCCACAGGTCAGAACTCAGTTGTTTGGTTTAATCTTTGCCCTGCTAGAATGATTGGTGCTTGGGATGACAAAATGAGTGAGGAAACAATGAATTGCAGTCAAAGGAACTCTGCTAAACACCCATTTTAGTTACCGAAACAATCCTTCTCCCCAGCCAACTAGTGAGACATATATGTCTTATGATTTAGGGAGAAAAATCTTGAGTAATAGTAACTTTTAAATTAACTCTTCAGAAAATCTCCTGATTTCACTGTGTCTTCTTAGACTAGGCTAACTATAAATAGCACTGTCACTGTCAAAACTCTCTTTTGGAGTTCTTTAAGTAGTTTACATTCCCAGTGTCTGTGAACAAGAGCAATTTATGTCTGAGATGTTCTAATATTTTTGAGAAGAATTTACTGGAAGGTTGCTAAGAAAACAGTTTGTCCTTATTTGAGAATAGAATAACTATAACCATAGGTGAAGTAGAAAAGTGAATTTAGTAAATCCTCTAACTGGAATTCATAATGAGCAAAAAAGACCCAATAGCTGGCAAATGTCTGGAAGTAATCTCCAAGCTGAAAAGGTGGAAGTTAAGGGAAATTTTCAACTGATGTAAATCATCTTGTTTATGTAGACTTGAGTGGAACCATGCCCATTATCACGTGAGAATATGGTCCAATTGTTTTTAATAATCTCTTTTTAAAATAATAAGCTATTTTAAATAATGTAAGCACTTCTGTAATGATACAGGACAAATATTTCTTTAGCCTAAAATACTACTTCTTGCAGTAGTGAATGAAGGATGCTCAGGAAAACAAAAAGAAGACCCCAGATTTAGACAGAAACTTGAAGGGTTTTTTTGTTGGCTGCCAGCATTTCGAGGTTCTGGGATTTTCTGATCTGAATTTCAATACATATGTTTACTATTTATTTGGTTTTGCTTTCCTGAAAGTTTTTTCGGGCTCATCTTCAATCGTTGAATACTAGCTTGATATTTTCAGATATTACAGTCAGTAAAAATTGTTTTTCTGAAAACCAGTCTTTGATTATGTGAATTTTTTGCTTTCTTCATGTACATTATTTTGCATTCACTGTCATTTAATTTCACCTCTCATTTTAAACACTCACTCACTCTGGCTAGACTCTTCTTCAACTCTCCAGACTCAGGTTGAGATTTAATTATCACAAATATTGTAGTATTTAATACTGTTTCAATTCAATTTTCATTCATTTTCATTTCACTTAGAAATAGGGCAAACAGCAGAGTCTACTATCAACACTGATAACTTTCTTACATCTTAAAAATTATCATGTACTTACATCCTTTATTTTATAGCTGTTAAACATTTATTAATCCATAATAGCCACATAATAGTTCAGTTTCCTTTGGTGAGAAACAGTATGTAAAGGAAAATAACTAAGGTACCTCATTAGACTAGTAGACAGATTCTGTCCAGAGAGATTGGTCTTTTTCATTACATTATGTAGTATACCAGAGTAAATGTATATTCAGTCACATATAAAGATTTTTACTAACCTGAAAGCTTTTCCAATTTTTTCCAGCTATAACAATTAGATTAATAAAAGATGCCATTATTCCATTCAAAGCTTAGCCTCTTAAGCTACTATGGCTATACGTTCTAATATGTCACTAATTATCCAAAGCAGAAATAAATTACATTTCTCAATCCTTTAATTTTGTAATAGGGTTTTCTGAGAAACTAAAAAAAGGTTTATATCTGTTGTCGCACAAAATCTGAGAAATCTAATCACTTATTAGACATAAGTAATAATAAAACTAGAAACAATATTATGTGTTTTGGAAACAACATGAATTGTTATAGCTAGTTTTTAACTTGCTAACTTATTTTCACATTTAAATTACAGAAAGCCAAGAAAATGTCAGCCAAAAATATCAGAAGTACAATAAAACCAAACAGATGTTCTAAGGGAATGATTGTCAGGTTGAAAGGAGAATCTTTTAACTTCCTGATGAATATCATATTCCATAGTCTGCAGCACTTTCTACAGAGGGCTGAAAGCAGTCTTTTAAAGCTTTGGAAATGCAAGTGGTAAAGGAAGAAGAAGTTCAGTGCTAGATCCACGTTGGGCATTCCTCCATGACAGTATGTGATGCTTCACCACTGCCACCAAGATTCATTACAGCTCAATATTCTTTAAAACTAAGATCTGTTTTATGATCATGTTTTTCCTAAGGAACTTACATGTCCTGATTTATATGTGCTACGTAAAGTTATGTTTGGTGCTAAAAAAGCACCTCTCCCTTGTTCTTCCTGCCATAATGGTGTGACAGCAGAGCCCTACCCCTAAGCATAGGACAAGATGCAGCATGCGAAAGTGTTGGGAGGCTGGAGTAAGTGTCAGCAGTTTGTGCACTCCTTCCAAAACCTCCTGTTGATTCAAGGGATCTTTATGTTCAGTTTTCTCTTGTTTTGACAACACGCTATATTATGATTTTAGAGGTCTTCTCCTGCCTGAAAAAAAGCTGAACAAAACAAAACCCTGGGTACATAAATGTTGATGTTATTTTGCCTGATTGCTAACCCACAACAAACTGCTTGTTTTCTGTAGAAAACCATCTTTTGAGACTTTTATACTAAACAAAATTTTAGCCTTATAAGGAGTCACTAATTAATAACACAAAAAATAGAATTTGATTCTAGCAATATATACATTTTGCATGCCTCATGAAATTGTTTCTTTCCACTGTGCCCTCCCCATACAGGCCCTGACACCACCACCAGCCACACTGTGTGCCTTTGCACACTAGGGACAGGACTGTAAAGACAGCTTAGCACCAAAGTATCTGTCCATGCATTCACAAACACTCATAACTCAGCAGCTTCAGTATGGCTCTGAAGTCCATGTTTTTAATAGAGATTCAGCACTCAAAAATCTGAGCTTCAGAAACCATTAAATCTGATGCTCAAAAAAGATCTGAGCTTTTCAGAAGTCCTAACTGAGTAAATCACAGATCTTGAATAGTTCGGTAACTCCTTTGTTCCTTCACTGTCCAAGTACTACTATTAACTGTTCCTTTCATTTTTGCTGTCATTCCTCCATAGGAAAAATAAACAAATAAAAAATAGTCTTTGAAAGGAAAAAAGAATGAAAGAATGAACCCAGTGAGGTCTTCTCAACTGCAATAAACTGGGACCACATCTTTTCCTTTTCCTCACTAGAAACATAAGAAAAAAAAGAGGCAGAAATAAACAAGCAACTTTCTGAATATGTCTTTTCTGCTTCATTTTCATACCCAGACTCTCTCTAAATGTCTTGTTCTTACTATATAACATAGAAAATGGGGAAACACTGATGGTAAATGGGAAATCAAAAAAATACTATTTTAAAAAATGGATAAAAAAGCAGCACTGAAAGCCCGAAGCATGCATTATCAACTGCATGGTTTTTCAGAATATATTTTATGAAACTGTTAAAAGTTAACTCTTTTGGTTAAAGGTTCAGTATTAAAACAGATCAAAATAATGTGTTATAAAATTGTAGTATAAAATGTGCTCACTTACATCTTTCTGGTTAAGTGTCAGAACACAACCTGCTTCTTCCATGAAACATATGTTATGGTTCTCATCAGCAACACCCCACATGAGCATCACAGTGCAGTTGCCAAGGAATAATCAATTGAAATTACACATATACTCTGAGCATTGGAATAGTGCCTGGCACACACTGACTACCATCAGGGAAGACACCACAATAAGTTTGGAGTTTTGCTTTAGTGCATTTATCAAACCACATAGTGGAGGTTTCTTCTGCTAATCTATCAAGATGCAGAAAGGTTTAAAAAATTTTGCATGATTAGATAATTTAAAGATGGGAGTTTTTACAACCTGAATAGCCAACAGTCACTGTAATTGTAAAAATAAAGTAAAAATTTCTGAGATATTTTGTAATCCCAGATACTCTCCCTTTATGCAGGCAATTACATGTAGTTTTTGCATGCTCAGGGGCCTATAGCTTCATGGCACACCAAGTAACAACCAGACTTATCCAAAGTGATAGCATTAATGGCATTCATTTAGATCTCAGAATTTGCTATTACAGTGTTCCTTTATAGTTCATACATTACAGCTCTGGTCTCTGTGCAAACAGTGGGCTCCATGCAATGACCATCAATGGATGACTTGATGAAAAGATTGTGAAGTGTCTAGCTGAACCATTTAATTGGAGTTTTCCTTCCCTCACTCTTTTCTCTCCAGATTCTCATATTCAGTATTGTATTTAACAAGCAATGATAAACCAGTGCTCTCTTAAATCATTGACCTAGACTCTACAATGTCCTCTTGGCAATACAGCTTACTTAGCACAAAAAATCATCATGGCTAGGCTTCACAAATGAAGATTTGGGAAGGGCACTACCCACACTTGCTGCAAGTGTGCTGGTGGCTAAAAAGGCCGATGCAGAATAGACAAGTCTGGTCACAAAAGGCACAGCAGAACATCTCCTTAGGCAACATTGGTGAGGAATGGTTCTTTCTGCATTGTCTTTTCTCCTCAAGACTGATTCTCCATGTGTTCTCAAAGGAAGCAGCAGCGTCATGATGGGTTGTCTCCATGAATCCTGATTGGAGGCCAGAGTGGACCATTGATGGCAGTCAATATGGCCGAGGCTGAGGTATTGTTTCAGGGAGTCGTTATACCTCTTCTTCGAGGCTCGTCTCTTGCAGCTCCTCTCTTTGTCTTTGTTTTTGTTTGGCCGCATCGGAAGATGCCGGTTGGCCGCAGTTATCCAGCTGGATGTGGAGATGAGCTTTGTTTAGGCCACCTTTACTAGGCACCTCTCTGTGTGGAGCAAGCAGTACTTAAAAAAGGCTGCTTGGTTGTTGAGGATGCTGCCCTACAAGACTGTCATCTCTGGGGGTCAAGTCTCAAATGACCAATATCCTGAACTGCCTGCATGCAGGGTTGGGTTTGCAGCTTCCAGCTGCTTCCTGTCACCTGCTGTTTCAACCCTCCCCTGTCACTACAGGGCTTTGCAATGTGGGTGAACCCTTTGAGCTTGCACAATGGATTTTTCAGGTGAGGTACAGAGCGTGCAGAACTGGCCCCACCCTTTACTCCTAAGGTTCATCTGCCACGGCCTAGCAAGCTTGGACGGTGACAGTGGATACCTCAGAACATCCTTCTCTTAGATGGATAGCCTTACAGGGCTAAGCAAGCTCCATCTGCCTGGGTTTGGAGTTAGAGTTGTCCTTCTCCTAGGATGGTTGCCAGGGGGCTAGCAAGCCCATCCTGCCCGTGGACACACTTTGTCTGACCCTTCAGCTGAGACCTGTTTAGCATGGGAGACCCTACCAGAGGCACATACCACTGCTAGCATAGCACACAACCTCATGAGAGCACGCAAGCTTCTCCCCCGCAACAAGGGGGTGTCCCCAGAGAAGAGTGCAAAAAATAAATACTTGCTTTAACCATGTCCTTCTAAATTTATTAAGTAATCACTGTTTCTTAATATAGAAGAAATAATGAATTATTGCTTTCCTCCACTCTTCCCCAAATCACTCTTGATTACAGAGCCTATCTATATTAACTTTCTCTGTCCCTTCTTTTCCATGTCTATCTGGTCCACATGAACAACCAGGTCAGTGCGTAATCAAATCTGTGTATGCCCACTGTGCTTTTAAAGGAAAGAAACTCTTCAGATAATGTTTACCGCACAGCTTAATACACATGGGTTTCATATAACCTACAGTCCAATAAAAGATAACCTACAGTTTAATAAAAGACATTTCAATAATAATTTTGTAGTAATGCATAGTTCTAGTAACTTCAGATACACACTGATCTAATTGCAGAAACTGTTATTGTGGCACTATTCAGCATGCAAGCAACCATTCACTCATTGCAGACTTACCCTCCCATTTATGCTTACCCTCCTTTTCTCAAAGCAAATGTTTTGAAAGTGAAACCCACTTAACTAAATTAAGACAACATATTTAGTAAACTATCTTAATTATTAATCAATTTGCAGTTTTACTCACTTGTGCCTACTTTGTGTAATAGACATTTATTAAGCTTTTCTTTTTTATATCATGAATGCTGCTAATGTGCTTTGAATTGCTCAGAGACGATCATGTATAACATTTGGTTGCAAATGATATTAATTGCAAAATTCTAGATCCAGAGGTTCTGTGCTGTGGGATTTTTCTTTGCCTATCAAAACATTCTGAATCCCTGTGTTAATTTCTTTTGGTTTCAGCCTATAAATATCATTGAACTAATAACAATTTTAAAAATCACATCTCAGAAATCACTTGCTTATTTAAGTAAACACATATGTGAGTCAAATATATTAATAAGCATATTCTTATGATGTTCATAATTAATCTTACTATAAATATAACCATAAAGTAACATATACCTTAAGGTAACAGCAAATGCAGCAAATGTATACTGTGTGTATTTAGTGAACAACTAGAACATTTACTCAATATACACAGCAACAATGAAAAATTTAGCTTTTTTCTGTTTGTAAATTATCAGGAAATGTATTTCAGCATATACAAAACATATTAACTATTCAAAGAAGTCAGGAAAAATTGGAATGAATATTCATAGTCTCATTGTCTCCTACCTATTTTTAATCAAACCCTAAACACATTAGTTAAGAATATTTCAGTAAATGTTGGTCTAAAATATTTATTTTTTAAAATTTAAATAATTCATTTGAAGGAAATACTTTAAATACAACCTTACTTTTATCTGAATTATTGAATGTTTTCCATTATATGAAATTTCTGAGAATTAGCAATCAAAATGCTTCCAGTTCATAGTAAAGCTGATATTCTCTGCACAAAATTTGATGGTGATGATGTTTTTAGTTTCCTTTTTCCTTTCCCCAGATTTTTTTTTTCTTAATCAAGAATATATAGAATTAAAACTGCTTTCTAACCACTGCATCATGTGCTTTCTGTTCTTACTATATCACTGAGGACTCCCTACAGGTATATAAAAATCTCTTCTCTACACTGTGACAGTCAGACAAACTAGTGGGGACTACTCAGGCTGTAATGTAATGCTCACTTATATCAATAGGAGTTCTTATTAACTGCTAAGGCAAATGGATCAAGCCCTAGCTTTCACATTACAAATATTGTCCTAGTTTAGCAGGTGGGACCAGTTGGCACTGTGTGGGGGTGATCAAGGCTGTGTATTCTACCCCCTCTA
>JAWWLZ010000001.1:82121397-82150584 GCA_035041345.1 Poliocrania exsul | reverse complement strand
TTAAATTGTAGTTCTGACTTATAATCTCTCTCGTGTTGAGTTCATTCCTCCTGCTGGTTTACCTTAAAACCAGCACAAATATTTATTACAAAAGTTCACAGCAACAGACTTGCAGTATCTACAAATCATATGAAATCATGACTGGAAATAAAATATTTTGTACAAAGTATGAAAATATGAAATATAGAAAATGAGAAGGTTTGTTAGTTCTCCATTAAATTTACATTTTTCCTCTGGGGGAAAAAAGTATTATCTATTAACCCTAATATTTAACTATTGTATATTAGAATGAACACCAGTAAAGTAGCTGTGTTAAAAAAACAAAACCAAAAACCCACAACCAAAAAATCATCCACAAAAACATCCCATCCCTAATAAGGGAATGTTTCCTTTCCTGTTAATATTGCCAAGGAAAATATAAGCAAACTTTTCTAATGTGCAACCTTTAAGAACAGATTCATTTAGAAGTTGTATCTTCCTTTGTGTCAGTCACTTGCAGCCTATAACATAAAATTTCAGTGCTGTGTTCACAGTCACTCCTCATTTTAAACAAAGAGAAACATGACTGTTTTATTTTACAAAAATATATGTACCAGGGAAGCAGGACATTGTCAGGGGTTCAGAGGTAGTGCCAGGAAAACAAGAGTTGTGTTGCAAGAGGAGAAGAGATCTGTAAGTACAACTACACCATATCAGCCTAAAATCTCTCCCACAGCCAGACCCTCCCCATCTGCTCAGCAAGTACTGGTGATGCCCTGGACCCCAGTTGCTGCTCATGTCCAGGCTACAGAGGGGACAGCAGTCTGCTCATCCTGCTAATTACACCTGTACTGCAAATGGTATAGTGCTCAGAGTCAAATTTGACAGTCCAGAAACACATAGCTGAACCCAGTGTCACTTGGAAAATTTCACGTTGTGAAATTACATACAAAATTTATATTAAAGATCTTTTAAAGATCAAAGTCAGATACCTGAAAGGTTCATGTTGCTGGGCATTTGATTTTGTGCTGCAAGAAAAGGCTGACATCTTTCTTCTCAGGGTTTGGGTCTGTGCAGCCTGTGCTCCAAGGGCAAACAAGATAATGACACTGTTTAGGAAGCCCTGCTGAGCCCTTCAGTTCCACTCTAAAACAATATTTAATGTTCACCTTGTAAACTGAGGCCTGAATGCCATGTTGGTCACAGGAGGTTAAGTGGACCCAAGTCTTCCGGAATCTTCACACTGAGAAGGACAAGCTTTGTCACGTTCTGGTTGGAGTCTCCATACAAGAAAAATAGTCCCTTTGCTCCCACACAAAACTGAGGCATTAAATTAATTGGTAAGATCCATCCTTGTAGTGGGATACTCTGTATGTCATTAACCCTACAAGTTTAGCAAAATGGTTATCTGAAAAATCTCCAAGATGAACATCTTTTAATCAGCCAGACAGAATCAGTTATACACTGAAGCCTGATGCCCTTGTATAAAAGTGGATATTGAATACTTGATTAGACAAAGCCTCCGAAACTAAATGTCCTGTGGGTTTGAGAAGTGAGCCTACATGACATCTGGACAAAAAATGCTGTGCAACCAATTAGTATCTTTCAAAAGGGCATTCCTGATCCAGCAGGGGCCAGAAAATCCTAACGGGTAGAGGGAACTTTCTCATCTCCCTTGGATCCACGTGATTATATAAACCAACAAAATAAAAACCAGGAAAAAACTAGAAAATGTTGATTTACTGTGTCTTTAGAGGTATACTCACAGTGGGATTATTTTTCTATCAGGGTGGAAAAGAACAAAGCATATGCAGCCTTCCTCACCTAGGAGAGCCACTGAAGCTTGTTTTTGCGTTTGGTTGAGCAACATAATTACAGGCGATTGTTTCAATTGATCAGGTACAAAGGAAAAAACCTTCTTGTCACTTCCTCTCCACAACACTCAATCAAGACAGTGTTAGTCTATGAAAATTCATCAGACAGCATCATAACAATAATTGTATCTATTCAGAGGAAAAAAACCCCACTTCTATGGACAAAGTAAGTCCCTGAGGATTTTTAAGTCCTACTCAAATTCCAGCCAGATTTAACAAAATATTCTAAAATAAGTTGCCTAAATTTGAACATTTAGGGAACTCATGAGTGTGTTAAAAATACTTTTTTTAGCATGGGTATAGCTTATATATTAGCATACATATAGCATGCATACTTGTAACTTGTAACTTGATATTGTTCTACTCTATATGAAAATGTAGAGACCTATTATATTTAGGTTTCAACTACTGAACAAGGCAAATAAAAGCACAGTGTTTTAAACTGAAAATTAGAGTATTGCAAAGCAAAAATATTTCTTGTTTGCATTTTCAGTGCCTACTTCCAATGGTACATTTTGCATACTCTATGAAAAAATAGTTTCCTTTCTTCTCTGAAGTATGTAGACATGTATTTATTTGTTTTAAAGAAGTTTATTCTATATATGTGTTTATACTGTCCCAAAGTTGCTACAAATAATTTTAAGACACACCAAAAAAAATTCTTCCAGGCCTAATAACTACTACTGGAAATGGATATCATGAAAGGACAAAGGAATTGAGAAGATTTTTAGAATATCTGGGAAACCGAAGGGTCTGGAATTTTCCTCTTGACTCATCTACAACCCTCTCTTCCTCCAGATGTTACACTCCTTTTCACTCATTCCCCACATTCAGTTTATTTTATAGGCTTAGAAAAAAATAGAGCTATTGCTGCTCCATTTGCTTTTAGTTTACTTTCTTAGAATAAGGACCAAAGTATCTATTAAAAAAATACAGAGTCTATATCAGTCTTTAATGCTTAAGAATTATCCTGATTGCATGAATTAAAAAATCAGGAGGTTTTGTTTGTTTTTTGGGGTTTTTTGGGGGTTTTTTTTTCTGATTCTTTTTAAACCTTTTAACATCTCTTTTAAGTTTACATCACACAGAACTAATGTGCTGCATCCATGTTGTGGAGTATTTAAATGCAGTTTGAGGGATGTGAAAGTTTCTTGAACTTGCAATTAAGCGAGCGTATTCATGGCTGAGAATTAGGTTTCAGAAAAAATATGACAAGGTGTGTCACAAAATGGATTATATTTTCTTGAAGTTCCATATAAGCAAAAAATTAATGAGATACAAGTACAACATTTCATGGTATTTTTAAAGTATAACCATTTTTGGAGCTGTAACATTTAACTTATTTCTACTATCTTAATAAATGTTGAGACGTCAGCCTTATGGTTATGTTTACGTGTTATTTTTAGAAGAGTCATCAGACCTTGTGAGCACATTTAGATGGAACTCAGTTCATAACTATAAACCAGAGGACAGAGGACTAACAGTTAAAAGAGTTGAGAACTGACAACACTGGAAAAGGCACTAAAGTCACTACTTTTCCTCTTTCTCTAGATGTTTCAAGGCAGTAATATTTGCAGAGTTCTATCATGTTCCTACACCATTCCTGTCTTCACCTAATCCATGCTGACTTTCTTCATTAGAAGTTTTATAAGCTCCTTCTCTTACTGTGATATTACCTCTAAAACAGTTAACTTTTTCATCTTTATAATACTTACTAGTCTTTAGTCCTTGACCTTATTTCCTAAATTTTGAGCATTTAAATTTTATTGCTACCTGGATCTGGCAACTGCTGCTTTTATTTGATCACACAGAAGTACAGAGAATAGAAAGTCAGTAATAGGAGCTTTACACTTTGCTGCAGTTAAAATTTAAATTGCTCTCCAGAGTCAGTGACTTATAGAATTGTACTTCAGAACAGCACTTTTTTTTTTTAACAATATGATTAAAATACTTCTTCCCATCAATTAATGAGCCAGATCCAAAAATTAGAGGATTTTTGCAGCTACAATTTAGGTTGTGCAAAAGCTAACTTTCAGCCATCTGTTCTAGATGGGTTTTAAAAGTGGTGAATGAAAGGGGTATTTTGGCTCTAATCAGGGTGCCGGGTGGGTGCCAATTGTCAGAAAGGTGATAACCATGGTTTGATTGAAATTCTGTGGCATTTTAGAGGGAAAATGCCATTGTCTAGTGTTTTCCATTTCAGGTTGAAATTTACTTTCACTTCTGACTCTATTCTGTCATCCTGTATTGATGATCTCCTGAGAGGAGGAAGGACAGGGATGTGGGACATCTTACCTGCAAAATGAGTTGGTAGTAGCCCTACATGCACTGTGCTCTTATATAAAAGTCAGATATATCAGAGTCAATGCAGCTCTGCCCCAAAGACAAAAATATTCATCAGCTTTGTCAGTCTTCTGTATTAATTTCTAACAAGAAGTGTGTGTTCTGGTGCCTGCATTCTTTTGTTAAACAAACAAACAAAAAACCAAACCAAACCAAAAGAAAAAACACAAAACAAAACAACAAACCAAAACCCAAACCCATAACTAAAAAAATACCACACCACCCCTCCCCCACACACAAAGCCAATCAAAACCAAACCAAATAAACAACTACTCTGTGTAGCAATTTCTTTTGTCTAAAGATGTTTGTACTGTGAGACCAACATGAACTGACAACCAACAACTTGTTTTGCACTGGGGTCAGATCAAGTGGAAATATAAGCTCTGTAAATATGGCAGAAAAAATTCACAATGAAAAGCAAATATATGCATTTACACACAAGACAGAGAAGAAAAAAACCCTACAATATTGCATTTAATTTAGAGAGGAAATGCTCGCTATATTTAGGAATCATCAAAGAATAAAAATATCAAATAATAAAAATTTTATCTGTTTGGGAAAAAAATCAAATCAAACAACAACAAAACAGACATCTTCAGTCAATTGTTCATATGAAGCAGAATTTGTGCAGTGGGTCAAGATTTATAGTGCTTTCAAATATATTATCTCCAGTGTCCAGACATACAGGCTATACAGCAGCTCCCCAATGCATATATTTCCTGATTTTTATTTTTGTCTATTATTTGTACTCTGATGCCAGATCCCAACATATAGAAGAATGATAAAAAAGGACACCTGGGCACCCATATGGACCCCTTCTTTTTAGGCAAAATTTACGTTTATAGAGAAAAATTTTGAACTTTTTTCAAAAAATTGTTCTTAAAAATTATTTTTTCAACCTAAATAAAAATTTAAAAAGCTAACCAACAGAGTTACTCATACATGAGTAAGTAAATACCGACACAAAACCACAGTTAGCTACATAGTATATTGGAAATAATTAGAATATGTTAGACATTGGAAATGTCTATATCAAAATAAAAGTAAGACTTTTCACATTAAATTAAAAGCAGAACTTGTAATCACTTCCATAATTTCCAGCAGTTTAGAAGTAAACCCACAGTGGTTCTGAAGGACTTCTACAGCAAAATGCAGACTATATGAAACCTGTAATTTTATCATGATTGTAAGACACAGAAGAAAGTATACTCATCAAGCAGCAAGAATGGAGTGCTCTGTGAAGAGGTAATTGACAGTTAAGACATCAATGGGAATTATTACTGTCAGACAAAGCAGCAGAAAAGGTGTCTACAGGTAAAAGACAAATTCTTCTCTAGGTATACGATCTGAAAGAAACTGAAAGCTCTAACTGATTTGTATATTTCAGAGTTTGGATAATGAATCAATCCTAACTTTCCTGCACATACCTTTTGTTTAACACATGCTCAGTCTTTTTGATTTCCATTTTTTTTTCAGCTATAATTTCCCCCTTTTTTCTGTTTATTCTTCTCAGTTGCAGAACACAGTATTTAAAAAACCCTGACTCTTCCATACACGTATAGGGCCTTTTTTATACACGTCTACCTAGATCAATCCTGATGACCTTAGAACTGAGACGTTGTTTAGCACTAAAAGCAACAAAATAATTCAGAATGTAAGCCAAATTTAGATTCCATCATGTTACATGTAGCAAACAACATGCATACTATATATGAAGCAAACAACTCTGAAATGGAAATGTCAACTATAGCCATATATATTCAAAATCAGCAAGAACCGTTCTCAAATATCACTAGCTTAAAAACAGTATTAGTGTCATTACTTTTTTATGGAAGCTTCCTGAACATTTGACCAACATAACAGAACCAAAAATATTAACCTGTTACAAGGCATTAGTGATAACTTTGGACCATACATTTTTAACTAACGAGTAATGACTTGTACCAAAATAATTTTTGTGAACAGGCCTTTAAAAATGGACCATGGTTGTAAACCACAGTTATAAGATCTAACTAATGAACATGATGTCTTGCCATCATTTGAGTTTAGCTGGCTTTAGTGTAGAATATCAATATTGCATGCAACCCAACATGCTGACCATAGCTAAATTGTCCCTGAGCTGCAAAATGCACTAAGGAGAAATGACATCTAAATAGCCATGTTGTCTAAACTATCTCTGCTAAAGGGCCTGACTAATTAGAAATTGGGAATAGCTACTCTATCAAGTATTTATTTACAGGACTTGAGAGATAAGTTCTTTATGAGAGAGGTTGGTGTCTTATGTTTAATTATCCAGGTGATTGAAATCTGCATTTGTAGAGGTCCCAGTGCACTAGTAGTCTTCCAAGCTCTATATTCCAGCATTATATTTTCACTCAGTATTTCCTTGAAGGACCACTAACTCTCAATTTCCATCATGATTAATATATTAGAAGAACTTTTTAATTAATGTGTTAGCTTTACCAGCAATATTTAGTGGCTGAAAGTATCAACAGAAGAGAATATGAATCACAGCTTCAGGTTCAAACATGGTTTCTATGCTAGAACTTAGAAACAGGCTTCCCTATCAACTCTGAATGTGTTTCAAGAAATTTGAAAGTAAGTGATGTTCTCAGTTTTTTCACCCCAAAATGTAGAAGCCCAGCACTATAATAAGAAATATTGTATGCACTTTACTGACACAGGCCAGAAATAACAGAAAAAATACCACTAAAGTTATGATTTATTAAACTTTCTAAAAACTTCATGAAGATTTCATTAACAGATAAATATGAAGCTAGAATTTTATGGACATAGTAAGTACCAAGTGTAAGTATTTACTTTCTTATGGAATTAACCAAAGATAATAAGTTTTAAATTTTTACTTTTATCCAAACTTTGTCTATACAGACAAGTTTTAAGACATGCAATTTCTTAGTTTGCTGAGCACTCAACAGCTGCAAATTCCCTAGCACCTAGTTAGCATTTTTAAAAAATTAGGATATTTATTTAAGGACAGAATTTTTCCAAAGTAATGTAGGCATGTAAAGCTCTTACTATCTGAACAATTTTTCCTAGAGTTTGGTTTTCTTTTTTCTAATGACATAATGTAACAGTATTGCCTACTACTAAAAATGTGGGACCGTCTGACAATGGTTAATTGTATTGCTAATCTTTGCACTCATCTTTTTTAGAATAATATCAAATTTTAGGGATCTTGGGATAAATTTTCTTATCAGAAATGGTTCAGCAATCTCATTGTCACTTAAAGAAAAAGACTGTTGACACTGTGGCTACATTTGGAATGGACTTGTTTAGAGGCATTGTTCAAATATAATGTCACATAGAAATTCCCAGGATTCTTGTGAAAAATTTTTATTATTGTCTTGTTTTTCATGGCTTCACATAGACTTACAAAGACAACAAATACACTCTTGGTATTTTTTGCCTCATCACTATAAACTTACCACTAATTATGAACAGAAAATATATGTGTAACTCTAATTCAACTAATCCCACAAAAATTGAACTGTCAGACTCTCTTATGCTCCATTTTCCCATTTTTTAAATTCTGTTCCCCTGGTCTTCTTTCTACTATCCCACAATTTTTTGTCTTTACCCAAAAAGGAATCTATTTGAGTAAAAAAACTTTTAGAAGGTCCACTGAAAAACCTCTTTTATATATGAATTATGTTATACCTCAAATGTCTTGTACAGACATCAGTGTACATCCCCTTGTATAAAAGTATGTGAAACAAGAGTCCTTTGCTGTTTACTCTGACAAGCAACAGAGGCGAATTCCAGTCACTACTCAGTCATGAGAATTTTGATTTTTTAGAGAAAGTTCATGATGTGAACATGTAAAATATTCATTATTAATCATCAAGTATCACACAATGTTATAAAGTATGGAGTCTATTTAAAGCTCTCAGATGTAATTTTTCATTGCATCTTCAATTTCAATTGCAATTGAATTTTATTATCCTGTGTGATATCTCTCTGTCCTTGAGACTTATAGGGCATGTTGACTGACAAGACTTACAGACCTGTTGACTGATAAGACAGATATAAAATAATTTATTTCATTCTTCTTCCTTCCTTACTTTTGGCTTTCCAAATTCCTCTCCTTGTTTTTTAATGCTGCAAAAATAACTAATAGTCTGTGATTAGTGCCAGCTTTGGATCTATCCAGAAGTTTCACCTAGAGAAACTGTGACAGATGCTTTTTGATTCATAATGTTTTCCAATTACTAGGCTGCTTATCATTCTTCATCCAGAGCTAATCTGTATTTGTAGCATTTCTGTAGCATACTGCTCCTAATAAGGAGCTGTTCTGAATCACTACTAAGAACCATTGTGGAAGATGTGGTAATTTTACTCTACTCAGCCACACCCTGATTGGTTTAACACAACTGACAAAGCTCCTATGTGCTTCAAGGCTGCATGCTCTAGTTTTATAAAAACAGCTCAATCTTTTTAGAATTGTCTTAACTTTGTGCTTTCAAAGAGATAATTTAGGCAGAAATATTTAAGGCACTGAGAGACAGCCTGACATGATGACTAGAAAACTGATACAGTCACAGAGGAATGCTCACTTAAGGAAAAGGGGTATAGAAATTATGTTTGTGGTGATAGCTTTTACTGAGGGACCACATTTTTTTCACCTACTCTGATTCAGAATACTGACACAACAGAGGAAATTGTTGAAATAGAAAATATGTATCTTCAGATTACTACAGCTATTTTTAGACAGTTGAGAAGCCATTAGTAAGAATGGACACAGTGAACAGTGTTGTAGAAGGAGTGACTAATTCAGCTTTTCCTAACTGTTCTAGGGTTTTGTCAATGGCTAATGCTGAGTCTTCACTGCTTCGAAATATTTTTTTACATTGTTTACTTCTCATCCACCTTATCTTAACAAACAAATGGATCATAATTCTTTGTATGTGTAACACATAGCTGTGTTGAAGGAGAGTTTGGGGAGGGGGTTTACAAATAAATTCTCAAAGGAAAATCCTAAGTAGACTGATGAAGCTGGGTCATAAATACAATAAAAAATGAGACCTAGAAATCTGGTTGAGTCAAACTTATCTGAAATTCAAACAGAATTCAAACACCTGACTCAATTCCATACAAAAATTATTGCATATACACACACTTTTATATATTCAAAATGCATACCAAGATTATTTGAATTAAACATATTGACATATTTGAGAACATACAGTATATTTAAATTGCACATAAAAATGTACAAGTAACATACCAAGGAAAAGCTAGATAAAAAGACAGCTCATTTAGAGTTCAACAACATGGTGATATGTCTGTCTGGTTGTCTGGCATATTCTAGCATCAGACTTTCTCACCAGTGCAGAGATCTCACTTCAGTTGTCAGCAGTAGGACAGTATAGAAATTACAATAGTGAGAGACAATAATGAATTTGAAAGGCTTGCTCTTTCTGTAAACCTAATATCAGATATAATATGCAGATATAATATGTTGAAAAATTAAATTGAAAACTTTTGAGAGGTCATAGTTACATGGGATTGTTGAATATATAATTTCAATATTTAAAACACAAATAAATACAAAGCAAATATTAATGATGGCAGAAATCAACACTAACCATCTGTCTAGTATCATTAGTCAGCATTTTCTTTAGCTATGTAGTAAAGGATGACTTGAGATTAATGTCACCACTTTGTGGATCCTCACAACCACAGAACCTGGCTTGACTACTGATGTTGAGATGAATGTGATTTAGGATTTTATTTCCCTGAAATTTAAATTCAAAAGGCTTTAGTTCCATCTAACTACTTCTTACAAGATAAAATTCTTCAATAAACCTGCAGGAATCATGAAGAAAAGGGTGGGAGAAAATAGAGAAAAATAAAAAAAGTTTTAGTTATGGATATCACAATGAGTACTATAAATATAAACTATTAAAAAAAGATCACATTGGAAACTCTTAGCTACTTTTTTATTTCAATCAAATAGAACTAAAACTTAAATAACAAAGCTGCTCAGCAAGTAAATTCTAAGAAATTTTTTGATATTGAGATTGTAAAATATAGTGTCTCATAGAACTTAAAGCTCTATCTTAAGTACTTTCCTTCAGAAGTTAATTAGGAAAGAAGAAAATTATGTTTGATAAGTACTTTTCAATCTTCCATTCCAAAAGTTTGAGAGAAAAAAAAAGGAAAAAAAATTGTAATAATTTAAAGTGACTATTCATCAATACTTTCTAGAAATTGATTATTTGACATGTGAGTAAATTGTTAGATGCAGTGCTGTAAAGTTCACTGAACACAGTTCAGAGTTAATTTCACTAGTATTATTAGCAGCTATGACTTAGCAGAAACTATTTTGTCAAAGTATTTTACTATAATTCTCATCAAAGACAGCACTTTAGAGGGCTATAGGGCATCTCAATAAAGACACCAAAGAACACAACAAACCTACTGTGTTTCACTATCATAATGATGAGATGAAGACATTATATCAAACTTTCTAATTTAGTAAGTAGGAAAAATAATTTGGAAGGTGACATTACTTTTCCCTTGTCATGCACACTTCATATATAAAAATTATATGATACAAAAAAAAAAAAAGCACCAAAGAAGGGCAAAGTTAATACATTTCTTGTCCTAACCAGTTGACTCAATTTTTCATGTCAATTTTGTCATTCAGAGTAGACTCACTCATCTCTCTTTGGGCTTTGATAGAAAGTCAGATATTTTTTGAAATTCTATACCTCTTGCAAGAATGTCACTGAATGTTTCAGGCAATTATCAGATTTAATTTTTGTTTAAAACTGTAGGGCAGATGTTGAGCTTTGAAGTAGGCCCACATCTAAGAAAACCTCAATTCTACTGTATCTTACATTCCAATATAGCCTAAAGAAACTTGAAAATGAATTTGCATCATGTTTAAAATATACATCTATATTAAAATTCCACTTATTTATAAAGCATTGCAATACACTTTTTATAGTGAAGAGAGGATCATTTTATTTTGATCCTTTCAAATTATTATAGCTTGCAATGGCATTTTTCCATTTCCTATAATTTGAAAGCAATAATTGTTTTATCAATATAAGGAATTAAGAAATTAATGTTCTGAGGTTTAATTGTGAAAAACTATAAATTTTATGATGTCATGAAGTGGAGATATTAATGTCTAATGACCATTACAGCCACAGTATTTTGATACAGAAAAACAGCTGGTCTTATGGTTATGTGCACTACTCAACTTCTTTGGATAATTTAGACTTTCTCCTTCATACACTAGTCTGACTGGTACATTTTGTTCAGTATCAGAGTAAATGAAAAACAAGGCTGCTTCACACATAGTATTCCTAGTTCTTGCCAACACCTTCTCTGTATTTGCAGTACCAGAAGAATTTTTTATTGTTTATTTTCTGGTGCAAGGTATTACTCAATGGGAAACTGTTGGACACTGTGAGAATGTTTTGTGAAAGTTCCATCATTTTCTGTTTTCTTTCAAGCTCTCCCATGCATCATGAAGAGAAAATCTGGCAGAAAGCTTGAAAACAAATGTATTGGAACCATATATTAGATCATGTATTAGTCTATATAATGCACAGATGATGGGTGAATGTGAAAATTTTACTCTTCTACTCAAGGCCCTGATCTTCATTGTAGAGCTTTGTTAACATAACAGTGCCCTTTAGAGTTCACCTGGAAAGGATGAACATCTCCCTTTTCAGGGAGATATCCTCCCTTTTCAAAGATATAACATATTATTTCCTTATTGATTCATTCCTCATTCTTTTTATACATAATCTAAGTTCTTTGAAATGTGTTTCTTTGCCTCAACAACTTAGAAAATATTTTGAATATGAAATAAACTTTCTATTTCAAATTTTGGACATACTTTGAGATATGGAAACCAGATTAATACAGATTGGTAAGAGAAAATTTAATTCATCTCCTGCCTGTATATGTACATAATTAAATGTCCATATACATCTTAAATGTACATATACATCTTAAATGTAGATGACACTGATTTCGGGCAAGGCCTCTTGCTTCTGAAAACTAAACTTGCATACACTCTGCTAGACAGTCACAGTAAAATGACATGATTTGCCAGACTTTCAACTTGTACCTTTCTTCGACTCCACAGCCTAAGACATAGGCAAAAGTCCATCTTTAGGATGGATACCTTGGAAGCACAGTACCCTGCATACATAAATTAAAAGAAAATTCTCCAAAGAAATATTCCTGTGAGCAGAACCAATGCACTTCTCTCCCACAAAAAAAATCACCAAACCCATCAACCCTTGCTAAGCAACCTGCAAGCCATGTCTTTCTCTGCCAAGCCATATTGGTACCTTTCAGAAGGTACATTCAAATAAAAGCAAAAGTATTTTTCACTTGGTTGTGTTGGATTTATGTCTTTGATCTCCATATATTTCCAGTATTTAAATATATTATTCTGATGACTGTACTCTATAAATATTTTATATCATTAGTATTTTCCAAATTAAAATAAATCTACTTTTTATATAAAGATATAAATTCCTATTCTAAAAGATATCCAAATTATCAAAAATCATTGAACTTTAGAGGATCACTAGAAAACTTTCTTGTTCTTGGGTGTTTGGGTTTTTTAATTTATTTTTGGGGAAACAAAACCATAAATCCTTGGTCATATTTTGATTATATTTTAATATTTTTCAGTTTGTTTGAGCTTAGTCCTAAAAAATCAAGTTCATAATAACTGTACTTTTTTCTTTTCCTAAGATTGGTTTTCTTTTCTCCATCTGAGTTATTAACATCTTGCCAAAATAGACAGATCTAAAATAATTTTGCTTTACTGTTATTCCATATCTTTGGTACACCAGAATAAATAAACAATATAAACACCTTACTGCTTTTTTTAAAGGATTTTTACTTGGCTATAAATGGGCATGGAAGAACATAATAGTGTCTGCATGTGCCTTCATGTTACCATAAGGTTCTGTGTCTACTTAGAGACCTTGTTATGCTACTGGTGACTTTTGACACATTCCTAGACAAACAAACTTTTGAAAAAATTAATGCACATTTTGAAGCAGGAGGTGATAATTAGTAGCATTAATGAGGTTACTCATTGGATTCCACAAGAATATCTTTCACAGCAGGAAAATCAGACTATTTGTGTGGCAGGGACACTTATCCTTGACATTTTCTAATTACTTTTGGTAGGTTTTCTTAACTCACCTTAACTACCAGGAGACACTGACTTTGATGCTGACCATGGTTACCACTTTTGCCATCAATTACAGGACAGCAAGGTTGCAAGATTGTCAGACACAAAATATCTTAGTGCTGACAGAGGATCAATGTTGATCTTAAAAGAATTTGTATTCTGGGCTTAAGATCTGAAGAGTTATTCCATTATATAAGAATATATTTTATTTAAACTCAGATTTATATCAATAGTGAAGAATAAATATGCATCAAGACTTTTATTTTAAGAAAATGCCATGCAACCTTTCCATGATCTCTCTTCAGAAATTAAAAACATTAGTATTATAAGCAAACTTTACTTTTTGAACATTTATTACAGGTTCTACAACATATTATAGAAATGTGCAATTTTTTTTTATTTTTTTTTTTCAGTTTTTCACCCTTGACCTAATTCAGCTTCTTTCAGATTTGACAGGAGTTTTATCCTTTACTTCAAATAAAAATCAATTCAGGTAACACTGAGTGGTTTGCGTGAGTTTGAAAACTCTGCCTGAGTCAGCATAACTGAGCTATCTTAAATTTTAAAAAATCAGTATCCTAATATAATAAGAAAATAAATTCAATGAAAGAGAAAATCATAACTACATTTTCACATCGCTTCTCACACCTTGAAGTAAAAGTGGATAACACATGGAGTACTAAACAGAAGTTTTCATCTGGTATCATGTACCTCCCCACCTTTTTTCTACTTTCTATGTGCACTGCTATTAAAATTGCTATTGGCTTTACAGCTGTTGCGTTTTAAATTTGCTTCTCAATGTCACATTATTAACTACATCTGAAACATCTGCATAGCATCCTTTCTCTGCAAGGATTTTTCTCTGATACCAGTGACCTGCTGAGCATATTGTGAGATTTTAAGGGAGATAAAATATAGTCAATAATAAAACAGTGAAAGTAATTATAAAATAGTTAAAAAGTAATGCTAAAATAATTTTTTTTCTTTGATGCATTTTTCATTTTATCTGAGATTTTTCTAATTAAATTTTTCTCTGATAAACTAGTGGATTGCTTTTCATTTTTCCCTGTAAGTGAAAATATATGTGGCAAAAAGTTCCAGGAGAGACAGGAGAAAGTTAGATAATAGGATATGGAGCACTAATATTATAATTCAATATTTCAATATTTTAGCATCAAGCTAAAGTTATCATTAAGGGGGTTTTTTGTTGGGTTTTTTTTGATGGTTTGTTTGGTTTTTTTTTTTTGCTACACAAAATTAATTACCTTTTTCTGGAGGTCAGCTGGCTTCCTGACTCAATTACCCACCTCAAAAGACCCTGAAAAATACACTAGGAACACAACATACATGTTACTTGACTGAGGAACTGGCAGTCCCCCTAGAAAACTCCAATAGCCAATGAATATCAAAATAACATGGTAGAAAATTTCCACTGCCATATCAGCTCTGTGAACAGCAAATGCTTTCTGTTTTAGAACCACTAATATGAAAATCTTCCACAGATAAAAAGTTTCTAAAGCACAAAAATTTAAAGAATAGGCACATCTGGCACATTTTGTTGGTTTACATCTTTAGCAAGTAGTTCTTTAGCTGAGTAGCTCACTTGAAAAGATTTTCTATGACTGTTTATCTTTCTCTTTTATTCTAAATTATTTCAGTTATTTAATAATCTGAAAGTTGGTTTGTCTCTGCATGGGAAAAAAACCCAAACAGTAGAATATAATGAAGGGTATGGTAGTACTCAGGCTGATTATCTCCTACAGTCTTTGGACATTGCTTTATTAGAGCATCAGGTTTTGTAGTTGATTTAATAAGAGCACTTCTACCAAGGAAGAAGAAAAGATGAAATTACTGCTACCCACTCTGGAATTGGTGCAATAAAGGAGAAGGTCACCTCTGAAGGCTTGTCCTATACCCTACCTTTATTATAGCAGCCTTATCACTCTTATCATGCACACTTAAAAAGTGATTTAATTAATCACTTTAATTTAATAATTTCATCTGACACATGGCTGGAACATGCATCTTGCCTGTTAAAAGCAGCCTTGTGAAAAACATTTCTTCCCAATTCAGAAGGCACCTCACAGCAGGCAATTTGCTTTCCAAAGTCGTATTTCCCCTCCATGAGGCACGGATGCCATATTGACAAATTTACATTCCATTGAATAGAAATTTGTTTTTTTTCTCAGTTCCTCAGAATACAAACTGTTTCCTGATGAAGTCAAAACTCAGATTGCTCCCTAAAGGGCAGGGGAAGTTTATGTGTTTTTTTTTTTCTTGTTGTTTTGTTTCTTTTCCAATAATCTTGTCTCTAACACAGCAAGTGAAAGGATATCCAACAGATGGATTTCAAGGTTGATATTCAACACATACATTTTTAGTATTTGATTTGGCTTCAACCCTTGCTTTTCCCATTCTGTGAAGAAAAGTTTTGTTATTTCTCCATACTTCTATTTTCATAGAATTCTTTTCCAAATATTTACCTAAATATTTTATTAGCATTTTTTTCTTCATATCTTTCACTCTGTATTTTTTCTGGTTATGCTAAAAAGAACTGGAGTCTTATTTTGCAAATCCTAATAACCTGGGAGCAGTCAGAGGATGCTGTGACTTTTAAGACCATCCCATTTAACTTAACGCTCTCAGGGTTTTTTTTTCTTTCTGAAAATATATGAAAGTCAAAATCACAAGCTAAATGCCAAAACCTAGTCCCACTCTCATGAAGGGAAACTTCAGCATAAGTGGCCCCCTGTTGATACCCTTTCTCACACTAGCAAGTAGTCTACAGTTAAGTTTCACTGTTATTAAGAGAACTGCTTGACCAGAGTCAGCATGAATGAAAGTAAATTGACCTTACCTGTACAAGAGTTGAAACACACACACATACACACTCAAAATCAAAGCACCACAAAGAATACATTTAACCTTTGAAGACATCTAAGCTTAATAGTTCTCCCTGGAGACCTTCAAACATTCCTTTCTTATTCCATTCACTGTACTGAGACTTAGCAATTTATCTGTAATTTAAAAGCATAGATCCAAGTACATATCAGGACTTTCCAACACCTATTGTCCAATCTTCTGTATGTCTACAAACTCTTTGAATTCCTATAAAGGTACCAAGGTTTTGTTAGTATGTTAAAAATGGAAAAATACAAGTGGGAAGAATATTGCAGCAGGTAATGACATTGTGCCTCTGTCTATGCAGAACTTGAAAGCTGAAATATCTTTGGGTTCTGCTGTTAATTTCCAGGATGAAATTTGAAAAAGGAAGCTTTTTAAAGACAGATCTACATATAGGATTGTATGTATTTTGTGGTGTATACACACATACACACAAGGACTTATTTGTTCCACAGGTTTTCAATTTGCAAGCATGAATGAATAATTTAAAAATGGTGTTCTTCTTTCAGGAAGACAATACTTTCTCATCCAATACAAGCACAGCACTATGCACAGGCAAGTGTAGTGTAATAGGAATACCTTTCTGTTAAAGGTAAACATCTCTGTACAATATATTTTGTAACACTGAAGTGAAAAAAAACAACCAAACAACCAAACAAAAAATAACAAAGCAAGACATTGAAAAAATTAATCCAATCTTCAGTTTCCTGAAGTGCTCTATAGTCATATAGGAAAAGCAAATTTTAACAGCTTTGACAAGAAGATGGCAATATTAATCATCATTCGAACAGTCGTAGTAACTGATGCTTTGAGGAAAAGATAGCAGCTGGCATGGTCCAGAAAAGACCCTAATTTTGACATTTTATTCACCTCTGCCTGGAAAATGGTGGCTCAGTAATATACCATTTGTCTTCATCTGTCTTCCCAGCACGGCAACTTGACAGGATAACAGCATGGTTCCTTGGTGGTCTGCAATGCAAACTGCTCTTTATCTACCTATTCACAGTTCAGTGTAGCATAAAGAAAGTAATTTTACAGGTGTGTAGCAGAATCTGCATCTTCCTGGCCACCCAATCTTGGGATTCCTTTACAAGGTGAGTCTTTGAAGCTACACTCAAGTCAGATGTAAACAGCAGACAATGAAGGCACAGAACATTAAAGGCAAAAACTGTATAACCAGTTGAGCTGATTAGTACTAAATAACTGATGTTCCATCTTCTAGGGTGGCAATATTTTTTTTCAAAGTGTCTGACTGCAGTGCTTCATTTCACAGGGAGCCCTAGTTTGATGGGACTATAGACAACACTTAAGAGGGACTGACAATGGAAGGAGATAGTGACAAATATATAATTACTTTCTGAGAGTGCAATGTGTGCATTAAGAAAACTAGCAATTTGTTTGTGGTACAGAATATATGCATAACAATATATGTTCCCATATATGGATAATCTTTACAGATTTGTTAGAATCAAGTAAAATTCCTTGGTTCCTCTCCACTTTGAAGAACAAAAAAATCTATAATAAATAGATATGTAGAGTGTACTAGCTTAAGAAAAAAAGCAAAGAAACCAAAATCACAAAAAGCCATATCTATCCTAGATATAAGTTTCAAAACTTAAGAAAGTCACTTTATTTGGATGGGTTTTTTTATCCTAGTTCACACATCTAACTTTGTTTATATTCCGCAGGAAAGACTGTTTTTAAGAAAGAACTAGCAACAGTGTTACCACTGGGACACCTTTAGGCAATATCGCAGCCATAATACTGAGCAGCACTTACAATGGAATTGGATTCTAATGAAATAAACTGTAGGAAGTAGAATTAGGAATAGAATTAAGAGTATAATTATGACATAAAAAGCCAACAGAATATTCTAATACCTTACCATCTGGTAATTAGAATCCCTTCTCCTTATGTCTGGCTCCTACAAATACCATGATGATAGCTCCCACACTGCTCTTCATGATTAAGAATTCATCTTTCCTGGACACTGAAGAACTCAACTTGTCCTTAGAGTTGAGTTACTAATGAGTAATTCAAATCCTCTCTCATTTTGGCAAATGCTTCTAGAAGTAAGTTTTCTGAAAAGCCATAGTTCCTAGAAAAACTAAGACCAAAAATATCATGGGAGGGTGCTGAGAAACTTGAGAGGTGTTTCTGTATGGAAACCATGTGAAAGGGGAAATTCAGCATTTTTTTTATTAATAGATTTTTTTGTTGTTGTGGCCAGTTACAATTCCCAATGTAATTCACATTGTTTAGATATTGTTCTGCACTGGGCTGCAGGGAAAAAAAAAATCACAAAATAATGGTCAAAAAACCAAGAAAATAAACACATCAGGCAGTAGTCTTATTCAGATACAAATAGCAAAAGAAGGTGAAAAACTCGATTCCTTCATATATACTGTGTGAATGAAAGCTTTTTAATTATAAAGAGAATGGATATTTCCAAACTGAACAGCTACTTAGAATCCAGTCAAATAACTCAAAAAATATTTTATTTCTTTATTCAAACAAATTTGGTCTGTGAAAGAACATTAAACACAAACTACTCCTTGATATAAATTAATATTGCTAATAACACATGAGAAAAGGATAGTCTATTTAGATACTTTTTTGAGTAATGGTGCCAAGACAACTGAGCTCACCCATTACTATTAATGGAAAGCAAAATTTCTGCATGATTACTATATTTTTCTATTAACTAAAAGCAAGTTTCTTCAAAACATGGAAGAATTCCAGTACCTAGTACAATACAATGTCAATGGTAATATTTTAGGTATGCTATCACCTAACTAATAAACTAAACAAAAATTTTGTTAATAGGTGATAGGCTGTTAGCTCAGGTTGTATTTGTTGTGATGTCTTATCTGTATTGGAATACATGCCTTTTGATACTGCGTTAACAATTTAAGGCAACTTGGTTTTGTAGCCTTCTCCCAAACTCCAAAGACAGTCTTGTAGAAGAAGTCTTGTCACTACATTTTTAGATTCATGAAGTGTCATCTATGTCAAGTATGGTTTTACAAGGGAATTAAGCACTTAAATTAAAAAAAAAAGAAGAAAATAAAGAAACTGTGCTTAGTGTCAACTTGCAGTCAGTCCAGATATATAGCTGATGTATCAAATAAATCATAAATTTCTGCAATTAACTGAACTACAGCTTTTGCAATAAATACAATAATTTAAAAATTGGAATGAAGATGATGCCATGCATCCCAGGTGTAAATAAATAACACAGTGTTGTACCATTTTCTGCTGTAGCAGTCATGGGAACAAAAGGCAGAAAAGAAAATCTGTTTGAAACTAGGAAAAGGAGAAATGAGAAGAATCTTACCTTCATACACATACAGCAAAGAAATTTGCCACACTAGAAATAATCAACTTCACAAAAAAAACCCCCAAAAACAACAACAAAAAAGCCAAAACCAACAACAACAACAAAACAAAACAAAACAAAAAACCACACCTCCCTGAAAAAACAGTTTCTATCTTACTCATCTGGGATGTAGCAACTAGGAAATCAAGAATACTTCCACCGATGCAGCCATTAATAAATAAGCAAGTAAATAAATAAATAATCCTGGCAATGTACTGACATACTCTGGAAATTAAATTATTAGAAAGTTGATCTGCAGTGTCCTGAGGTGTCCAGATACAACTTCAGATTTTGGATTCAGCCTCGAACAGACCATAGAGATGATGCATTTAAAAACAGATGGGATGAAACCCTGAAATGTGTTAAATTTAAGTTAAATATTTTTAGCTATTTACATGTCTTGTTAAATAGAAGAATGATTTCATTAGGATTTTACCTAGTCTTAGTCCTTAGACACCTGGCAATTGGAAATGTGTACTGCTGTAGTGCCCATTATTAATTAAATATCACTGTGATAAGTGCACTAAAAGTGCCTCACTTGAATTTTAATTTATGTGCTACTTGTCTTTGCAGAATGGACTTCAGACAATTTAAAGACAAATGATGGCCTATTCATTACAGTATTCAGCTCCTTGAAAACTAAGAAAAGTGTCGAAAGAAACATTTTCTTCCTACAAAAAGTTATAATTTGGGTTTCAGGGAAATTGTATTTTATCTTGTAGCTTCCTTGAGTGTCCAGTACATGAGCAAATATAACAAGAAAGGAGCAAATATGACACTGCTAAAAGGCTTACTTACATTTTAGAATCATTAAGAAAACTGATAGAGAATGTGTGATTTAAAATTAGCTAGTCTGTGGCCCTCATTTGCAGACTAATTCTGTTAGAGTGACTATTTCAACAATACCACCAGCAATTGAATAAAAATAACAGATATCATTAGATATAATGAAAGGTTTTGAACATTTGATTGTTGTAAATATGTTAATATTTATATTATTATTTTATTACATATTTTTATTTAACATATTAAATATATCAAGTAAAAATAAAATAAATGCAAAATAATGTTGTATGATCAAGTAAGCAAGTGTTGTAGTGTATTTTCTACATAATTATTATAAGGAAAAATGGTATTTTTATGACTTTTTATGCTCCATTTTTGATTATCATGCTATTACTTATATAATTACATAAAAATTAAAACATATCTCTTTTTACTGCCTTTTTTTTTTTTTAATTTTCAAATGGTTACAAAATCAAAGACCTGGACTACTTTTATTTATACACTTAGTTGCTAGTCAATGGATCTTGGGCTACAGCTATTTGAAAAGTCCTTAAACATGAATTCCATTGTTACAATGAAAAGATCATGAGGAAATAAATTCCACCTCTTATCAGAATATCAACATTGTAACTGGGAGGCTTGCCTATGATTTCCTGTGTCTTTCATTTTCTCATCTGTGGGCTTCTTACTCTTTTGTAAACAGAAAAGACAATCCTCTAAGCTTAAACAAGATATGAGAACACTGAAAAGGAAAAACAGCTTCTCTAAATTTCCCATTATTACTACAATATGCGTATATGTTGAACACCCCCACACAGCCCCTTCACTGATACTAGACATAGCTTTTATCATATTGTATAGCAGAGGACAATTTTTCTGAGTTAAATATGTACATACACATAAATAAATATATTATAATGATAATTATAAGAAACCACTATATTTCAGTGGAAAACAACTAGGTTCCAGTTGTTTATTTTCTCACCTTGGGATGTAAGAAATAAAGACTTCTATTCCTTCACTCTCTCTTTTATTTTTAAAACTTTAGAGATCAGACTTCTTAAAATAATCTCTTCAACTTTGTCATTTGTCTTTCCTGAATTTTCCATCCTAATTTCATTTTCCATAATGCAAGACTATTCACAGATGATCACAGAATATTCTGAGTTGGAAGGGACCCACAAGGTTCATCGACTCACACACTTAAGTGAATGGTGCATACAGAGGTCAAACCCACAATATTGGTGTTATTGACACCAGCCTCTAACCAACTAAGCTATTCTTCATGCGTTTTCAAATTCCTTCATCTGAAGAAAAAGTTGTAAAAAAACCCACAAAAAACCTTGGCACTTCACAGAGGGGAAAAAATGCCTTTCTTGCAGAAAGTTTTTCAATTACTTTAAATGTAAAATACATTTAATTAGCATTTGAGCAATAATTCAGAAACTAGACAAACTGAAAATATAATAATTTCTCTTATTAGTATTGTCAAAAAGGGAAAAGAAAGGAAAAGGTAAGAGAATACTGGTGTTGATTTTTTTTTGAATCTCAGAATTGCATGCTAATATTATTCTCCTTTGTTTGTAATGGTACACATATGCTTATTACCACATGATCTTTCACTAATAACAGAAAAAATATCATATTTTTTATGACAAAAAGGAGATTTTTGTAATTTTATTATTTGTCAATATGTGTTTATTATGATAATGTTTATCTTATACATCTAAGTGGATTGTGTTCCATAAGTATACTTTCATTTCAAAGATTCTGAAAGGAATCTAAATGGCTATTCAAATAAAGCAGTTTACATAGCAGACATCTAAAACTGGGTTTCATAAAATGAAACCTTGTGCTCTTGGAAGAATTATCCTTGTAAGTGAGATGTAAGTAGAAACATATCCCAAACACAATAATCACCAGTAATGGCAATATCATACCTTGCAGTTAAGTCAGCAATATATGTAGCAACTCCATAATGAGTGACTATTATTGGAGAAATAGAATAAATAAGCAACTTTTTTTGGACACATTTTACTGATTCAACAGGTCAGTGTTTTTGTTTTGCTATATGAAGGGGAAAATATGGAATTCTGTATTGTAGAGGTTTATGTTTCATAAAAAATCAGTATGTTCCATAAAAATCAGTATGTTCCATAGAACAGCTCTCACAACTATATTTAAATCTGTGTTCTACCGTACTTTGTAACTGAAGTTCAAAAATACTATTTTATAAATTCCTTGTAATGTTATATGCACTGTGTGCAATAAAACATAGTTCACAACTAAACCTCAGTAATTTAAAATTATCTTCGGTGAAACAGAACGCAGAGATGTTCAGTACCTTCCTCATCTCAGTTGTCAGAGACGTACATTGTTACAGCACTTTCAGGACCCTGTAACCAGCAGCAATGTCTGGAGCAAGGAAAGCTTATCCTCAGCGCACATTAGGGATTACTTAAATGAAATGAATACACACAGGACCAAGATGGACACACTCAAAAGTGCTGAGGGAATTGGCAAGGCCTTTCCTGATCACCTCTGAAAGCTCATGGGATTAAGGAAGATCTCTCAGGACTGGAAAAAGACAAGTGCCACTCTATTCTCAGGAAAGGGCAAGAAGGAGAATCCAGGGAACTACAGGCTGATCAATCTCACCTTGTGAAACTGATAATCAATCTAGAAACAGTTTCCAAATGCAGGGAGGGCCAGAAGGTGGTTAGGAGCAGTCAAAGTGGGAAATTTTGCTTGACTGACCTGATAGCCTTCCATGATAAGACTGGCTCAGTAGATGAGGGAAGACCAGTGAACATTGTCTACTTGAGCAAGACTATTGATGCTGTATTCCATAATTTCCCCACTGACAAGCTGATAAACTGTGGGCTAGATAAACAGACAGTAATGATAACAAAATTTGCTGAATTGCTGGACTGCTAACATCAGTGGTACAGAGTGTAACTGGAGGCCAGCCACTAATAATGTACCCCAGGGGTTCATACTGGCACCACCACCATTTAATATCCTCTTTGATCATCTAGGCAATGGGGCAGAAAGCACTCTCAGCAGGTTTGTAGAGAATGCAAAACTGGAAGGAGTGTCTGATTTACCAGATGATTGGAGAAATGGGCTGACAGGAACATAACGAAGTTCAACAAAGGTAAATGCAAAGTTCTGCACCTAGAGAGGAATAACATCATCCACCAGTCAACATTTAGGGCCAGCTGGTTGGAAGGCAGTTTGGCAAAGAAGGACCTGATGATTCTGGCAGATAACAAGCTGACCATGAGCTAGCACAGCAAAGAAGACTAGCGGTATCCTGGGCTGCACTAGCAAAAGCTCTACCAGCAGGTCAAGGGAAGTGATTCTTCCCTCCCAGTCAGTCCTGATGAGACACATCTAATATGCTGGGTCCAGGCCTGGGATCCCCACTACAAGAAACAATTACACTTACTAAAGAAAGTCCAGTGCATGACTGTGAAGACGATGAAGGTGTTGGAATATCTGTGGCATGAGCTGAGGATGAGAGAGTTGGGATTGTTCAGACTAAAAAGGGCTCATGAGGATCTTAGCAATATGTATAAGCAGCTGATGGGAAGAGCCAGACTTAATGGTGTCCAGTGACAAAGCAAGACTCAGTAGACATAAACACAGAAAATTCTATCTAAATATAAAAAGAAAAAATTAAAATTATAAAGAATTAAAAAATTCTTAAGTCCAACAATGTAAATTTTGAGTGAAAATAATTGAGAAATTAAAAATTTAAATTTCCCTTTCTTGATGAGTTTTATAGATAGAATTCAGTTACTCATGTATTTGAGAGAATATGAAATGGGTTTTTTTGACTCTACATATCAGAATTAATCCAAAGGCAATGAACCAAGTCTACTCTCAGGTACACAGGTGCAAATTATATTTCTAGTTTGTGCATTAATAATTTAATAATTTATAAAATTAAATTTATAAATAATAAATTTCCATATGCATGTAAGTAAAATTAGAACTCAGTCAGGGGTCAGGAAGCAGATAAGATGCAAATATTGCCTAATTTTACAAGTAAGCTATATACAGTAGTAGGAAAAAAAAGAATTCCAGAAGTTAATAACTTTGGTCAACTTCAGGAATTTGAGGACAATTTCTCTAGAATTCATAATTGTTATGGGAGCAAATAAGTAAAGCATAAGTTGTTTTATTTCACCTAGTAATCAGAGGATAAAATGATTTTCTGTAGTGATTTTATTGACTTTATTCTTATAATTAAAAAAGGCTGTACAATTAACATTTTTGTTAATTCTCATATTTCCCAATTTCATCTGACACAGGAGATACAAAAATTAGCACTATAATTCAAAATTATCTCATTTTATTGCACCTGTATTTAATTCTTGTGTTTACCTTCATCCTTCTGTCTACTTTAATCTTTTGCCCTTATTTGCCTTTCCACTGAAATCAGACAAACATTCACACTATCAGTGACATTTCAGTGTTTCTTCCTCCACAGTCCTCTGATTGACACTTGTGAAGAGGCTGGTGCACTAAATTGTGCTCAGTTAAGCCCAAGCATAGTTACAGTAAAATCTGAATTACTGCTGATTTCTTTATCACTCTCCATTCAATTATTGGCTAATTAATAATAGATTATTATGACTTACACATAGTTTCAAATATTTGCATAATTCATAGGAGTGAATCTAAAGAGAGTTTTTCTACCGTTTGTTGTGGCTTCTTTTTTTTTTTTCCTTCTGTTCTTCTTTCACTTGGCATAATTCAATATTGCATGACATTGATTCAATTTCTGAAGAAGACAGCTTCATTATCTGTGGACAGAAAAATTAGACTGGGTTAACTGATGAAAATTTCCCAAAATTATTTATTTTTCTGGTTGGATTTCAGCCTTCCTCTCTCCAAAATACATTGAATACTTGACATCAGGCATCCACAATGTGCTGTTTTACACAATAGGAGAACTGCAGAACCATGCAAATTGCAGATTTATGAAAAAAATCTGCAATAATTGATTTATTAATTTTTGGGAGATCTTTTAGATGGATGTTCTTTAACTCCTCTAAAATCTTTACAGATCTGTTTTGCACACTTTATTCAGCCACTACTCCCATTTCATGCAAAGAACTTCAGATTTGCCTCTAGATAATTTTCTAAAACCAAGTTTCTACTAAGCCAAACTTTGGTGAAATGCTTTGGGTAGATTGCAGGGAGCATTTTTCATGTCTCCCTAAGAAAATACACAGTCTCCATCTCAGAGAAGGTCAACTCCACTGCCATGAGGCCTATGGAAATAGAAAAACAAAAAGTAGGGTGCATAAAGCTTCACACCAAAATGCTATATTTGCAGTTTTTAAAAGATGTAAGACCTCCGCAAAAAGAGTTTTTCACATCACCATCTTTTCTGAAGTTTCTCTTGATATTCTATGGTTTTGAAATTCACCTGCCTGGGTCTGTTGAATAAACAGTGTACTCAAACATGGTTTTTTTGTTTTCATAACAGGGCTTCCATCTTTTACTCAATAATTAACCAGAAAAACAAACAAACAAACAAACAAACTGTAAAAGATGTTTGGATTCTCAATTATTTACTAGGAATACATTTTCATGGGTTAGTTACCAGAACTGGCACTGTTACTCTTTGGGAAACATTCTATTGATAGGCAATGAAATAGTGACATTGCCACAGCAGGGAAGGGAAAGTTGAGAGAATGTTCTCAGTCTGGTTTGCTTTATTACGCAGTAGCCAGTGACATGGTTTAACTATATTTACTTGACTATTTTTTTTCTGCTATGATTGATTGGCTGTGGCTAGGGTATGAGCAAAGAACCAAAGACATCAGCATTCATTATAATTTGGGGAAAAGAAAACCAAGAGAAAACGCAGTCAAAATAAAAACCACAAATCACTTGTAGACAGTAATCTGCATTCAAACTAGACAATAGAGCAGACACTTCTCACGCCTTGGATAGTCCCACCCCAGTGGGCATGCTATGAAAACAGACATATGAAGGGCAAAAGTTCCATGTTAAAATGCTGGACCTTTTCTCTGCAGACAGAAATATGGTTATGAGAAAAAGCAAAAACTTAGAAAGAGTAAACTGAGATTAGCGTGGCTTGTGATACCATGAAATTGAATCAGTTTCAGATGTGGTAGATTGCCCCAGCACAGAAAATTATGACAGACTCACTATCAATCTGAAATACCTCCTGAATCTTCAGAGACTTAGCCAAAGATGCTCAGCCTCTCCCCTCTCAACTTGTCTAGGGACAAATTTTACCATCACCTTCTTTCCCTGGGTCTCTGAGATGAAATCTCTTAGAATAAGTCTGAGTCACAGGCCTTCCCCAACTATTTCATCAGCATCCATATCCTAACGGGCGTATACAGCCTCTCCTTTAGAGATTTAACCTTAGCAGAACAGCTCAGGATTACTGACCCCCCCTTTATGTCCTTAGAGGCTTTAAAATCACCTCTAATCTTCAGCACTTAAAGTTTGTCAGGGACATTCCTCTGTTCACGGTTCTCACACTTTTTTTAGTGAGGCTTGGCTCTGCATTTCTTTCCTTCATTGCCTTTCTCCTAAATGTTTTCTGTCTAAGTCCTTTAGTCAGGCATAGCAAAATCTAGCCTATAAACAAAGATATGCATTTATGAAGCAAATATTAGAAGCTGTGATATATAATATACACAATCACTGTATCCATATGCATGAAGGTATTAGGTAACAGCATGTCAAAAAAGCCACATTTGATAACATGCCATTTATGGATATCATACATGTTGCACAGCTGTGGAAAGTAATGTAATAACCAAACCATCTAGTCTGTGGAATTATAATTGTTCTATATAAAATCAAATATTAATGAAAAAGAAACAGCAAAACCAGAAGAGGATTAAAAAAGTAGGAATAAAAATTCAGATAAAGGGTCATTTTTAAATATGTATTATCACTAAGGATAGTACAGACCTTTTTCATCCATAAAGTGGATATCATAACCCTCCCCACAGATCAGGAGTCAAAAAAGAAAACTGTTACACCTAGAACTGGAAAAAATTCCATTACTTCCCTGAGCTTGACCTCTGTTAAAGGTTTCTCTAGAAAATGTTTCTTCTTATTACTTCTTAAAATAAGTTTAACTAGTACAACTAAATGTAAATAGCAAAGCAAGTTAAATAAAGAGAGCACATTCTTCTAGCAGTCTAACAGTTGCTTTCACCAAGTAACTGAACTGAAATATTTGTTATAAGTAAGTATTACATAGCATGCCCTCAATTTCACTGGTCTACTGTGTAAATTTACTCATAACAGTGCAAATAGTATATTTAGAAAGGGTGAAAACTGGAAGTGCAACAGAAATATCAACACTAAATGCATATCATAAAAGACAGTAAGACACATAATTTTTGTGTTCTCATAAATTTATGGCACTAAAGCCAGAGAACTATTATATTATGTCGTTGTGTCACAGGCTATTCACCTTCACCTCACTAAATCTCTTATAAGATGAATAGTTTGTCTTGCACTGAAGCATAGATTGTGTTTACCAAGAGCACCTTTTGCAGAAAAGAATCTCATCATGATTTACTCATTAAGAGGAGGAAAGTCAGCTACGTTGTTCAGTCGCCTTTCCGAGGAGGTAATATATGTCATTCTACAGTGAATGTCATACTTTTTGTAACAGCCAAGTATGTGGCTTCAGCATCAAAGTTCTTATTTTGTTGTTTTCTCCTGTACTAACAAATACTGCAGTATCTATTCACATTATGTTTTTTTATTTTTAGAAAGTATTTATCTACTTTATACAAGTAATCTGATTTCATGGTGATAAATTAAACCTATTAACTATATTGAGACTCAGATTGTAGAACTTTTAATATCCTTTTTAGAATATGAATATCATTTTAATTGAAAAAAGACTATATATGTCACTAATGAAAAATTACTTGTCCATTTTACCACATCACCTCACTAGAGCAAATAGGCGTTGTTAACCTATTCTGACATTTTTTTCAAGTTGCCGCTTTCCAGAGCGCCCCTACCTCTTCTGCTATTATTTATATCTGCATCCTTTTAATATGGAAATACATTCAGATATCTTGTTCAATTCTCTTCACTTCCATAGAACTTTATGTTTCTTGACCACAAACCTGAAAAATGAAGTATAAAACTAAAACAGCTGAAGCTGTTTGTATTGTATGCTGTCCAAACAAAAAACAGATCCCAAATGTACAGATCAAAAGAGGTAAACCATTTTATATAGTAATAAAATCTTATGGGTGTTTATGTGAACTATGTCCCTTGACCTTGTTTCATTTCGATATCCAGAAACTTCTGTAAGAATGCCAGCAAATAAATCTTTCAAACTCAAATAAGACATTTTCTTAACGTATGGAATTGGGAGAAAATACTAGTAAATTTTTATAAATATTTTCTAAATTTTTCTAGTAAATCACTGTAACAAACTGGTAATTATACATATGAATTGAAATTATTCATTTCAAAATCAGAGAAATATTGAAAAGTCACTGTTTTCTGATTTCTGTGTCTGAGTTGCCCTCGAAACATCTGTTCAGGAATATTAAAGCATAATCTCAAGGTATGTGAGACCAAAAATACATGAAGGAAAACTAAACAATTTAAAATATATTTTATTTTATTTATTTTATTTTATTTTATTTTATTTTATTTTATTTTATTTTATTTTATTTTATTTTATTTTA